>CAUYUJ010007779.1:1831016-1971016 GCA_963575745.1 Prorocentrum cordatum
TCATGGGGCCGTCTTGGGGCCTCTTGGACCGTCTTGAGGGTTTCTTGGGCCTTCTTGGAGCGCTCTTGGGCCGTCTTTGAGCGGTCTTGAGGGTCTCTCGGGCCGTCTTGGGGTGATCTTGGGGGCCTCTTGGACCGCCTTGAAAGGTGTGAAAGACGAAGAGGCGGATATGTTAAACATGCACGTTTTCCTAAGGGAATGAAACGATTTTTGCTTGTGGGAGCCCTCTTGGGACGCCGCTTAGGGACCTCTTGGAGCGTCTTGAAGGCCTGTTGGGCCGTCTTGAAGCCATCGTAGGCGTTGGGGGGTGATATTTCGGCGTCTCTCGGCTCTCTTGGACCGTCTGGAGGGCTTCTCGGGCCCCTCTTGGACCGATTTGGAGCCCTCCTGGGCTCCGAAAAAGAGTTCTTGAGGGTTTGTTGGGCCTTCTTGGAGCGCTCTTGGGCCGTCTTTGAGCGGTCTTGAGGGTCTCTCGGGCCGTCTTGGGGTGATCTTGGGGGCCTCTTGGACCGCCTTGAAAGGTGTGAAAGACGAAGAGGCGGATATGTTAAACATGCACGTTTTCCTAAGGGAATGAAGCGATTTTTGCTTGTGGGAGCCCTCTTGGGACGCCGCTTCGGGACCTCTTGGGGCGTCTTGAAGGCTTGTTGGGCCGTCTTGAGGCCATCGTAGGCGCTTGGGGGTGATATTTCGGCGTCTCCCGGCTCTCTTGGACCGTCTGGAGGGCTTCTCGGGCCCCTCTTGGACCGATTTGGAGCCCTCCTGGGCTCCGAAAAAGAGTTCTTGAGGGTTTGTTGGGCCTTCTTGGAGCGCTCTTGGGGGCTTCGTGGGGCTACTTGGGGGCTTGTAGGGGCATTTCGGGGGCGTGTTTGGGCGGGAGGCTCAAAAATTCCGTTCAGGTTGCCCCGGTGGACCTCAATCATGGGGCCGTCTTGGGGCCTCTTGGACCGTCTTGAGGGTTTCTTGGGCCTTCTTGGAGCGCTCCTGGGCCGTCTTTGAGCGGTCTAGAGGGTCTCTCGGGCCGTCTTGGGGTGATCTTGGGGGCCTCTTGGACCGCCTTGAAAGGTGTGAAAGACGAAGAGGCGGATATGTTAAACATGCACGTTTTCCTAAGGGAATGAAGCGATTTTTGCTTGTGGGAGCCCTCTTGGGACGCCGCTTAGGGACCTCTTGGGGCGTCTTGAAGGCTTGTTGGGCCGTCTTGAGGCCATCGTAGGCGTTTGGGAGTGATATTTCGGCGTCTCCCGGCTCTCTTGGACCGTCTGGAGGGCTTCTCGGGCCCCTCTTGGACCGATTTGGAGCCCTCCTGGGCTCCGAAAAAGAGTTCTTGAGGGTTTGTTGGGCCTTCTTGGAGCGCTCTTGGGCCGTCTTTGAGCGGTCTTGAGGGTCTCTCGGGCCGTCTTGGGGTGATCTTGGGGGCCTCTTGGACCGCCTTGAAAGGTGTGAAAGACGAAGAGGCGGATATGTTAAAAATGCACGTTTTCCTAAGGGAATGAAGCGATTTTTGCTTGTGGGAGCCCTCTTGGGGCGCCGCTTAGGGACCTCTTGGGGCGTCTTGAAGGCCTGTTGGGCCGTCTTGAGGTCGTCGCAGGAGTTTGGGAGTGACATTTCGGCGTCTCCCGGCTCTCTTGGACCGTTTGGAGCCCTCCTGGGCTCCGAAAAGGGACCTTGCCGGGAGTCTGCCGGGAGTCTGCCGGGACCTTGCCGGGAGTCTGCCGGGACCTTGCCGGGGTACTTTTCGTCCGGGGACCCCCAGGGCCCGCCCCGCGCGCGCGAATTTGAAATATTGTTGAGCAGTTACAGGAGATCTTAGCACGCCTCTGGCCCGTGGGGCCGGCGAATTTAGACGGCGCCGTCCCGCTATTCGCCCGAACAGGAAAACCATTTTTAACCACGCGCCTGGCTTGTTATTGTTGATGGCCAGATGACATTATGGGGCCACGAAGCGTGTCAGAGGTGTGCCGAAATATGGTTGGGTCGCAATGCGGACCCTGGCATGTGGGTCAAAGTCCAAGCTCCCTATGTGGCCGCGAAACGTGAGAAGGGTGTGCCGACATGAAACGGGGCCGTTCTGCGAGCCCTGGCCTGTGGGTCTTAGTGGAGCTCCCTATGGGGCCACGAAGCGTGCGAAGGATGTGCCAAGATGGTTGTGTGGAGGGCAGTGGGAAGAAGAAGTGAAAAAGGGGGAGGACGAATGGAGGAAGGAAGGAGACGCTGGGCGCTGCTCTCAAAACCACGGCAAAACATCACAGGATGACGCAGTATGACTTGCAGTGCCGTAGCGTTCCGCTTTAATGGCGAAAGGCGGTATTCTCCACGACGGCTTGGCTCCATCCTGCGGAACCCGCGTGATGCTTGGGATATGCCATGTTCGGCAGCTTGCACTTGCGGCTCAGTTTTCAGCACACGGATCTCCGGCGTCTGAGGCCTGAGGCCGCTTGCGCACTCCTCCTGGCCAGGGTTCTTTACGCCTGAAGCCGCCCCCCCCCCCGCGTTCCCAATCCACGGCCACCCTCTTCTTTTCCATTTGTCTAGTGTGCCGTTGCACGGCGCGACCCGCCAGCTGTTCGACTGCGTTGGCGTTCACTTTCTCCTTTGACCAACAAGTTTGTGTCGGGCGACCTTCAACAGGAAAGGCAGAGTGGTCTCCGGCACATACGCGGTGGAGTTCGCACTGGCTGGCGGTTGTCTCGGCAGAGCGCAGCTCCTCTGTCTTGCGAGCTCACGTGCAGCGCGAACGTGTCATTGTCAGCTTGCTTCTGTTCGCCAGGATGCCCATGCGGTTGGATCGCGGCCCTTCCGTAGCCTGTGGATTCACAGTGCAGTGAACGCGGATGTGTCGCGGCGTGGTTTTCTTGCCAATTTGCCCGCGCGTTCCCCGCGCGGCCGTTCGGGCGGGCGAGTTCTCACACGATGCGTGCCAAGAGGTCCCTTTCCCGCTGGCTTTTGCCAGCCAGTCCGAGCATCAGTGTGGCATCCCCTGTTCTCGCACGCGAGGGGTGCCCCGTCTCGTTTCTGATACGCGTTTGCACATGCCAATTGCAGGACGTCCATGTTGAATTTGGAAGTTGTTGTCTCTGAGTTTGTTTTCGGTCGGTGGTTCGTCTGGTGATTCTCCCTTTCATCAGTGTTGGTTTCGGAAAATTATGTCATTGGTGGAGGGCCAGTGCGCCACCGGCAGTCATTGGTAAATGAACGGTGGCACCCCAAGATATCACACGACAGGCTTAGCGAGAACGTAGCTGGGTCCGTTCACACTGGGGCTCCTCACGTACCCTGCGCGCAGACAACTCTTAGTTTCTGGCCGTGCCCCTGGCAATATGAAATGCTTCGAGCTTTCCCCGCTGAGTCCGACAGCGCCCTTCCCAGCAGAAGGGGCCGGAACGCAGGACTATTGACAAAACGCCTTCTGAGCGATGAAAGAAAACAGGGTCGATTGCGCCGACATTCGCTCGTAAGCTACCCGCGCATGACGGTGTGTAAGCCTCCTCTTATCAACACGGTGTGCCGCGCTGACGGCTGGCGGCTGGCGTGTTGTCGTGCGTAAGGATCCTTTCTTTTCGACCTGGATGTTCGTCGTCCTCCGTCCTCACCTCGTTCCCCCACGGCTTGCGCAGGATGCGGGAAGGCAGCGATACAGTAGGCACCACGGATACCATTCTGCCTGCCAACATGCGCCCCACGGAAATTTGTTACCCCCCGATGGCCCTAGGGACCCTCAGAGGACCCGGGTCACATCAGGAAGCTCGAAGCGACACAGAAGTTGCCCCAAGGTTTCTTCCAGCAAGGCTCTTATCGTACGTGTCTATTGTCGAGACACGAGGTAGATTTTGGTCTGCGGGCGGGAGGCGGAGCGCCAGCTGCACACCAGCACCGACCGTGGTCAGACTAATCCTGGGCCGAGCATCGGTGTGCACGACTTCTCCGCCAGGCCAGGAAGGCGCATGCACCGATCCCGCGGCCCAGGACGGGCCTGGCCAGGACCGCGGCGGTGCAGGGGTACGGCCGGCGCCCTTCTGCAGGGGGTCGGGACAGGGGAGAAGAGAGAGGAGAGGGGGGAGAGCCAGCTGATGGGACCCCGCGCGGTGTGATTCTGGAGGGACGGGGGTGGGGGGAAGGAATGGGAGCGACAGGACTTCCGCCTCACGATCCCCCATGCTGTCTCGCGTGCCGCTCGAGCTTGCTGGGGCTTGCGCCCGGGAGCGACGCAGAATAACGGGTTCGATTGCGCGATGATTCGCGCGTAAGCTGCCCACGTAAGGTCGCGCGTAAACGCCCACGCTGGCGGCGGCACGCGTCAGCCATCGCGTAAGGTCGCCATCATCTCGCGTAAGAAGCACCCGTCCCTCCTCGTCGCTCATGTGCTCCACGGTGCCCCTGCCCCGCTCGTGCGTGCCGCCGCGCCCACCTCCGCTCGCCGCGCAGGTCGGAGAGACTTGGGTCGAGGCCCCCTGCTGCGTCGCGCGGCCGGCGGGCCCCGCACAACGAGCCCCCTCCTCGAGGATCGGCCGGAGCCCTCAGTTATCATGGCACGGGGCGGTCAGGGATGAATTCTGGGTCGGGCCTCTCTCGAAATAGAAAAACGCCGTAAGCAGAAAGGTTCGAGGCTCCGCGCGGACCCCCGTTTTTGCCCCAGAGTGGCCCTGGAGACTGCACTCAGCCCGAGGTTTCCTGAATCACGGTCTGCCCTGCCCCATTTCCTGGAACAGGGGTTATTCCGGATCAACCGGCTCTAGGGCATTCTTGGATCACGTTTGGGATCACCAAACAGGGATCTACCCAGACCAGGTCTATCTTGGATAACTCGGTTTCTCAATTTGGCGCGCCCGTGAGAGGAATCGGTACCGAGTTGTTCGCACGTCCCCCCCCCCTTTTCACTTTCCACAGCCCCTGCCTGCCCTTTCGCTTCCTGAGCGCACTGGCCCACATCGCTCATCAATCGCAGCGTCCTCCTCTCTCTGAGGACCTCTCTGGGTCTGGGTCCTCGAAGCGCTCGTCCGCTGAGCTTCCTGGCCCGCGGGGAGCCTCCTCTCGGCCACGGCGGGGCGAATCTGTAAGCGTTGGCCAGCATGGGCTCGGGGACGGGTCCTGGGACCGGTCTGGAGCGGGTCTCGGCCGAAGCCTTGATGGGTCACCCGCAGGGGCGCGGAATTGATTGCGTTTCGGGCGTTGAGGTCTTGGCCGACGGAGGGGCAGCGAGGGGGGGGGGGGGCGACGAGGATCGCGCGTCGCTCTCCGCCCAGCACGAAGCGCGAAGTTAGGTGACTCAGAGGATTACCGTCAGGGGACAACGCTATTCCCGGATCCTGCATGGGCCTCTCGGCGTTGAGGGGGTGTTGCTCTCCTGATTTTTGCAAGGCGGGTCAAGAACCAGGATGCTCAAGGAAGGAAAGCGATACGTGGGAGGCGGCTCAAGAGCACAGCGCAAGAGCACAGCGCGAGAACTTTCCGAGTGAGAACGACGAGCGGTCTTACTCTGTCCCTGGGTTCGTGTCCAAACTTGAGTTCCGCGCTGCAATTTAGTGGTGCATTGCTGATCAAGAAGGGCTCGTGTTATGGATCACCCACGGACGCCCATCGCTTTTCTTGCAGTCGAATGGCGTTCTCGGCGCTCACACCCCTTTGCTTGTCGAGGAACGCATTGGGCCTCAAACTGCGCGGCCGTGTGACGCAGGACCCGCCTGCCGCACGCGCCCACCCGAGTCAGGGTCCGCCCTGCCCGGCTCAGCCGCCCGAGTGGGGGCCCCGTGCCCGCCCCCGCCTGCGGAACGAATCCCCCCAAAAGAGGGCACAATCGCACACGAACAGGGCGGGTAGTTATCGAGAGTTGTGGGCACGCAAATTGAACAAGACGCGGGCAAGGAAGAACGCGCGATCTGAACCAGAGTGAGGGGGCCAGCCCGGCCTGACGTCGTCCCTGGGTGCGTGGCTGAAGTTGGGATCCGCGGTGCTGATTATTCTTATTGTGCTGCGATGTTGTATCGTCGTCTTCCTCGTCCGTGACCTCCCCCGTGGCCCACCTGGGAACCGCCCGCGACCCGTCCGCGACCCACCCGCGACCAACCTGCGTTAACGGGCTTCTTCAATTTGCTGTCAAGCATCGCAGGCAGCCGACGACCCCGCCGCCCCCTCACTCCCATCCGCAGTCGCGGGGGCTATATAGTATTGATGCTTGTGAGAGCTTCCAGGCGTTTGACCCGCCTCCCACAGGCCCCGAGGCTACTCCTTCTCCCAGATACCCCTGGTCCTCCCACTGGCTCTCGGGCTTCTCCCGCATGCCCCGAGGCACCTCCTAGCTGCTCCGAGGCCTCTTCCAGAGGCTGGGAGATATTCGGAGGCCTCTCCCAGAGGTCCTTGAGATTCTGCCGAGTGACTATGAAGCCTCACCCAGCGGCTCCAAGGTTTGTCCTAGAGAGTCCCGCGGGCGAGTGCGGCGTCCGTGAAAAGCCTGAGCTAAAAAAGATGAGTGCCTCGGGCGGCAGATCTGGTCAAGGAAAGTCTTGGCAAGTTTCTTGAATGACAGGGAGAAGGTATCAAGATTGATGCGTTGGGCATGGCGAGTTATTGGACACAATTGGTGATGATGGCATGGATAAGACTGGTTGAGGACCCGCACCGATGCCAGTCGAGTTCTTCATCAATCCAGGCGTTCTCATCGACATGCCCACTGTTGTTTACTCCAGGATGGCCTTGAGACTCAAACTGTGCTGCTGGGCTCCCAGCTTCAACACCTCATGCTTCCGCCTGATGCCTCGTCACAGTGCAATCTGGAGTTCACTCAGGAAGTATGCTCTCGTTCGGGAATCGCGCGGTCACCTGGTTTTAACACCAAGGTATGGAACGAGTGCGCTCCCGCCAGTCAGGAATCGTGCTCTCGCCTGTAGCTTCTTTGCAGGTGTCTCGCTCCCGCCTGCGATGTCCTTGCAGGTTGCTCAGGAACTGCTCTCGTTCTTGGGGATCGCCCTCTCGCTTGAAAAGTCCCCATCAATTTCACAGCGATCGCGCCCTCTTCTGGGCGCAGGCTGCTTCGGGGCCCCCGCTCGTATAGTCATCACACGTTTCGAGCCCCTGACCTCTGAACCTTCAAAGTCCTACCGCGGGCCCCCTCCCTCCTCTCTTGGCAGTTGGGCTGAAGCAGCCTGTTTGGCCCCCCCAGCCTGTTTTCAACTTCTAGTTGCAAATCACCAGCCTGAAGCGCATCCCTATCCTTATGATTAACGCCACCTGATTTCGATGCCGGTCTTGAGGATTTCCTCAGTTTCTCTGAGGGTGCTTCCCTGAGATGTTCATCGCCTTTGGGTTTGTCAGTCTTAGGGATCGGGATGAGCTCGAGACTGGTTAGCCATGCCACTCTCTGGGGCTTGCCTGCTGATGCGTGTGCATTGCCTTCTGCTACTCTTCGGCGTCAGCGAGGCGGCTGGCCGGATTGAGCTGGAGGTCGACAACACCGGCAAGTACAGCATCGCTGTGATCACGGGACAGGGACAGAGTCAAAAGTGGTTCGAATCTGAGGCGACAGAGCTCACCATCAACCACGAGTCGTTGACCACAAAGGACGGGTCTTTGAAGCTCGAGGGCATTACCAGGGGCAATGGCATCGACGCTTCTGGAGCGTATCAGCTCACTACGCTTACATGGCGTGGCGGGTATTTCGTCACAAGTTTCCGAGACTATTCCAACATGATCGTCTTCGAGCAATCGTTTCCGCGTGGCATCAAGGGCAGCACCTTGAATGCCAGTGACCCATATGCTGCACGCGATGACGTGAGCACAGCCTTCCCATCATTCAGCACGACATCCAGTGGGAGTTCTGCGGGTTACTTGGCTTTCACCGGTGACATGATGGGCTCAGGTGCAAAGCATGGCACAGGCGGCATTACGGGAATTCCTACAGGCGTGTCGGGCTTTGGACCTACATGTTTCTTCGACGTTGACTTGCAAACTAGCGTGGTGATATCCTCATTCTCACAGTTTATGGCGGCAAGTAACGGTAAACGTGAAAACGGAATTGCATACGGCCTGCAAGGCAGCATCACAGACATACCTCCAGGCTACACCCTGTCGTTTGTAATCGTAGCGTCCAGCGCTGGTGGTGTAAACGTTGCTTTTGAAGAGTGGGGTGGGAATCTGCTACGTCGATACGGCAAGTCGCGCGAGGAGACCTACGAAGATTACTCCCTTCAATATCTTGGATACTCCACTGACAATGGTGCTTTCTACTACTATCAAACCGAGGGGCACGCACCGAAACGAGGTCCACCATACACACCTGGACATACATACGAGGAGACATTGATCGATGTCAAAGCTTACGCTGTCCGGAGTAGCATTCCATATAGGTACATTTTGCTTGACAGCTGGTGGTACTACCAGGGCAAGGGCAGCGGCGTCAAAAACTGGATTGGGCGACCTGACGTGTTTCCGCACGGGAACGATTATTTACGAAATCAGACGGGCTGGCCCATTATGGGACACAACCGCTACTGGGCAGTTGACAACGTGTACGCCAAGCAGAATGGTGGCGACTACGATTTTGTGGTGGAGAAAAAGGGCGAAGGACAGGGCTTTCAGGATTTTGCGTGGCCAACAGAGCAGCGTTTCTGGGACGACCTTTTATACAACTCGTCCGCATGGGGGCTGTTCATGTATGAACAGGACTGGCTTGACACCGAGTACGACAACGTGAGGCATCTCAATCTTAACGCTACGGCAGCACGAACATGGCTAATGCAGATGGGCGCCGCTGCGGCGCGCAATCACCTTACCATACAGTATTGCATGTCGCATTGCCGTCACATCATGCAGTCACTGGAGATCCCCGCTGTGACCAATGCGCGTGCCTCTGGCGACTACCATGCTGGCGGGGACCAGTGGAGTCCCCTTGGAACTACGGGGATCTTTGGATGGTCCGTGGCTGTAGCGGCGACCAAAGACAGCTTTTGGTCTACCGATGTCCAGACGGGCAGCCCCTACGGCGATCACGCGACCATCAGAGAACCATACAATCGGCTCCAGGCGGTAGTGTCTACGATTTCCAAGGGTCCTGTTGCTCCGTCCGACAAGATCGGTTGCTCAGACTCAGCGCTCATCCTCAAATCATGCGCTTCCGACGGTAGATTGCTGCAGGGCGACAAACCCGCCATGTTGATTGATACCGGACATGTCCGCAAGGCATTTAACAAAGGCGGACCAGATGGTGAGGTGTGGGCCACCCATACCGTTCTGAGCGGGCAGACCTTCGGTGTAGTCTTGAGTGCAAAGCTCAAGTCGGACTATAGCTTATCTTTCGCCGAAGCGGGCATGCCGTTGGCGCCAAGCCTCTATGTCCACTACGAAGCTAACGCTACGAACACGATCTTTAACTCGTCGTCGATTGCCTTGAAAGCTTGCGACAAATGGGATTTTCAGCTTTTCGCTGTGTCCCCGGCATTGCCAGGCAATGGTTGGACTCTGTTGGGCGAACCAAGCAAGTGGGTCCCAGTGTCGGCAGCGAGGTTTCAGAATCTACAGTACTCGTGCCTGGATGCGTTACTGGACTGCTCAGCGTCAGTCACGGCAGTAGGTTCTGAAGGCGAAAAGATCAGTGTCGCATGGTTGGCGCCACCTGGCATCAGACGCGATTCCTCTCCCACAGTTGTCGACTGCGTCATACCACACGGCAACGAAGTTTCGATCCTGGTGTCGTCCAGCAATCCGGCAGGGAGGTGCATCACTCCTGCGCGATCCTCATCGTCTAGTGCGAGGATGCCGGTCTCAAATAATGCGGGAACTCAAGTACGGCCAGCGTCTACAATGCCGCGATCAGCATCAATGTCGTTTGTAGTATAGAGTGCTCAGAATTACGATTGGGCGTCAGCCCGTAGTTTAAGTCATGCATCTTGGGTTTCGCTCTGAGCGTTCCCGATGCTCACAGTGAACCTGCATTTCTTGCTGCGTTAGTGTGCAGGTCTCGGGTACGCACGTGATCGGTCATGACTGCCTCGGTCACGATGTCTTTGCTGTTTGAAAAATGCTCGATTGAGCATGAATGTGATCTCGTTTGGTGTGGGTGTATGCAATCATGCCGTCATGCCCCAACACGATCAAATCAACACCAGACCATCGGTCGCAACGCCATCACTATTTATCGGCGATGCGGTCCATACAATGCAGCGTCCAGTGCTACACAGCTGGGCAGGGAATGCGCCAGCTTACTCAGCAGGAAGGTGATGAGGAGGAGAACTATGAAAACACAGCAGTGGAGGAAGGCGAAGGATGGGCAGAGAAGAAAAAGGATTTCCCGAATCCATCTGGGCGCAGGTTCGGCTCGACGGGACCGTGTGCCCGCTTAACGAAGCTGCCCCCGACTCCGTTGCCAGACCCCGGACGTCATGATTCTTTCACAACGTGGACCGCCAGAACTCGACCATTTCCCCAGGACGGGTTTTCCATCCCGTGTCGCTTCTGACGGTCCCAGGGCCCGGTGAGGTCCCAGCCGACACCGGTCAAAAACCTTTGGTCCTTTGGTCGTGACTTTTTTGACGCGAGGGGATCTGCTTCTGTACTCTCTGGGCGCGCATGCTGCGGCTCGCCGTCTGGGCGGCTGGGTGCGCCGCGATTGCGGCGTGCGCATCGGCGCGCGTCCGCGGGCGGCCTGCTGCTACGGCCGCAGCCTCGGAGCAGACGGCCTCTGCAGAGGTCGAGGGCAAGCCCGCCAACCAGGGAACCTCGAGAGACTCGGCCGGCCAGGCGGCGGCGATGGACCTGGTGGCGCGCTGGATGGACGTGCAGGCTGGGCCGATCGCGACGCTGCAGGTCATTCCGAAGTATCGCGAGTGCGCGGAGATCCTGGAGGGCGCGTGGTGCAATTTCAACGAGCACATGCGAAGAAGGAAAAATTGCACAACCAGAAACTTTCGATGGTCCGCGCTGAGTTCTTGGATCGGCGCTGGGCCCTCCTGGCGGCGCCTCCAGCGCCGCCCCATGGCCTCGCTCCGCACGCCAGGGAGATGGGCCCAGTGCCGATCAAAGAAACCCGCGCGGAGCTCTGGAAGTTCATGTCCATGCTGTTTTTTCGCTCCTCTCCACGTGTGCACCTCGCTCGCGTGGAGCGCGGCCGCGAGGTTCGAGGCGAGCCTGCGCGAGTGCGAGGTGCTCCGGCAGGGGAAGGCCTACCGCGCCAGCTACGAGCGGCTGATGGAGGACTTGGCCAGGTGGTGCGGCAATGGCGAGGGCGGGGCCCAGGTGCGCGAGGGCGGCGCCAAGGAGGGTCACGAGCACGAGTAGGCCCCGGCGCCGGCCGACCGGGCGCCGGAGCGGCGATCGCCCGGGCAGGCGTGGAGAAGTGTGCGTGCGGGTGCCTGTCTCCTGTCTCCTGGAGTCGAGGGAGAAAAGGCGGCGCAGACAGGTGCTCCCGTGCTCCGCGCGTATTTCTCGGATCGGCGCTGGGCCCCCCTGGCGGCGCCTCCAGCGCCCTGACCAGGAAGGAGAAACGGTACAGACACAATGTCTCGGAGGTCCGCACGGATTTCTCAGATCGGCGCTGGGCCTCCCCTGGCGGCGCCTCGGGCGCCGTGTTAAGGAATAACGAATAACAAGCGGCATGATCATAGTTGTTCAGAGTTCCGGACTGATTTCTCGGATCGGCGCTGGGCTCTCCCTGGCGGTGCCTCCAGCGCCGTGCCCTAGAAGAAGAATAATCATATACGTTACAAACATAATGGCTCGAAGCTCCGAGCGGATTTGTCGGATCGACACTGGGCCCCTCTGGCGGCGCCTCGGGCCCCGCTTCGAGGAGTGATGAAACTGAATAAAAATCAGTCATGTTCCAGAGAGTTCCGCGCGGGCCTCTGAAAGCTTCTTCTCATGCCGCGATGTGCTCCTCTGTGTTAGTCTTCTGGTGCCCTTATGGGGTCTCCGTCTCGCGGGTCTTGCATCTTGGGGTTGTCTTGGGTTGGCAAGGTCTTCGGCAGGCGGCCTGGCGCCCTCTCCAGAGGTTCCAGCAAGTCCTGGGCCCGGGCCGTTCCGTAATTACAATATTGTTAAAGTCTCACGCCTTACCTTGAAAACATTGGAAACGACGATGACTACGACAGCGACGACGACGACGATTACGACGACGACCACGCGCTGATGACTCTGCCACAGTCTCGGGTCAGGGGGCGGGGGGGGAGATGGAGGAGAAGGAGGAGGAGGAGGAGGAGGCAGCGGAGAAGGGGGAAGAGGAGGGAGGGGATGAGGAGGTGGAGCTCTCTTGGAGCGTTTCTTCGGGGCTCATCTTGGTTGTTGCTTCTTGGGCCCTTCTTGGGCGCTCCTCTAGGAGCTCTCTTGGGGCGTTTCGGGGGCCCCCGCTGCCGTTTTGAGGCGGTCGGGGACGTCTTGGGAAGCTCTTGGCCTGTCTCGGTGACCTCGTCGACCCTCCTGGGAGCTTCTCGGGACCTTTTTCGCCCGTCTTTCCGCCCTGTTGGGCCAGAGGGTCACCGTGCCAGAGACCCACGCGACATGCCCCAGCAGCGCCCAGCGGCGCCCAGGCGCGCCAGGGGAACTAGGGGTCTGGGCCCTCAGAGACTTACAGACAACATACCTCGCATTGCTTGATGAGCCTCGGGGCACTCCACGACGTGCTGAAGGCCCGGTATCTGATATCAGATCATATATATATACACACATACATACATACTGACATACACACACATCTATATATACATATATATATATATATATATATATAGATGTATATATATATATATATATAATATATATATATATATATATATATATATGTCAGGGTACGGGGCCGGGGGCATCTGGCCAGGTGCCTCGAGTCGCCATGGGGGGACCCCCCCGGGCCTCTCCAGAGCTGCTCCGGGGCATCTCCCGAGCGGCTCTGGACGGACCCTGGTGCTGTTTCAGCATCAGGAATGGTTCCCACCTTCGACCCATGTCGCCGAAGCACGTGGTAGAGGTTTGAGGAGCCCTCCAACATGGCTCCGGACGCTTCCAGGAACACTCCCCAGAGAGCCCCGGGAGGCCAAAATCGATTGTTTTCCGGAGGGTTTCGGAAGGATTTTGGCCTTTTGTTTTTTTCGGTTGTACGACGCTCCACGACGGCCCGGGAGGTCTCCAGGTCCGCCCCCCAGCAGCCCCAGAGGCCCCCCAGACAAGCCCAAGGCGGCCCCGGAGAGCCCAAGGAAGGCCCAAGAAGCGCCCACGACAGCCCACGAAGGCTCCAAAAGAAGCCCACGAAGGGCCCAAGAGAGGGACCGCGTACCGACCACCCAGGGCTCCCGCCTCAACAGTGACCCCAGAGGCCCCAGGCAGCCCCCAAGAGTCCTCCAACATGGCTCTAAACGCCTCCAAGAGCACTTTTCTTTCTTTCTAGCTCATGGGGACCAGGTCCGAAGGAGAGCACTGGCGACGCAGAATCAAAGCGAAATGCGAGGCACTCTTAGCGGCCCACGGGGTTGTTCCCTGAGGAGGCTTAACCTACGAAGCCGACGTATACTGCGAAAAGATACGATCCACACTCGGCCAGATGCCGCACGGACCCCGCCAGCACAAGCCCGATGCACGCAGCACCCCGAAGGCTCGGCAGGCCTCAGGTACGCGGACCCTTGCCTTTGCTGGGACCTTTGCCTCTCGAGCAGCCACTTTTCCCCTTACCCCCTCCCCGCGGCCCCCTAGGGATATTTACTGTCGGAGGACCGTCCGAAAAAATCGGGGGATCAGGGACTGCCTGCTGCGCATTCGGACTTAGAGTAGGAGGAGGGGCCGAAGACGAGGACGGAGGGGCAGGAAAAGCAGGGGGGAGAACAAAACCTCTTGACCTCAGCTCAGCCAAACGCGAGCTCATCTGTAAAACTCTGCCAAACATTGATGGTTTTACCATCGTTTTCGAAGGGTTTTGGCCTTCCGATCTTTGCGGCTGTCCGACGCTCCTAGGCGGCCCAGGAGGCCTCCGAGAACGCCCCCAAACAGCTCCAGAAGCGCCCAAGGCCGCCCCGAGGCGGTCCCGGCCGGAGAGCCCAAGGCTGGCCCAAGAAGCGCCCAGGGCAGCCCACGAGTGCCCCAAAACAGGCCCGAGAGGTGCCAAGACACGGACTGCGTCCGGAAAGCCCAGGGTTTCCGCCTCAAGACAGCCCCAGGAGGCCCCAGGTAGCTCCCAAGAGGCTTCAAACATGGCTCAAGACGCCTCCAGGAGCACCCCCAAGAGGGTCCCAACAGGCCAAAATCGTTCGTTCTACGTAGGACTTGGAGGATCTTGGCCTTCTTGTCTTTTCGGCTTCTCGACGCTCCAATATAGGGCCCAGCGCGCCTCCAGGTCCGCTCCCAGACAGCCCTGGGCGTGCCCAGAGAGCCCCAGGGAGCCCGCAAGACCGGCCCTACACAACCCAAAAGTTCCTCGGCAGGATAGTCCGGGAGAGGGGGGAGACCGGGGAAGCCTCTGGCGCCCCATGCTCCGGGAACGCTCCTCTGGAACATGGCGTGCGAACGATGAGGATCGGGGATGTCCGTTCCCACGTTCCAGAAGTACGCTTCCGGAACACGTGGCTTGCAGTGCTCGACGCCGTCTTCGTGGTAAGAATCTTCGCGGGCATCGCACCTGAGAGGCGACCTCAACTAGAACCTGAGCGCGCGCGACGCGCGCCGATCGTTCTAGTGTGTGTGTATATATATACACATATGTGTGTAAGTGTATATATATGACACGAATGAGATCTACACATGTATATGTGTGTATGTGTATGTATACAAATTTAATATAAAGTAATACCGCCCCCCCCCCGGCCCCGGGTACCACACCTCCCCGCCACATTTCGGGGACGCTCCCGGTACCGCTCCCCCGGGCGTTCCGGGGAGCCTCCACAGCGCTCCCGGAGGGCCCAAAACGACTCCCACGAGCACCCAGCATGCGAAAGGATGGCCCAAGACGCTCCCAAGCAGCCCAAGGCAGCCTTCCGACGGCTCTCGAGGCTCCCAGGCAACGTCGAAGAGATCCCAAGAGAGGTCCGAGAGGCGTCCCGGGACGGCCCGAAGAGGCCCCAATCGTAGATTTTCATTGTTTTTGTTCTTGCTTTTGGCTTCTCGTGTTTTCGAGCTTTCACGGTCCAAGAGCGCCGAAAAGGCTCCCAAGACCGCCCCAAGACCACCCAAGGGACCTTCAGGACGGCCCCAGCGGGCCACGAAGGCTCCAAGACTGCCGAAAAGGCGCCCATGACAGCCCCAGACCACCCCATAACAGGCCCAAGATGGACCCAAGAGCGGGAGCAGGGGGCTCCCACAGACCTCCGAGAGGCCTCCGGGACCCCCCAGACGCCCCCAACACACCTCCGATCCCTGAAAGGCTTCAAGAACAGCCAAAGAGAGCTGCGAGAACCGTCCCTAGAGAGCCCAAGGAGGGTAAAATTGTTGATTTCCTGATTTCTAGTGGTTCTTCTAATGTTATTCGCCTTCTCACGTTTTCCCGCTTCCAACCCTCGAAGATCGAGGATTTTGAAGAAAGGGGATTCCCAGAATTCCCTCTCTTTTTTTTTCAAAGTGGGACTCCCACTCGGGTGTCCCACACATCCCCTGACATCTGGCCGGTACCGCGCCTCCCGGCTTCCGGGGGGAGACCCCAAGACGCCGAAGGACAGCCCATGACGACCCCAAGGAACCCCCAGAACGTAAATAACGGCCCGAGACGTGTCCCGGGGGCCCCTAAGACGCCCAAGGACAGCCCAAGGCGACGCCAAGGAGCCGACTGAACGTACAGAACGGCCCAACACGCTCTGGCGCAGCCCGAGACCCTTCCGACGGCTCCCCAGGCCTCCAGGAGGCCTCCAGAGCCCCCAGGGGGTCCGGAAGATCCCACACCCCTGAGGGGCAAGGCTAACAAAACCCGCGAGGCACAAAGAAAACAGCGCCGAACAGCGCCGATGAACTGGACAAACATTATGTTTTGTTAGTTTTGTTTGGTTTCAAGTTTGGCCCCTGGTCTACTCTTGCGCAACAGACCACGCGTCAGACCCCCCTCACCTACCTGAAAAGAACCCAGGAAGCCTTTGAGAGCCCCAAATCGCTGAATACCTAAAGGAAATGAATAATTTCTGCATTTCCGCATTTCCTTTTCTATACGATTCCGAGACTTGCGCAGGGCTTCCAAGAGAGACCCTGGACGCAAGAAGAGACCAACATGATTTTACATGAGTTAGCCTATCAAGCCCAGCTAGAACTTGAGCGCGCGCGAAGCGCGCGGTGGTTCTAGCTTATACATGTGTAAATACATATGTGTAGAAGGGTTTGTGTCCTAATTAATAGCAGGCTGTGGTCTACGAACTACCAGCTGTGGCACATCCCGCAACCGTGCCAGCCGAACACCGTGGCAGGTGATTTTCCGGATGATGATGATGATGATGATGATGATGATGATGATGATGATGATGATGATGATGAGGATGAGGATGAGGATGAGGATGAGGATGAGGATGAGGATGAGGATGAGAATAATGATGATGATGTTGAGGATGATGATGATGAAGATGATGATGATGATGATGATGGTGATGATGATGGAGGTGATATTGTTGATGCTGATAATGGTGATGATGATGATGATGTGGATGATGGCGAAGAAGACGACGATGCCGATGTTGACGATTATTATGGTTATGAGTGTTATCATGACGATGGTGATAATGGTGATCATGATCATGGTGGTGATGTGTATGACGATGATGTTGAGGATGATGATGCTGCTGGCGACGATGTTGAGGATGTTGTTGATGATGAGTGTGGTGGTGTTGATGTTGATAATGATGATGATGTTGTTGGTAACGATTCTTGTTATGCTGATGATAATGATTATGAATGTGGTGGTTGTGATACTGCTCATGATGACTGCGGTGGTGACGGTGATGCTGATGATGATGATGATGATGATGATGATGATGATGATGATGATGATGATGGTGACTAAGATGAGTATGATGGTGATGATGTTGATGATGATGTTGCTGCTGATGATGATGACGATGATGCTGAGGCTGCCGATTGCGATTGTGATTATGATAAGGAGGAGGGGCAGCACGAGCAGGAGCAGGAGAAGGAGTAGCACGAGTAGTAACAGTAGTCGTAGCAGCAGCAGACGATGATGATGAGGAGGAGGATGAGGAGGAGAAGGAGGACGAAGAAGAAGAAGAAGAAGAAGAACACTGCTGTCTCATACGCACATCGCGTGTCGTTTTTGCCTCGTTCCGGGCCCGTATGGAGCTTACGCCTTAGGGCTGCCGGGGGCTCCTGTGGGACAGTCTTAGGGGGCGCATTGGGGCTCTCTTGAGCCATCTTGTGGCTCTCTTTGGCCGTTTTGGGGCTCTCGTGGCTATCTTGGCGGCTTTGATCGCCTTTCTCCGCCGTCTTAGCATCCTTCGTGACCGCCAGGGAGGCGCCAAACCCACCCACGATGCCCCTGATCAGTGTATGCACCCTGTTGGGCCTCCTTGAGGTCGTCTTGGACGCTTGTGAACTCATGTTGGGGCTCTCATGGGCCCTCTTGAGGCGGCCGTGACGGCCTCCTGGGCTGTCTTGACTTGAAGGAAGCTCGGAAGCACAACAATCCCCCAAACAATGGAAGACCTAAGGGAAGCCATTGCTTTTCTACCTCGTGGGGCTTCTATTGGATCATCCTGCGCCGTCTCGGGGCCTCGTTGAGCCATCTCGAAGCAGCTTTGGGTTGTCATGAGGCCATCTTTGGCCGTCTTGGAGCCAATTCAGGCCGTTTTTGAGGCATGTTCGGCCGTCGTGGCGGCTTTGACAGCCCTCCTCGACAGTCTTGGCAGCCTGTGTGACCCACAGGGGAAGGCCATGGCCGCCCAGTGACCTCTATGAGTAGGAGTGGTGCACGCGATGGGGGTGCGACGAGAGGGGTGGGTGGGTCCCTGCCAGACAGCACTTGGCTGTCCTCCACGCCTCAACGTGCCAGGAGGCACGGTATCGGATTGATCGATGTGCTCACATGTTCAGTGGCATGACTGCAATGGGTGGCGTAGAAGTGTAGGATCAGCTTGGTGCAAAATCATCGTTTAGTACAGCGGTGCAGATACCTTCAACTTTGTTGAAGGTCCATGCCTCCAAACCGTTTGATGCCGAATGGCTTCAGGTCTCTATGAACCCACGCATGTGGCTCTGAGTCGCTCTCCGCCACAAGGCCCTAATGTGCTTCAATTGTTTCTGGTCTCCATGCCACCAACACCATATGATCCAGGTGGTGTCCACGCGCCGCAAGTTTTTTGCAACGCATTCCAGACGGACTTCAGAACTCCAGCAACCGTCAGCATGAGCCTCTGACGGGTCTGCGACTGGTCCCGCCCCACTCACTTGCTGCCATTTCTCTCCCTGTTCGTGATCCTTGCAGGGGTCGTCTAAAAGTCAGAGGCGTGGGACGTCGCGTCCAGGGGTATCCCCACGATGGAACTGACCTCTGCACGCACTTTCCCCGCCGAGACTGCAGCTGCGGACGCCCCGCTTGATTCAAACGCACCTGCACCAGACCCAGACCCTTCAGATTGGGGACAGATTTCGAAGAGGCATGTGCTGCCTTCCTCCCTGCCCTTGTCCTCCTCATGCAGGAGGAGGGGGGAAGCCTGAGAGGGAGGGGGGCGGGATGGTAAGCTCTCCTTCTGCCCCAGATCTGGACCGCCCGAGTGCTCCCGGAAGTCTCCAGAAGACGCCCCCACAGGCTTCCAGTGAGGCCTCTGGAGGCCCGATGAGGACGAGAGTATTCCGAAGACGTTCGAGGATTTCCCTCCTCGACCCTCGGGAGTCGATGGGGAGGTGGAGGAAGAGGAGGAAGAGGCGTGAGGAGAGAGGAGAGAGGAGGAGGGAGGAGGGGGAGGAGGAGGAGGGAGGAGGAGGAGGAGGAGGAGGAAGGAGGCGGAGGAGGAGGGAGGAGGACCAGTGTAAATCCAGGACTCATCAACGACATTGCAATACACCCTCCCTCCAAATTCACTCTTCGTGGGCCCCTTGAAGGATGAATTTTCACTTAGGGGAATGCTCTGTTGGAAGAGAATTGTTTCAGTAAGCTTTGCCCGAACACCATTCCTGGGATTTCTTTCAACACCGCGAATCACCACTACTGTTGCGTTCTGACGGTCCTAAATCGTGCTGGAAAATTGTTTCTGGATTTCTACCGCGAGTCCACGTAATTGTCGCGCCTTGACAGTCCGACATCGTGCCAACACCCATGATATTCCTCGAAGCTGAGGAGAGCTCTTTAAACAAGGTGCGCGTCGATAAGGCGGGAACAACATTTTAAAAACACCCGCCCTCCATCGATGAAGCTCATGCATTTCTAAAGCGAATGTGCGCGGCGCTCAGGCGATAGCCACACTTTGAAAGCGGCCCGCCCTCCATCCGTGAAGCTCTTACAACTTTTCAGCTGAAAGGGTCAGACACGGTGAGAGATCCGGCGAACATCCCAACCCGTCCTACCGACACGTCTCGGCGTGCGACAGGGAAGAGTTCTTTACACGGTAAAGGAATGAAGGAGGAGGCGCAGGAGGAGGAAGAAGGAGAGGGAGAAGAAGGGCGAGGAGGAGAAGGAGGAGGCGCTGGAGAAGGGGGAGAGGGAGAATGATGGGGTGGAGAAAAGGAGGAGGAGGAGGAGGAGGAGGAGGAGGAGGAGGAGGAGGAGGGAGGAGGAGGAGGGAGGAGGAGGGAGGAGGAGGAGGAGGGAGGAGGAGAGGAGGAGGAGGAGAGGAGGAGGAGGAGGAGGGGAGGAGGAGGAGGAGGAGGAGGAGGAGGAGGGAGGAGGGAGGAGGGAGGAGGAGGAGGAGGGAGGGAGGAGGAGGAGGAGGAGGAGGAGGAGGAGGAGGAGGAGGAGGAGGAGGAGGAGGAGGAGGAGGAGGAGGAGGAGGAGGAGGAGGGAGGAGGAGGGAGGAGGAGGAGGAGGGAGGAGGAGGGAGGAGGGAGGAGGGAGGAGGGAGGAGGAGGGAGGAGGAGGGGAGGAGGAGGAGGGAGGAGGAGGAGGAGGAGGAGAGGAGGGGAGGAGGGAGGAGGGAGGAGTGAGGAGGAGAAGGAGGAGGAGGAGGAGGAGGGCGAGGAGGAAGTCCCCCGCCCCTCCCTTCACCACGTTGCAGAGCCGTTCGCCAGAGGGCGGTGTGTGCCACCGAGGGCGCAGGCCGCCGCTCTCGACGTGGCGGGTCCCCGTCCGCGAGCCCGCCGCTGTTGTCGCGCTCCTTGTCCTCTTCCGCAGCCTCCTCCGCTGCCTCCTCCTCGTCCTCCTCCTCCTCTTCCTCATTGGAGCTCTCCTTCTCCTCGTTCTCTTCTTATTCTTCTTATTCGTCTTACTCCTCCTCCCTGACAGCGACGTGCGCTCCTCCTCCTCCTCCTCCTCCTCCTCCTCCTCGGTGGCCTCCTGCTCCTCGGTGGCATTTTCTTTCGCCGCCTCGTCCGTGGCATCATCTTCCTTGAACTTTTCCTTGGCTTCATGCTGATTCTCCTCCACCTCCTCCTCCTTCTCCTCCTCATCCTCGTCCTTCTCGGCCATCCTTACCATCCCCACGTCGTCATTGTCGTCGTCGTCGTCCTCCTTCTCCTCCTCCTCCTCCTCCTCCTCCTCCTCCTCCCTCTCGCCACCCCCAGGCCCCCTCGAGTCATGAAGAGCATCAGAACGGAAGGTGGTTGGACATCTTTGGCTTCTGGGGGCCACTATCAGGCCCCAGAACCGTAAAACGACGGCTCGGGGGACGTGTCGAGATCGGTCCACATTGTGAAAGCAATCACGACGTCGGAGGTCCAGGTTCTCCCCTCTCCATGGCCCTGCTCCCGCAGACTAGCGACAGCAGGCGCCCCCCTGGAAATTACTGATTCCCTGACGTCCCGGGCCCCAGGGCTCCCATTGGAGTTCTGGAGGTGGGGACATTTTGCGGGTTCCCAGATCGGCCGAACAGTGTGCCCCCCCCCCCCCTGTATTGCTTTTAGCAAGAAACATTCCAGCATCGATCTGCTCGAGGGTGGATCGAGACGTCGCTGGAAGGGTTATGGGTCCTTGTCTTCCTCGTTGTCCTTCTCATCCTATTGTAGTGGCCTCCGGCCAGTGCCGCCGATCCGGTGTGCTACCGATTCTGCTTGCAAGGGATGACCTTTTATGTTTAAAAGTAAGCACTCGCTCGAAACATCCTCATAAGATAGAGATGTTCAAGTCGCTCGGGCAACCTTCGGATATTCGAAAGTGACGATCTCGCGTGAACAGCCAAACTCATGGGATGTTGTTGACGTAGCTGATGTATGACACCTTTGGGGGGCGCTCCTGGGCTTCTCGGGGGGCTTCTTGGAGGCATCCTGGAAGCTTCTTGGGGGCGCGATGGAGGAAGTTATACAATCTCTTGGGGGCCTTTGGGGGGCCTCCTTGGGGCTTCTTGTGCCGTCTTGGGCCCTTCTTGGGTTGGGCTGTCTTGGAGCCCTCTTCGGGCGTGAATGGCGTCAGCCATGGCGTCCGCCCTCCCCCCCCCCCTCTCCTCTCCCAAGCCTGAACGGCGTCATCCATGGCGTCAGCCCGCCCCCCCCCCCCCCGACAGAGTAAAGCTTGAGCGAGCTCCCCCCCTCCCTCCTCCCGGGCCTGAATGGCGTCAGCCATGGCGTCAGCCCTCCCTCCCCTGCCCCCCGACTCCCCCCTGCCGGGCCTGAATGGCGTCAGCCATGGCGTCCCCCCCTCCCCCCCCCCACACCTCCTACCTCCCAGGCCTGAATGGCGTCAGCCATGACGTCAGCTCCCCCCCCCCGACAGAGCGAAGCTTGAGCGAGCTCCCCGCCCCCTCCCCCCGACTCTCTCCTCCTGGGCTTGAATCTCACCCCCCCCCTCCTCTGAATGGCGTGAGCTATGGCGTCGCCCCCTCCCCCCCCGACAAGCGAAGCTTGAGCGAGCTCCCCCCCTCCCCCCTCCCGGGCCTGAATGGCGTCAGCCATGGCGTCCCCCCCCCGACTCTCTCCTCCGGGCTTGAATCTCCCCCCCCCCCCCCCTCCCCTCCTGGGCCTGAATGGCGTCAGCTATGGCGTCAGCCCCCTCCCCCTGACAGAGCGAAGCTTGAACGAGCTCCTCTCCCCCCCTCCCCCTCCCGGGCTTGAATGGCGTCAGCCCCTCCCCCCCCCGACTCCCCCCTCCCGGGCCTGTATGGAGTCAGCCATGGCGTCACCCCTCCCCCCCCTCCCCCCCTCCTGGGCCTGAATGGTGTCAGCTATGGCGTCAGCCCCCTCCCCCCCGACAGAGCGAAGCTTGAGCGAGCTCCCCCCCCCCTCCCCCCTCCCGGGCCTGAATGGCGTCAGCCATGGCGTCAGCCCCCCCCCCCCTACCCAGCCTGAATGGCGTCAGCCGTGGCGTCAGCCCCCCCCCCCCCCGACAGAGCGAAGCTTGAGCGAGCTCCCCCCCTCCCCCTACCCGAGCCTGAATGGCGTGAGCTCCCCCCCCTCCCCTCTCCCAGGCCTAAATGGCGTCAGCCATGGCGTCCCCCCCCCCCCGACTCTCTCCTCCTGGGCTTGAATCTACCCCCCCCTCCCTCCTCCTGTGCCTGAATGGCGTCAGCCATGGCGTCCCCCCCCCCTTCTCGCTTCCGGGCCTGAATGGCGTCACCCGGGCCTGAATGGCGTCAGCCATGGCGTCAGATCTCCTCCCCTTGCCCTCCTCCCGGGCCTGAATGGCGTCAGCCATGGCGTCCCCCCCTCCCCCCCTCTCCCTCCTGGGCCTGAATGGCGTGAGCTATGGCGTCAGCCCCCCCAACAGAGCGAAGCTTGAGCGAGCTCCCCGCACCCCTCCCCCCCTACCCCGGCCTGAATTGCGTCAGCCATGGCGTCAGCCCCCCCCCCCCCCCCGACAGAGCGAAGCTGAGCGAGCTCAAGCCCACGCTCTCAGAAACTCACACGCCGGATCGGCGATTTCTCCCTTCCTTTTCTCCGGCTCCTTTCGGAGCCCATCGCAAGAGCGATGAGATTGACGTAGGTCGTAGATGACGGATTTCGCCAATTGTCAGGAAATGTGGGGGCCTTGGAGGTTGGCATCATGGTGGGGTGCAGGCAGATGTTCATGATATTGACCATCAACCTCTTCTCCTCTGCTGGCCGGATGACGAAAGCCATGCAAATGGCACACGCCATTGGGATGGGCATCGCGGCGATTCATGTGTTGAAGATCAGGACAGATGCAAGCCGCCTAAGTGAGCACGATCCTAGTTGGCAGCGTCGTTGGCAAGCCATGTTCCTTGCAGCCGACATGCGGGTTACTGGAATATGTCCAATGCTGCAGTGGTAGCCGTTGGTCGCCCGACGTCGCACTTCGAAGCAAACCAATGCGCGAATTCATAAGGCGCATTTGGATTATATTCACGCCGTCGACAAATAAGCGCATCAACTTGTGAGGTAGGGTACGCCGGCATCATCAGATCACGAGCAGGTGTAGACGTTCCTTCGAACCCTCTACGCGCAGCATTGGGCAAGTGTCGTGATAAGCAGATTTTGTCGTGATGCGTTTTCGGAACAGACTGGGGGAGCCAGCAGAACAGTTCGTTCTGGGCTGCAGTGGCGTCAAGGATTTGCAGTGGTTGCAAGGGTATTAAGATTCACTGCTCGGCTGGGCATCACACATGCACTGCCATCGTGGAGGGATCGCCCTCCCCACCACTGCGTACTAAGCCCACGACTGAATCGACGACCATCGACACAACGATTCTCACATGGTGCGAGATTGGACCATGCGAAGGCGTACCCGTGCATCCTGCGAAACGTCTTCCAGTACGACCACATGCGGTGAGCCAGCGCACAGCTCGAATGGCGATCGACATCTAACCGATTTGAGGGAACGCCCAGGCCATGTGTTGGATTCGCGGGGCAGCGAATAAACCACGACGAGAAGCACATGCATGGATCGACACCGACGGTTCAATCGACAGACTGCGACGCTTCGATGGCGCGCCGTCATCAGAGTCATCTTTTGTTCCTCTTGCTCGTCGATCAGGTCTTCCTCACCTTTCCGTCTTCCTCCTCCCCGTCCTTCCCAGACTGAGCTCCGGGCTTCCTGCCCTTTGTTGGCGGCGGGAGGAGAGCGGGGAAGAGGCAAGAGGTGGCAAAGGGCACGTATTGCTCCCGCCCCGGATCCTGTTCCCCACAGGTCCCCGGAGGTCCCCAGAGGTCCCCCATGGGGCCTCTGGAGGCCCAGCAGGGGCAACAAATTTGCGAAAGCATATCCCCCCACGACCCTCGAGGACCGAGGCCACAACTCCTCATGCTGGGGACGAGCGGGAGGAGCATAGTTATCAGCCGGGAAGATGCCCCTTATCCCTATGATTGGCATCGCCTTGTTTCGACGGCGATCTTAAGGATCCCGTCAGTTTCTGAGGGCGCATCCTTCAGACTGTCATCGATTTTGGGCTTCTTCATCTTAGGGATACTGCGAAGCTCGTGGTTGGTCAGATAGTGAAGATCAGGAGCAAGAGCGCGAGCACGGGGAGAGTGACGGAGCACGTGGTGGGCAAGCGGCGGGCACTCCGGCCCAGCCAGGCAGAAGGCGAGCGCGTCGCCGCCGCCGTCGAAGCCGCCGACCTCGCCCACGGCCACGAAAGGGACTTGCCCCCCGACGCTGGGCAGTGCTGCCCAACCGCCTCGTCTCCGCCCCTTCCTGCATCGAATCGCCGATGGGCTCCCAGAGCCAGGGGCAACGTTCGGGGGGGGATGTAGGCTCGGGGGTTATTTTGTCGGTTCCCCGCGGTTTTAGAGCGCTTTTGTAGGATCTCGGCATTTTTCCAGCCTCGGGATGCCTTCTAGCGGCTGTGCCTTGCCGAGACCGTTCTCAGGGTGCCCCGACCGTCCCGAACGCGCCGGAGAGCCGAATTATGACCCGAATGCCAGGGGCAACGTCAGGGGGGGATGCGCTCAGGGGAAGGTACATTGTCCCCCAATCGCCCAATGATCGCCGATAGGGGCTCGATAGCCCGGCCCGCCAGGAGCGTGCGGTCGGTTTCGACATCGAGTGCCTATCGCCGTCTATCGGCGATGTATCGCCGATTCCAGCTCGACGTCTCCCCGCCATGAGCTGGTCCCCCCCCTACCGTTCCTCCTCCGAGAGGGCGTCTTGGGCGTTCGTGTGGATTTCTGCGGGGCCCCGGGAATTGCCAGGCCACAGTGCCAGCGAACCACCCTGACTGTGTTGGGCCTCTGGTGTTCATTTCGCAAGACATCAGTGGAGCCAACGTGTGGCGCCGAAGGGCCCGCTGGGATCCGAACGGGACCTTGGCTCCTGGGGTGATTCTCCGATTCCAATCATGTACGGCACAGGTTCGGAGGAGACCTAGGGTTTCTTGAAGGGGACCTGTTCCTGACAATCACCAGGACGTATATTCTCCAGAGCGGCATTTCAGCTCCCGATGGGCTCCTGAGACACTTACTTTGGCACGCCACAGGAGCGATAGTTTTAGAAAAGCATCAGAACCACCGAGAGATAGCGACACACATGTACTGATGTGAGCAATGTGTTCCTCCCCCCCAGACTGCATATTCCCGTCGAATTTTAACTGCTTATCCTTTTCCCCTTTTCCCACTTGCCCCCCTCCCCCGCCTCATCACCCTACTACCCTGCTCCAACCCATCTCGTCCCTGCCACCCTGCCTCCACTGATCTGCGAAAACTTGCGAGCCCTACAACTCGGGTCTGATCGACGCTGAGATATGGGACACTCCCGCTGGAGTTCGTTTGGCTGCATACATCCTGTAACTTTTGAAGTCCAGCTTGTTTTTCAGAAATCTAGTCCGCAGGGGTAGGATTCACATGTGGTGCCTTCCTTGCTCCTCCACTCCGCCCAGCCCCTCCGATTTCTGGCAATCCTTTCCCCTTCACCTTGTCTGCGCTCTTTTCCATAGTCCCTTACCTCCTGTGTTCATCTCCATCCCCAGACATGCGGCGGCATGTTTTTTCAATTCCCGCCACGGTCCCTGGAAGTCCCGACTATTTCCCCAAGGCCGGTTTTTCATCCTGAATAGTTTTTTACGGTCTCTGGGCCCAGCGAGGGTCCCCAGAGCCTGAATATGGCCCACATTGTCCCGTCGTGTTTTTTTTCACGGCGAGAGTGTGTTTGGGTCCCTACTGTCCCCTCTCCGCACCTCTGTGCCCCCTCGTCTCTTTTGACTCCCCCCCGCGCAGGAAAGCCGGCGGCGCTGCCCAAGGCGACGTGACCACCGGTTTGCCGAAGATGCAGTCGCTCTTCAGAGCCCTGGAGCGCATCCCCTTCTCTAGCTGTCCGCACCACAGCAATCTTCCTCTTTTTCTCACTCGTCATGACCGCCCGAGTCGCCGACCCGCACTGAAGTGCCCGCGCACCAGCGTGGCCTTTTGGTAAACGCCGTCGCTGCCAGAGCAGTTGTGACAAATCAGCTGGCCGCCCCTGTCCCGTGGTTGTCACGAGGCCCGTGGTTGTGCGGCGTTTGTTCCGTGGTTGTCCTGGGGTTGTCCCGTGGTTGTTTTGTGGTTGTCCAGTGGTTGCCCCGTGGTTGTCCATTCAGTGTTCCCCGCAGATGTCCTGTGGATGTTTGGTGATTGTCCTGTGATTGTTCTCTGGGGGTCTCGTGGTTTTCATTGCGGTCGTCCAGTTGGTTGTCCCACGGGCGTCACGTGAGTCTCCTTTGCTTGTCCCGCGGTTGTCCTGTAGTTGTCCCGGGGTTGTCTTGCGGTTGTTCCGTGGTTGCCACGTGGTTGTTCCGTAGTTGTGTTTGGGTTGCCCCGTGGTTGTTCCCTGGTTGTCAAACGGTTGTTCCGTGGTTGTCCCTTCCGCTGCTGTCCCGCGGTTGTCTTTTGATTGTCCCGAGGTCGTTCCCTGGGTATCCCGTGGTTGTCCCGTGGCTGGCCCGTCCATGGGTACATCGGTAGTGGGACGGATAGATCGTTAAAGGAAGCGATCGGTGGATTGAATGTGAGATCGGTAGATGCCTTAGGACCAATCGGTAGCACAACCGACCAATAGGATGTGTAGAATATAATTCGGTTGGTGTCCCGTGGTTGTCTTGGGGGTTGTCCGTGGTTGCTGCGTGGTTGTCCCCAAGGCTGTCTCGTGACAGTCCCGTATACGCCTGTTTATATGTAACATATCCAGTGTTATCGGCAAGTTTCAAGTGACATAATTTCGTGTATGGGTTCATCCTGCGAGCCACGCGTAGAAGGTGGTACCGATAGATCGTGATGCTTGTCGTTATGGCGAAGTTTGTATATAATGGTGTGATGGTCGTATTTGGGAAAACCGTGATACCAACATATGGTGAGATCGACCCGTGAATGAGTTGATCTGGGGGTTGGTATTTCATTAGTGCGAGTGGTAGGTCGCTATATGGGCACACCGTCAGTATTTGCAAGCGTGGACCCCACACAGTGTGTGGCATTGCAGTCTGCATGCGTACTTTATGTGGTGCAGCCTGCGTGGTGCATCGAATGACACGCTAGCTGTACAGTCAGTTCTGTGTGGTGCAATCTACGCCGTGCAACTTATGTGGTGCAAACAACGTTGTGCAATCGATGTGGTGCAATCCACCTGGTTCGCGCAATGGGAAAACAGATATTTGTTGTGTTTGCAGTTCATGCACCGCGCAACATCCACGCGTTACTACTTCCCGTGTTCCCATGTCCATCTTGTCAACGAGCGCACGGGTGCGTGGAACTCACCCGTGCGGACGAGAACGCCCTACACGTCGCGACAAATTGGTGGCGATGTTGACGGGAAGCGACGCCAACGACGATTGTGGTGATGACGTTGGTGCCGATAGTGACGACAGTAGAGACGGGGGTAATACGATGACGACGACGGTGGTGATGATGATGAAGATGGTCGTGATAATGGTAAAAACAGTGGCCACGATGACGTTGGCGATGGCGATGACGATGGTGTTGGTAATGGTGACGGGGAAGTGCCCGCGCGCATAATCTTGACTATGGCGACGGCGATGACAGCGGTGACGATGATTCCGTCGATGGTGATAACGATGATGATGATGATGATGACGACGGTGGCAATGTTGACGTTGATCATGATGGTAACGATTGTTCTGATGAGGATGGTGAAACAGTGTTCGCCGGCAGGAAGACAAACACAGTGTCATGGTATCAGCTGAAGCCCTGTAGATATCCGTCTGAGTGTGAATTCCTCTCTTCTGGAATTCTGAGACACCATTGGTTTTGGGATGCCTTCGGCGCTCGCGCACAGAGATGCGCGCGTATGGCTTGCATTGTATTTTATGACAGCGTTGGGAGGCGCGCGATGGTGGTTGAGTGTGTTCGATATGCGCCCGCAAGTGGCCCGCATGTTCTGATTTGAGGGAACGATTAATCATCAATGGCTGTCGTAAGAGTTCAGCGCGTTATTAATTATGGTACAATGGCTCTTCACAGTTCCTGAACATCCTGTGTTGGTATTTCGTTTTGAAGAGACAGCGCCCCGCGTCCCTCCCACCCCTTTCTTCGCCCCCTCCTAACATCCCTGCCTCTGCCCTGCCCATGTTTAACATGTCGACACACCCCTCACACGCTTCGTCGCCCCATCCGGAGCTCCACCGAAGGCCCCACTGGCTGCGCTCGTATTGCGACACTGCATACATGTCTGTATACCCCTCACACGTGTCGTCGCACTATAAGGAGCTCCACGAAGGCGTCAGCGGCTGCGTCCACATGGCGGCACCGCACCCACTTCCGGACACCTTTCACACGTCCCGTGCTCCCGTAGGTAGCTCCACGAAAAGGCCCCAACCGCTGCGTTCGCATGGCGGCACCGCACCCATGCCCATATACCACTCACACGGTTTGGGGTCCCAGAGGAAGTTCCACGAATGGCCCAAGCGGTTGCGTTCCCATGGCGGCACCGCACCCGTTACGGCTTAGCCTTCACACGTTTCGCAGCCCATAGGGATCTCCACCGAGGGCCCCAGGAGTTGCGTCAGCATCGCGGCACCGCACCCATTCTGGTACACCTCTCACACGTTTCGCGTCCCCATACTGAGCCCCACCGAAGGCCCCAGTGGTTGCGCTCCCATCGACGGCTGGTCTGATATGTTGATCCACAGTCCGATGGTTGCTCCACTTGTTACCCCATGGTTGATCCAACTATTGTTCCGATGGTTGTCCCGGTGTCTGTCTTGATGTTTCGTTTGATGGTTGTCCTGATGGTCGTCCTGGTGGTTGTCTCGGTGGTTGTCCGGACTATTGTCACGATGGCAGTCCCGATTGTTGTCCCGATGGTTGTCGCCATGGGTGTCCCGCTGGCTGTCATGATGCTTGTCCTGATGGGTTTCCCGTGGTTGTCCCGTGTTGGTCCCGTGGTTGGTCGTTCCGTGGTTGTTCCGTGGTTGTCTCGTGGTTTTCTTGTTGTTGTTGGGGGAGGATGGCGGGGAAGATCAGAAGGAGGAGGAGGAGGAGGAGAAGGAGGAGGAGGGGGGGCATCTTGGGAGACTCTGGGGGCACTCTTGGGGGCTTCCTGGGCGTTTCCTGGGAGCCTCCTGGAGGCATCTTGGGGGCCTCCTTCGGCCTCTTGGGGGCTTTGGGGGGCTTCTCGGGGGCCTCTTTGGCCGTCTTAGGGCATTTGTGGCCTGTGCGACGTCGTCGGCAGCCGTCTTGGGGGCCTCTCTGGGCCGACTTGGGGCCCTCTTGGGGTGTTCCAGGACCGCCTTGGAGTCGTTTTGGGCGTCTTGGAGGCCTCTTGGGCCGTCTTGGGGCCCCCTTGGGCCGTCTTGGGGATTTCTTCTGCCTTTTTGGGGCCATCTTGGAGGCCGCTTGGGCGATCTTGGGGCGATTTTGGGGCGATCTTTGGGGGCTCCTGGGCCGTCTCGGGCCGTCGGAAGGCCAAGGAGAAGCAAATGCCCACATCCTTGAAAATCCTACGGGTCATCAATGATTTTGACCTCGTCGGGCCTTCCTGGAGGCCCTTTTGGAGGCCCTCTTGGGCTGTCTTGGAAACCTCTTGGGGGCCTCTTGGGCCGTCTTGGGCCATCGCGGAGCCCTCTTGGGCCGTCTTGGTGGCCTCTTGGCCCGTCTGGCGCCGTCGGGAGCCGATTGGGGGGCTTCCCTGGAGACCATTTTGGGCGTCTTGGAGGCCTCTTGGGCAGTATTGGGAAGGGCCAAACTGGAGGCCTCTTTCGTGATCTTGGGCCGTTCTTCGGGGGCTCGTGGACCGTCTCGGGCAGTCAACAGGCCAAGGAGACGCACATGCCAAAATCCTTTTAAATTCTACGGAGCATCCGTGATTTTGGCCTATTCGGGCCTTTCTGGAGGCCCTTTTGGAGGCCCTCTTGGGCCGTCTTGGAGACCTCTTGGGGGCCTCTTGGGCCGTCCTGGGTCATCTTGGAGCCATTTTGGGCCGTCTTGGTGGCCTCCTGGCCCGTCTGGCTCCGTCGGGGGCCGTTCGGAGGGCTTCTTTGGAGGCAAGTTTGGGTTTCTTAGAGGCCTCTTGGGCCGTCTTGGGGCCCTCTTGGGACCGTCTTGGGGATTTCTTTTGTTTTTTTTCTGGGGCCATCTTGGAAGCTTCTTGGGAGCCTCTTGAGGCGATTTCTGGGGGACTTGGGCCGTCTCGGGCCGTCGGAAGGGCAAGGAGAAGCACATGCCAAAATCTCCGCACACCAGATGGAAAATTCATGATTTTGGCGTTTTCGGGCCTTCCTGGAGGCCCTCTTGGAGACCCTCTTGGGCCGTCTTGGAGACCTCTTAGGGGGCCTCTTGCGCCGTCCTGGGCCATCTTGGGCCGTCTTGGTGGCCTCCTGGCCCGTCTGGCGCCGTCGGGAGCCGTTTTGGGGGCTTCTCCGGAGGCCACCTTGGTCGTCTTGGAGGCCTCTTGGGCAGTATTGGGGCCGTCTTGGGGGCTTCTTCGGCGTTTCTGGAGCCATTTTGGAAACCTCTTGGGTGCCTTTTGGGCCGTCTTGGGCCATCTCGGAGCCATTTTGGGTCGTCTTGGTGGCCTCCTGGCCCGTCTGGCGCCGTCGGGGGCCGTTTGGGGGGCTTCTCTGGGGGCCATCTTGGGTTTCTTGGAGGCCTCTTGGGCCGTCTTGGGGCCCTTTTAGGACGTCTTGGTGGCCTCCTGGCCCGTCTGGCGCCGTCGGGAGCCGTTTTGGGGGGCTTCTCCGGAGGCCATCTTGGTCGTCTTGGAGGCCTCTTGGGCAGTATTGGGGCCCTATTGGGGCCGTCTTGGGGGCTTCTTCGGCCTTTCTGGGGCCATCTTGGAGGCCTCTTGGGGGCCTCTTGGGCCATTTTGGGCCATCTTGGAGCCATCTTTGGCCGTCTTGGTGGCCTCCTTGCCCGGGGCTTCTCTGGAGTCCATCTTGGGCGTCTTGGAGGCCTCTTGGGCAGTATTGGGCCCCTCTTGGGACCGTCTTGGGGGCTTCGTCGGCCTTTCTGGGGCCATCTTGGAGGCCTCTTGGAGGCCTCGTGGGGCGATTTTTGGGGGCACTTGGGCTGTCTCGGGCCGTCAGAAGGGCAAGGAGACGCACATGCCAAAATCCTTGCAGATCTTGCGGATCGTGCCTTCCTGGAGGCCCTCTTAGAGGCCCTCGTGGGCCGCACGCCAGGCTGCCCTGTGGCAAGACCATAGGGGGCTGCGGATCGAAGACGCCTACGGCGAATCACCGCCGCCCCCTGCCTTTTTGGAAGCGCCTATGTGGCCGAATGTTGAGGCCAGACCTGCCAAGCTATCGGGCCATGGTTTGGAAAGTCTTCTGGGAACACGTGGGCATATTGAAGGCCATCTTGGCTTTGTGGAGGCCATTTTGATGCTTTCGGGCCTTCTTGGAGGACGTCTTGAAGGGCTCTTGGGCCGTCTTGGAGGCTCTTGGGCCGTCTTGGGGGCCTATTGGGGCCGTCTTGGGCCTCTTGGGCGATCTCTGGGGGCACTTGGGCCGTCTCGGGCCGTCGGAAGGCTGAAGAAGAACAAATGCCTTCAAAAACTTGTGGGAAATCAATGATTTGGGCCTTTTCGGCCATTCCTGGAGGCCCTCTTGGGAGCCTCTTGGCCCGTCTTGGGCCGTCTTAGGGCCATCTTGGGCCGTTTTGGTGGGCTCATGGCCCGTCCGACGCTGTCGGAAGCCGTTTGGGGGCCCCTCTGGACCGACTTGGGGCCCTCTTGGAATGCTCCAGGGCCGTCTTGGAGGCCATCTTGGGCGTCTTAAAAGCATCCTGGGCCGTCTTGGGGCCCTCTTGGGGCCGTCTTGGGGGCCTCTTGGGCTGTTCTGGGGCCATCTTGGAGGCCTCTTGGGCGATCTTTGGGCGATCTTTGGGCGCTCTTGGGCCGTCTCGGGCCGTCGGAAGGCCGACAAGAAGCACATGTTAAACTCTTCAACAACCCAAGGAAAATCAATGTTTTTGGCCTTTTCTCTGGCCTTCCTGGAGGCCCTCTTGGAGGCCTCGTGGGCCGTCTTAGGCCAGCTTCGAGCCAACTTCTGCCATCTTGGTGGGCTCCTGGCCCGTCTGACTCCGTCGGAAGCCGTTTGGGGGGCCTCTATGGGCCGATTTGAGGCCCTCTTTGTTGAGACCCATCGCATGATCTGTGTAACTGTAGGGGGTGGTAGGTAGGAGCAGGTAGCAGTAGCAGGGGTAGCATCAGAAACATGTTGCATTGCACTGCAGCCCTTTCGGTCCCGAGCGCAGGTAAAGGGACCCCTCTCCTCTCCTCCTCCGCGCACGCCGCCGCGTCATGGCAGCGGAGCGTGGCTGCTGAGAACGGCCCGCCAGGCCGCTTCCCCAGTGGGCCCTGAGCCCGCCCCCGGTGCGGGGACAGCACCACCCAGACCCAGGCCGCCTCCTGGGCCACCACCTCGGCGGACCGCCCGCCCTTCCCGCTCCCCCAGGGCCGCCCGGGGAGCACCCAGCCCGCCGGCACAGGGCCGGCCGTCTGGAGGGCACGAGAGCCTTCCACAGCCGGTCACGCTGAGACCAGCACGGGGTCAGGGAAACCCCAACAACAGACGAGTGAGGAGCAAGGAGTCCCACGAGCTGCGGACGAGCCGGCGGGAGCTCAGACTCCGGCTGAAGCACAAGGACCCTGCACTCAGAGAGGGTTTGTGCAACGAGCTGGGCGCCAGGCAGAGGGAGTCTCTAGGTCTGACTCCGTTGAGCGGAAGATCGGGACAAATCAGAACCAGAGATTCTGGGAGAGTTCCAGAGAAAAATAGAACGCCGATTTGTGGAGCGTCGCGCGCGCATTCGCAGAAGTTCCCAAAGAGTGTTCGAGGGCTTGAGGAGCCCAAGTAACACATGGGCGCTCAATTAAACTGTTGAGGGCGGGCAGAAAATCTGGTGTGCACGAGCATTGTGAGCGGGTGCGCGGCTTGCACGGGGGGCGCAGTAGGTTTGCGTTTCAGGGACTTGGGCGCCGGCCAATGCGCTGATGGGGGGCCCGAGAATGCGTCACACATATTACGCCTGTGGCGCCATTGAGGCCGCATTTGCGGTTGCCGGTGGGCGGGCGCCCCGCCGCGCGCACCGTGGCGACAGCTCTCTTGGGCGCCCGCCCGCCGCCGTGGACGTAGCGGGCCAAGCTAGTCTCTCGGTCGGCGCGCAGCGGGTCGGCAGCCACGACGCTGGCGGCTTGAAAATGCTTCGAAAGTGTTTCTCCCCGAGCCCGGGGGTATTGTACGTTTTCGGTGGCACGCGCAGCTCGGAGAAAAATCGCCTTGTCCGTCGGCGGCCAGTTGGCTGTCGTCGCGCAGAAGTACCGGCGGATGGCGCGGTCCACGCTCAGCGCAGAGAGCGTGTCCATGAGCGTGGACTCGTCGAGGGGCAGGAGGAAGGACCTCGCGGTCGGGACCATCGCGGCCCGCGAGGTCCACGGCCCCCACCCTGGGCGCGCGAGGACCTGCTGGGCGCCGCCGCAGCGCGATCTCAGAGGATCTCGGAACCAGAAATCCGGGCGCGCCAAATTTCGCGGGCCGAAAAACTCTCAGTCTCCGAGTCTTTGGGTTTATGGGAATGTTTCACGCGGGGTGGCGAGTCCAGAGATTTTCAGAGATTCTCAGAGAAGTTCGGACGCGAGAATTTGGCGCGCCCCGGTTTCTGGTTCTGTGAATCTCTGAAAAGCGGTCCCTTAGGTTTTACCGGGTCTCCAGGCGTCCTACTGTCAGCCAGAGACGAGCGACTGGCTGGCGCCGCGCCCGATGCTTCCGGAGTTGCGAACTCGGTCTTCGATTCCCTGGGGCCCGCGGTCCCCTGGGCCAATTGCGAGGTTGCCGAGCCCCCCAGGCGGTTGCGCGCGATTGTCTCGGAAACCGGAGTTGGGCATCCATTGTGGACGCCCGCGCGCACGCGCTAGGTGTCCGCGAGATTGTTCGTTGGCGGATCTTGCATGGCGCGGGGATTTTCTAAAGACTTTCCGGGGTGTTCTCTACGGTTATTTCGGCGCGTTTCAGGAACTTTGGGGCGGCGCGGGGAAGTCGCCTGGCCGCGCGCGTGACTTGTTTTCCAATGCCGTCTTGGGCATTATCGCGGTGTTGCTTGGCCGAAGAGGTCACTGAGTAACGCGATGTTTGACATTTTCGTGTTTTTTGTTTCGTTGCGTTGGTTGCGCGATTGCTTTGGTGGTCCGCCTCCTTGGGGCCCCCTTTGGGCCTCAAGTTTGTTTTGTTGACGTCGGGCCTTCTGGAGTGAAAGGCGCTTGGCGCTGAATTCCCTCGGTCGTGCGCGTGGCCAAATACGCGCCGCGGCTTCATCCGCGCCGGGGCGCTTTTCTTCCCTCGCGAAGCCGATGGCGCCCAAGGCATGGCAGGCCCGTTCGGCGGCGCCCCTGGTGATTTGAAAAACCGAGCATGATTTTTACCCCGGTCAAATTTTGCCCCCACTGACCTTGGACGTGCCCCCGACAGCGACCGAGCGCCGCGAGCACTTGGAGGCTCTCTGGGAACCCTACAGGCGGAGGGTCGCAGGCGAGGCGCCGAAGCTGGTCACCGACAGCTCGGGGCAGACTCGCGGAGTCGATCCTGAGCCTGGCCGCCAGCGGGCGTTGCGTGCCAGGAAGCGCGAGTGGTTCGACAACAGCCGCAGTCGCGCCCTCGAGTTGCTGCTGTTGGACGGCGACGAGCTCTTCGAGAAGGCCAAGCCGCTCCTGGACAGGCGGCAGGAACTCCAGGCGCGACAGGACGCCGGAGAGGCCGACGACCGCGAACAGCGGGAGCTCAGCCGCCTGCTCGAGGAGCTGGAGGTGATCTCCTGCGCGCTTGCTGAACTAGAGGACAGCAGGGCCTGGCGCGAGCAGCGTCTCCAGGACACCGACGGGGCGCCGCCGGGCCACTCGCAGCGCGGCGCTGCGAGCTCAGCGGCTGCTCCAAGCCGCCACAGGCCGTCCGTCGCGCCCCAGCGGCAGCGCGAGGCGGCCGAGCGAGGGCAGCCAAGCTGTCCCGAGCGCCGGGGTGCCACAGCGGCTGACACTAGCCGTCGTGCACCGTCAGCGGCCCCGCAGAGGCCGCGACCGTCGGCAGCGCCGGAGCGCACAGCGTGGCGCCGCTCTCGCTCGAGGAGCAGGCCATCGTGCAGGTGGCAGGACGCGGCGCCATGGCGACTGTAGAAGATCAGGTGCGGGAACAGCTGCGTCAGCAAGACCAGCAGATCCCTGAGCTCGCTGCCACTGTTCAACAGCTGAGGGCGGTGCCGGCGCCGCAGCCAGCGCAGCCAGCGCAGCCTCTCGTGCAGTTTCAGCCTGCTGTAGACACGCGCCTCATCGGCAAACCAGAGCTGTTATACGGGCAGCGTGCAAAATGGAGCGACTGGGCTTTTATCTTTCGAGCTTACTTAGCAGCGATAGATACAAAGTACCCGGCGTTGTTGGACGAAGCGGAGGCTTCGGAGGTGGCAATCAGGAACGTAGACCTTGACCAGCCGTGGAAGGCGTCACTAAGTTCGCAGCTTTACTACTTGATGGTAATGCTGTTCCGGTCAGCAGCCCAGGACAAAATGTCCACCGTGTCCTCCGGAGAGGGACTGGAGGCATGGAGACAGTCGGTCCTCGACTGGGACCCCAAGATCCGCACGAGGCGGGTCGGGTTGCTGATCAAGATACCCACCGCGAAGTTCAGCGGGGACATCCCGCAGAGCTTAGATCAGTTTGAACATCTGATCCGCGAGCACGAGCAGCAGTCGAAAAAGGTCTTCGACGAAGATCTTAAGATTGGCCTGGTGGTGGTCAACATGCAGGACACCGACGTCCAACAACACCTTGTGAAGAACGCAAGCAGGTTGGAAACTTGGAAGGCCATGGAGGAGGAGCTGCTCGACATGGCGCGAACCACGCAGTACCTGAACTCCCAGCCCAAACCTAGGAGCTAGGCGCCATACCACAAAGAGGAAAGGGCAAGAAGGGGGATGGTAAGGGTAAATGTGAAGGTGAAGGTAGGAAGGGGGAAGGAAAAGGAGGCGATCCACGGAAAGGGAAAGGAAAGGACGCCAAGGGAGCCCCGAAGGCCAAGGCAAAGGCGGAAGCCAACAAGGAGAAGGAGTGCTTCTACTGCCACAAGAAGGGGCACATCGCCGCGGAGTGCAGGAAGAAGGCGAGGGACAACCAGGCTAGGCTGGCAGCGGCCTCCTGAGGCCGCGCAGCAAGGCGGTGCAGGACCCCCGCCTACGGCGCAACCGGTGGCCGGTCTCATGCAGATCGGGCAGGAGGAGGTGCAGCATGGGTATTTGATGCCATTTTGCTCACCGAGCGACTCCGGCGAAATGTTGGCCCCCATGCCTCAGAGAGTCATGGTCGACACAGGTGCTGGCAGGTCCGTGTGTCCGGCTGGTTTTGACCCCCGGGCAGAGCCGGACAGCTCTGTCAAACCAACCACGCTGACGACGGCGACGGGGGAAGAAGTGAACCTTTCGGACGGAAAGAGGTCTCACTTCCAGGCAGACGACGGCAGTGGCGTTGTCTTGCGGTACAGTGACAGCGACAAGGTCACGGTTCCTGTCGTCTCGGCGTCAGAGTCGACCGAGCAAGGCAACTGGCTGGTATTTGGCCCTGGGGTGCAGCGTATCATAGGGCCAGACCACGCCGAGCACCTCAAGGAAACCGTGCGCCAATCGAGCGGATTGGACATGGTAAAGGATAGGGGGGTGTACTGGCTGGAAGTGTGGGGGGCGACAGGGCAGGAAGAGGCGAGGCCGCTCTGCCCAGCGAAGGCAGCAAGGAAAACGTCCACCCGGCTGGACAATAACCAGCGGCACCTGACGCCATGCAACCAGCAGCGGAAGTGGATGCCCCGAGGCCGAACGTGCAACAAGGAGGGTCGTCCTCGAGCGCGTCCGGCGCTATGCGCCCAGACCCCGCGCTGCCTGACCAACGGCCGCCTACGCTGATGCCAGACTCGGAGGAGCCACGGGCGCCGCGAGCAAAAGCCATACCACCAACTGTGAGCAAGGCGGAGTGGGACGCGCACCAGCTAACCCATCTGCCGTTCAGGTCGTGGTGTGAAAGCTGCGTCACAGGCAAGGCCGCCGAAGACCCCCACCGGCAGCTCCAGCAGGTTCCCGACGGAGCAACGCCGAAAGTGTGCATGGATTACCTTTTCCTCACGCAAAAGGCGGTGGAGAAGGAGATGTACGGTGTGTTGAACGTGCTGGACGCGAAGTCCGGCGCCCCGTTTTCAGGCATGGTCAACCAAAAGGGGGACGACGACTATGCATTGGCAATCGCCCACGAAGGAGTGCGCTTCGCAGGCAGGACAAACTTGATTGCATGTTGTGACGGCGAGAGCGCTATCAACAAGCTGTGCGACAAGTTTCTGGAAACCCGGCCTTCCGGACATACTGTCACGAAGGTGAACACACCGAAGGGCAGTAGTCAGAGCGCAGGGCTGATTGAGCGCAGCAATTACGAGGTTGAGAAGGAGTACAGGGCCGTGAAGCACAGGCTGGAGTCCGTCTACAAGCAGGCGTTCCCACTCAGCCACAAGGTAAGGTGCAGCCCTGGCTTGTGAGACGCTCGAGTTGGCTCATCGTCCGTTTTCTCGTCAAGGCAGACGGCAAGACGCCGTACGAGCGCCTGCGTGGCAAGCCATACAACGGCGAGATTGTCGAGTTCGGGGAGTGCGTCTACCACAAGAGTCCTCTTAGCGAAGTGGGCAAAGCGGACGACCGCTGGCACCTTGGTGTCTGGCTCGGGAAATCCATGCGATCAGACGAGCACCTGATTGGCACTGCCAATGGAGTGCTGTTGTGCAGGCCGATATGGAGGAGGCCAGAGAAGGACAGGTGGGACGCGCAGCTGCTTGACCGATTCGTCGGCTCTCCTTGGGCCCTGGTGCCCCCAGGAGTCAAGGAGGTCAAGCCCCGTGAGGTGTACATCACCCTCGACAAGATCATCCGCCTCGGCAAAACACCCGGTTGCCCTGGCTGTCGTGCGCCAGGAGAGGCGAGGCACACAGCTGAGTGCCGCGAGAGGTTCGGCAAGCTCGTAGGAACTGAAAAGGAAGACGCCGCCAAACGGAGGCAGGAAACGCAACCAGCGGCACTTGATGCCGCGCAGCCAGCAGCGGCACCTGATGCCGGACAACGTGTAGCGGCACCTGATGCCGCACAGCCAGCAGCGCACGCTGCTCAAGCACACCCGCCTCCTGCTGCTGCACCGCCAGGCGGTGCGAAACGCAAGCCAGCAACAGCAACAGCAACAGCACCAGCAAGCTGTGCCCTTCCAGACGTGCAGATGGGGGAAGCACTCGTAGGTCAGGAGGACGCCCGCGACGTCGAAATGGAGGGGGAGCCACAGGAGGACTCCCAGTCGAAGAGGTCCCGGCTAGTCGCCGGCCTGCCGACTCTCCACGAGCCAGCTGTAGTGGCAGCTGCTTTTGGGACGTGCGTGTGTTCTCTGGCAGCGGCACCTGATGCCGACAGCAGCGACCCACAAGGATGCCCTGTACAGATGGAGTGGGACAAAGATTTCTTCTCCACGAAAGCAGGCATTAAACTGGACCCCCAGAAAGTGCTAGAGGGTAAGATCCGCGAGATGACCCAAATAGAAGCCTACAAGGTGAAGGAGGACATCCCATGGTCCACAGCCAGAAAAAGAAAACTGACAGTTGTCAACTCGAAGTGGCTGCTTGAACCCAAACCGACAGCTGAAAACCCGGAGGCGGTACGGGCCAGGCTGGTAGCAACAGAGGTCAACACGTATGCGCGCGAGGACGTGACACAAAGCACACCTCCGGTGAAAGTCTTCCGGATCATTGTGTCGTTGGCCGTGTCCAAGCAGAGGGCGGACGGGTCATGGTCTAGGCTCGTGGTTGGGTACGATGTCTCGGTTGCTTTCTTCCACGCAGACAGCGACGGCACGACGGCAGTCATCCCACCACCAGACGTCCGCAGAGAAGGATACGTGTGGTTGTTGCTGAAAACCATGTATGGCACGAGAGAAGCTTCGAAACGCTTTGGTCAGTACGTGATCCACGCTTTAACTTCGGAAGGTTTCGAACTTGTTGTTGTTGTTGTTCCCATGACATCCTTTCACAGAGCATTGGATGTGTCCATGGGTTGTCACGGCGACGGTTTTCTTGCAGAAGGCGAGAGCGATTCGTTAGACCAGGTAGACAACATCATGCGCAAGCACTTCGAAGTGAAGATCTTGCCTCGAATCGGCCTCCCGGAGTTCGGCGGACAGGCGGCGACCGGAAGCCACCTGAAGAGGACGATCCGCTGGACCACGTCCGGTTTTGAGTGGGAGTGCGACCCGCAGCACATCCTTGATCTCGTCGAGCTCCACGGCCTCACACCGGGAGTGTCCAAGGGTATGAGCACGCCAGCGTCCAAAGACACCGGGAAGGGCGACAGAGACGTCCACGATCCCCTTGGGAGGGGCGACGCGGTGCTCTTCAGGACAGGAGCGGGGACGCTACAGTACCTCGCAGAGGACACGCCCACGGTCAAGTTTGCAGCCTCTGGGATCATGGAGGGGATGACGGCGCCTCTCCAGATTCACCAGATGAGGCTGGCACGCTGCAGCCGGTACCTGTTGGACCACCCAGGAGAAGTGTGGCTCTTCGACTACCAGAAGATGCCCTTATCTCTTACGGAGTACTGCGACTCAGACTGGGCAGCAGACCGAGAGACGAGGAAGAGCGTGAGTTGTGTGGTCGAGAGCTTCGGGAAACATTTGATCGATGTAAGCGCATCGAAACAGTCTCTCCTGGCCCTTTCGAGCGGGGAGGCAGAGTTCTATGCCATCATCAAAGGAGCAACACAGGGCGTGCAGACAAGCCAGGTGATTGAATCTTTCGTTGGCCGCGAGTGCAAGCTAGATTTGCTGAGCGACTCGTCAGCAGCGCAGGGAATCTGCAACCGGCACGGGAGTGGTAAGGTGAGGCACCTGTCCGCGAAAGACCTCTGGGTGCAGTCATTCTTCCGTGACAACCGCGGCAACCTGAAGAAAGTTGGCACGGATGTTAACTGGGCAGACCTTGGTACGAAGGCGCATGCACAGGCTCGGCTACAGCAGCTAGTGGACATGATGCCACTGAGGAGGAACGAGCCCTTGAGGAGCGAAAGGAGGAAGGGCTTGAGCTCAGGCAGGGTTGCGTCGTTTCTGGCGATGCTGAACCCGTGCAGGTAGCGGGCCCTGAGTCCGCAAGCAACACCAAGCAGTGGACCCTGAGTCCGCGACCAACAGCGGGGCTTGACTCCGCACGCGAGGACGCTGCGCACGCCTAGCCGGCAGCGCGGCGACCGGGAAGGCAGCAGAAGCCTGCCACAATCCCACAATACCAACGCGCATGGCTATGGTGGTGGACTCCCCATACATGCGCTACGCCAGCGGGTGCTGGCAAGCCTGGCTGCCAGGAGCTGCCGGGCGGAGTGTGCTGTGAGCACGCCGTATGTCCGTGCAAGGGGTACGGGTACGCAGTAAGTAAACAAACAGTACGACTTGTGTACACAGTTACTGAAACGAAGCCCCGTCTATGGATTTAGCGGGCCATCTGCTCATGGACTTGACAGATGAGGAGGTGTCTACAGGAGGCTGGAGTCTGATCAACTCTCTCTTGACACTGAGCGAGCCGGAAGGGCAGGGACTGGCACTGAGCGGATCGTGCATCCGCCACCTTGACAGTGAAGCGCGGCTCTGGGAGCCGCCCTGCAAAAGCCGACCACCCCAGCGTAGCCTGATTCCTTGGAGAGGCCGGGAGCACTCTTAGGACGCTTCTTGCCTAGGTCATGCTAGGTACAGGCTCTGACCAGACAGCAAGGTCTCGGCAGAATGGAGGGGTGTTGAGACCCATAGCATGATCTGTGTAACTGTAGGGGGTAGTAGGTAGGAGCAGGTAGCAGTAGCAGGGGTAGCATCAGAAGCATGTTGCATTGCACTGCAGCCCTTTCGGTCCCGAGCGCAGGTAAAGGGACCCCTCTCCTCTCCTCCTCCGCGCACGCCGCCGCGTCACTCTTGGGGTGCTCCAGGGCCGTCTCAGGGGCCATCTTGGGCGTCTTGGAGGCATGTTGGGTCGTCGTTGTGCCTTCTTGGGGCCGTCTTGGGGGCCTCTTGCGCAGTCCTGAGGCCATCTTGGAGGCCTTTTGGGCGCTGTGGGGGCGATCTTCGGGGCCTCTTGGGCCGTCTAGAGTCGTCGGAAAGCCAAAAAGGAGCACATACGAAGAGCCTGTAGAAACCTAAGGACGATTAATGATTTTGGCCTCTTCGGGTCATCCTGGAGGACCTCTTGAAGGCTTCTTGGGCCGTCTTGGAGGCCTCTGGGGGGCCTTTTGGGCCGTCTTGGGCCGTCCTGGAGGTTTCTTGGGCGGACTTGGAGGCATCTCCTCCTCTCTTGGGCGGAATTGGAGGCCATCGGAGGCCATCTTGGAGGCCATCGTGGGCTAACGTGGCCATCATGGAGGCCATCTTGAGCCGTCTTGGACGACAAACTGTGCAATTGGGCACCTTTCCGGGTGGCCGGCGGGGCGCGTCGGAGGCCCAGGGGGAGTTCTTTTGAAAAAAGAACCAAAACCGAAGGGTCTAGCACGCCAGGCACCCCTGCGATGAACCGACAGGGGGCGGCGGATCGAAGACGCCTACGGCGAATCACCGCCGCCCCCTGCCTTTTTGGAAGCGACTATGTGGCCGAAGGTTGTGGCCAGAGGCCTGCCACGCTATCGGACCATGTGTTCCCCGAATCGGTGTGGAAAGCCTTCGGGGAACACGTGGGCATCTTGAAGGTCATCTTGGCCGTCTGGAGGCCATTCTGACCCTTTCGGGCCTTCTTGGAGGACGTCTTGGAGGGCTCTTGGGCCGTCTTGGAGGCTATCTTGAGCGTCTTGGAGACCTCTTGGGCCGTTTTGGGGGCCTCTTGGGGCCGTGCCTTGGACCTCTTGGGCGATTTTTGTGGGCACTTGGGCCGTCTCGGGCCGTCGGAAGGCAGAATAAAGCAAATGCGACAATCCTTCACAAACCCATGGCAAATCAATGATTTTGGTATTTTCGGGCCTTCCTGGAGGCCCTCTTGGAGGCCTCTTGGGCCGTCCTGGGCCATCTTAGGGCCATGTTCGGCCGTCTTGGTAGGCTCCTGGTCCGTCTGACGCCGTCGGAAGCCGTTTGGGGGGCCTCTATGGGCCGACTTGGGTCCCTCTTGGAATGCTCCAGGGCCGTCTTGGAGGCCATCTTGTGCGTCTTAAGAGCCTCCTGTGCCGTCTTGGGGGCCTCTTGGGGCCCTCTGGGGGCCGTCTTGGGGGCCTCTTGGGCCGCTCTGGGGCCATCTTGGAGGCCTCTTGGGCGATCTTTGGGCGATCTTTGTGTGCTCTTGGGCCGTCTCGGGCCGTCGGAAGGCCGAAAAGAGCAAATGTCAAAATTCGTCAAACACCCTAGGCCAATCAATGTTTTTGGCCTCTTCTGGCCTTCCTGGAGGCCCTCTTGTGGGCCTCTTGGGCCGTCTTGGGTCAGCTTCGAGCCAACTTCGGCCACCTTGGTGGGTTCCTGGCACGTCTGACGCCGTCGGGGGCCGTCTTGGAGGCCTTTCTGGGCCGACTTGGGGCCCTCTTGGGGCGCTTCGGGGCCGTCTTGGAGGCCATCTTGGGCGTCTTGGAGGCCATCTTGGGCTTGTTGGAGGCCTCTTGGCCCGCCTTGGGGCCCCCTTGGGGCTGTCTTGGAGGCCACTTGGGCCGTCATGGGGCCCTCTTGGGGGCCTCTTGGGCGATCTTGGGGGCTTCTTGGGCCGCCTTGAGCCGTCGGAATGCCGGGAAGAAGCGAACCCCCAATTCCTTCAAACACCAACGGACAATCAATGATTTTGGCCTCTTCGGGCCCTCCTGGAGGACCTCTTGGAGGCCTCTTGGGCCGTCTTGGAGGCCTCTGGGGGGCCTTTTGGGCCGTCATGGGCCGTTTTGGACTCTCTGGGGCCGTCTTGGAGGCTGTCTTGGACCATCTTGGGCGGACTTGGAGGCCATCTTGGACCATCTTGGAGGCCATCTTGGGCCAACGTGGCCATCTTGGAGGCCATCTTGAACCGTCTTGGAGGATTTTTTCGGGACGGGCCGAAGCGCCAGGGGGAGTTCTTTTGGAAAAAGAGCCAAAACCAACACCGAGAGGTTGAGCACGCCAGGCACCCCTGCGACAGGGGGCGGCGGATATCGAAGACGCCTACGGCGAATCACCGCCGCCCCCTGCCTTTTTGGAAGCGCCTATGTGGCCGAACGTTGAGGCCAGACCTGCCAAGCTATCGGACCACGTGTTCCCCGAATCGGTTTGGAAAGCCTTCGGGGAACACGTGGGCATCTTGAAGGTCATCTTGGCCGTCTTGGAGGCCTCTTGGGCAAGCTTTGGGCGATCTTTGGGGCTTTTTGGGCCGTCTCGGGCCAGCTTCGAGCCAACTTCGGCCATCTTGGTGGGTTCCTGGCACGTCTGAAGCCGTCGGAAGCCGTTTGGGGGGCCTCTATGGGCCGACTTGGGGCCCGCTTGGAATGCTCCAGGGCCGTCTTGGAGGCCATCTTGGGCGTCTTGGGAGGCCATCTTGGGCGTGTTGGAGGCCTCTTGGGCCCTCTTGGGGCCCTCTAGGGGCCATCTTGGAGGCCACTTGGGCCATCATGGGGCTCTCTTGGGGGCCTCTTGGGCGATCTTGGGGGCTTCTTGGGCCGTCTTGAGCCGTCGGAGAGCCGAAAAGGCGCAAATGCCAAAATCCTTCAAAAACCAAGGGAAAATCAATGATTTTGGCCTCTTCGGACTCTCCTGGAGGACCTCTTGGAGGCCTCTTGGGCCGTCTGGGAGGCCTCTGGGGGGCCTCTTGGGCCGTCTTGGGCCGTCTTGGACTCTCTTGGGCCGTTTTGGAGGCCGTCTTGGACCATCTCGGGCGGACTTGGAGGCCATCTTGGGCCATCTTCGCGATTTTTGAGGATGTCCCGAGCGAAACGGCAATTTTTGGCGTCTAGAGATGGGTTTTCCGAAATTTGCGGGTGGCCGGCGGGACGGGCCGAAGCCCACTGGGGAGTTCTTTTAGAAAAAGAACCAAAACCAAAACCTGAATCATCCAGCACGCCGTGCACCCCTGCAAGCAGGGGGCGGCGGATATCATGGCCTTCGGCCCATCCCGCCACCGTGCCTGGGCCTCTAGGGTGTTCGTTGGGATGTCGCGGGGGGCCTCTCGGGTTCCTTTTGGAGGTAGTTTTGAAGCCTCTTAGGGGGCCGTCTTGGGCCGTATTGGGGGTTTTTTGATGGCGTCTTTGGGCCTCTTGGGGTCCTCTTGGGCCTCCTAGGGGCATCTCGGGACAGAAGGCTCGAGTTGTCGGTTCGGGCTCCCACTCATTGGGCCCCTGTTGGTGCCGTTGTGCGGCCCGCGGGGGCTGTTTTGGGGACCTCTCGGGGGCCTCGTGGGCCGTCTGTGGGCGGTCTTGGGGTCGTACTGGGCCGTCTTGAGCGCCGTGTCCTCAAAGTCGTGATCAAAAATGATACACGTCGGAATTGGGCGATGTTTGCTTCTTGCCGCCCTATTGGGAATACTCTTGGAGGCCTCTTGCGACGTCTTCGGCGCGTTATCGGCGACTGGAGGCAATCTTGGGCGTCTTGGACCGATCGTTCAGCGATTCGGGTTCCTCTCGGGCTTTCTTGGGGGCCTCTTGAGGCACTCTTAGCCCGTCTTTGGGGAGCCACGCGACGAGCCCCGGAGCTTTAGGAGTTTGGGGCCCGGGCTCTTGGAAGAATTCTCAGGATTGAGGACTGAGACTTTAGGGATTGAGCAAGGAACCTGAGGACACTCCAGCTCGTGCCTCAAGGGCACGGTGGCGGATATTATCCCCCACACATCTATGTGTATGTTTGTAGATGTATGTATGTAAGCAGATATACTCAGACATGCATACGCGCATATACATACATACATGCATACATACATACAGACAGACAGACAGACAGGCAGGCATACGCACACGTACATACATACACACATACATACATGCATGCATGCATACATGCATGCATACATACACACACATACATATTCACACATATACATACATACATACATACATACGAACATACATACATACATACATACATACATACATACATACATACATACATACATACGTACATACATGTACACATGCATGCATGCATGCATGCATACATACATACATGCATGCATGCATGTATACACACGTACATGCATACATGTATACATCCATAGTAACAAACAAACAAGCATACATGCATACATACATACATGCATGCATGCATGCATCCATACATACATACATACAGACAGAGGGACAGACAGACATACATAAATACATACATACCTTTATACATACATGCATGCATGCATACATACATGCATGCATGCATACATACATACGCATCCATCCATCCATCCATCCATTAATCCATCCATCCATCCATCCATCCATCCATACATACATACATACATATTTTCAAAAGGCTTACGACTTTCCGCCGACCCCCAGTCGAGGCGGGGAGTCCACGGTTGAGGTGTTGTGAATTTTCTGGGCGCTATCTTGGGACTCTTGTGGGCTTCTTGGGACTTGTTTGGTGCTTGGTTGAGCCTCACGCAGGCTGTTTTGAAGCGTCTTCGGGGCCGTTTGAGGACCTCGTTTGGCTCTTTGGGGGGCCTCTTGGGGCTTGTTGGGGGCCTCTGTTGGGCCGCGTGGGGGCTGGGCTTCTTGGGGCTGAGGGGGGGGCGCTTGAGGCGGAAAGGGTTGATGTTCTGTTCGGGATTTCCCTCTTGGCCTCCCTTGTGGCCGTCTTGGCGCGATCTTTGGCCGTCTTGGGCCCCTCTTTGGGCCGTCTTGGAAGCTTCTTGGGCCGTCCTTGGGCCCTCGTAGGGACCGCTTGGGCAGTTTTGGGCGCTCGACGGGGCCTCGTGGGCCGTCTTGGAGCGTCGGAAGCTCGAGAAGACGATAACTCCAGAAATAATGAACAACCAAAGGGGAGCACTTGTTTGTTTTGCAATGCTCTTAGGCCTCTCTTTGGGAGTCTCGAAGGCGTCTTGGGGCGTCTTGCAGCCATCGTAGGCATCTTGGGCCACTCGTTCGGCGATTCGGGACCGTCTTGGCACGTCTTTGAGGCCACGGAAGGCAGACCTGGAAGCTCCAGAGTCTCGAGGGAGGCGCCGAGGAGCTCGTGCCCCCTCCCCCAAACAATAGTGTGGACCCTGGGGGGGGGGGGGGGGGGAAAGGGTAGGGGAACATCCAATCATTTCGCACGCCTTCTCACCATGGGTAAGCGGGGGTCGGCGGATTCATCGTGTGGGTACGGGTGGCCTATAGACACATTTATGTGTGTAGTTCTAAACGTGTGTATGTGTGTGTGTGTGTGTGCGTGTGTGTGTGTGTGTGTGTGTGTGTGTGTGTGTGTGTGTGTGTGTGTGTGTTTGTGCTCGTCGTTCTGATAGGTCGTGAGATCGATAGGTGGTAAGATCGATCGATCGACAGTGACATTGAACGACACATAGTATATATATATATATTCATATATACACATATTATTATACTATGTGTATATATGTATATATATACATATATATATATATATATCGATTTCGATTGGGTGCCAATCGCAACTTGAAAGCTGCACCGGTTCCCTATAGTCATGCTCAGAGATACGTGGCATGTCCAGACGTGCTCTGCAATGCAATGCTAAGTGATTTGCCATGCGACGTATCCCCCCAGTCTCCTCCTCATCCTCCACGTGGCCCTTGTTCATTTATCCCGTCGTCGTTATCGTCCTTGTTTTGCTCGTCCTCCTGTCTCGGCTCCATCGCCAGCCACCGCTTCCAGAAATCACTGCGAACCTCAGGAATCTCCGCGAACCATCCGAGATCCGTCAGTACAGACCCGCCGAAAAACTCCGAGATCACCAGATGATCGCCGGTTCCCGTGAGGATCCGGGTGCGGGAGGGAATGACAGTTGAGGCAGAGGAGGAGGAGACTGAGGAGGAGGAGGAGGAGGAGGAGGAGGATTCTACGGATTCTACGGGCCAAAACGGATCACTTTGCCCTGCGGTTTCGTGCCGTGGGCCGCCTGGCCGCGGCGGGCCGTCCCCGCGCCAACCAGACAGCCTGGGGGAAGCAGATTTCTCCACTCCCTTCGCCTTCTCGTACAAGCCCCCATTCCAGCGTTGTAACTAACATGAACTCGCTCGAGACTATTTTTTTCTCCAGCCTCGCCGCCCGCGTCTCGCGAGTCGCTGGCCCAGAGCTCGCACGCTGTGGCAGCCCGCTGCCGCTGCCTGCTTCTCGCACGCACGCTTGGGCAGCCCCGCTGCCACTGGCTGCTTGCTTTCCCCTTCTTGCACGAGTGGATTTCCTCCACTCCTGCTCTCGCACAACGGGCTGATCTCTGCACTGTAACTGAGGGTAGCTCGTCCGTGACCTGCCCTTTCGCGCCAGAGCCCGTTCGTTGGCCCCTGCACTTCTCGCACGCGCTGCTTCTAGCGAGTCTAGCTGGATAGAGTCGGGCTCCAACTTTGCCTCCCGCTTCTCCCAGCGCGCGGTGGTGGCTAGGAAGGTGGCGTTTGGCTCCAGCTTTGCCTCCCTCTTCTCGCAGCGGCTTGCCCAGATCCCAACGCTGTAGCTGACGACGTCGGGCTCTGCCGTCGCCTCCCACTTCTCGCAGGATGGCGCTCTTCTCGCACCCACTGTTCCCAGAGGTGTTAGCTAGATGACGTGTGGCTCCAGCTTTGCTTCCCTCTTCTCGCAGCGGCTTGCCCAGATCCCAACGCTGTAGCTGACGACGTCGGGCTCTGCCTTCGCCTCCCACTTCTCGCAGGATGGCGCTCTCCTCGCACACACTGTTCCCAGAGGTGTTAGCTAGATGACGTTTGGCTCCAGCTTTGCCTCTCTCTTCTCGCACCGGCTTGCCCCGATTCCAACGCTGTAGCTGTCGACATCGGGCTCTGCCTTCGCCTCCCACTTCTCGCAGGATGGCGCCCCCCTGCGCCGCGGCAGAACATTGCTCGCTTTTCTCGCACGCGCTGTTCCCAGAGGCGTTCGCTAAAAGAGACACTCGGGCTCCAGCTTCGCCTCCCGCTTCTCGCAGGCCCTCCTTCTCGCACGGACGACTCCCAGCGTTGCAGCTGATCGTGGCCCACCCGCGCATTTTGCACAGCGCCAGCGTCCGCTGCCACTGCGCGCTCCCTTTCTCGCACGGATTGCTCCCAACGTTGTAGCTGATCGTGGCCCACCCGCGCCTTCGTCCTTCTCGCAGCGCCAGCTCTGGCTGCCAGTGCTTGCTTTCTCGCAGCGTTCCAGGGGGAGGATGAGGGCCAAGGCCATCGGGCTCTAACTTCACCTCCCCCTTCTCGCAGCCGTTTTCTCGCAGCGCCAGCGTCCGCTGCCACTGCTTGCCCCCCTTCTCGCACGGGTCGCTCCCAGCGCTGTAGCTGATCGTAGCCCACCCGCACGGTTTGCAGCGCCACCGTGTGCTGCCACTGCGCGCACCCTTCTCGCTCGGACTGCTCCCAGCGTTGTAGCTGATCGTGCCACATCCGTTTGTGCTCGCTTTTCCTTCTGCCCCAGCACTGTAGCTGATCACGTCGGGCTCTACCTTCGCCTCCCGCTTCTCGCAGTTGGGCGTCGGGTTTAGAGGCGGGCCCCAGCTTTGCCTTCCACTTCTCGCATAGTAGTGGTATAGGGCTAGACTAGATTGGCCGCTGGCTCCAATGTTGGGTTCCAGCTTCGCCTTCTGCCACTCGCAGTGAGGTGTGGCATATGACTCCCAGTGTAGCATGCCCTGATCGCCGCGCTGTGACTGACCGTATCTGGCTCGACCTTCGACGGCCACCAGCTTGGCCTCCAGCGTCGGATGCGGAGACGGCTGTAGCTGACGGCGTTGGGTTTGACCTTTACCATCCCGCTTCTCGCAGTGAGGTGTATGGTCTGGCTCCCGCTCGTGACCCTGAGCCCAGCGTTGTAGCTGCTGACGTCGGGCTCGTCCTTCGTCTTCTCGACGGTTTGCCTGCACTCTGACCGCGGCGCCGCAACTGTTGGCGCCCCGGTTTGCCAGGAGGTGGAGGAGGGGGGGAAGGAGCGGGGGAGGGGGCGGAGGGGGGCGGGCTTCCTGGCGGCTGCGCGCTCGCCTGGTCTCAGCGTTGCAGCTGATGACGGTGGGCCCCGCGCTGCTTCTTGACTGAGGCCTGGCCTCAGCATTTCTTCTTTACGGCTCGGGCGCGCAACGCCACTTCGAAGTTGGCGCGCCACATCGTCAAGGAGGCCCGGTGCAGGGGAGGCCGCTCGGACGCGAAATGGCTGAGGAGGAGGAGGAGGAGGAGGAGAAGGGGGAGGAGGAGGGGGAGGGGGAGGAGGGAGGAGGAGGAGGGGAGGAGGAGGAGGAGGAGGAGGAGGAGGAGGAGGAGGAGGAGGAGGAGGAAAAGGAGGAGGTGGAAGGGGTGGTGGTGGAGGAGGAGGAGGAGGGGGAGGGGGAGGGGGAGGGGAGGAGGAGGAGGAGGAGGAGGAGGAGGAGGAGGAGGAGGAGGAGGAGGAGGAGGAGGAGGCGGAGGCAAAGGAGGAATATCAGGAGGAGGAGGAGGAGGAAGAGGAGGAGGAGGAGGAGGAGGAGGAGGCGGAGGAGGAGGAGGAGGAGGAGGATTGCGGAGGCCAGGGCCCTCCCCCCCCTGAAACACCGGAGCGCGGCCCCCTCCAGGACGCGTCCGGGGACGGCGTGCTGGAGATCCAGGCGGCTGCGTGCTGCGCGCACCGCCCTCTCTGCGCTTCTCCTCCTAGGGGCCTCTTGGGGAGGAGGCGGGGGAGGAGGCAGAGGAAGAGGACGGTGAGGAGGAGGAGGATGAGGAGGAGGAGGAGGAGGAGGAGGAGGAAGAGGAAGAAGAGGCGAAGGAGGAGGAGGTCGAGGAGGAGGAGGAGGATGAGGAGGAGGAGAAGGGTGGAGGAGGAGGAGGAGGAGAAGTCGCCATATGCAGGGACTTCCCCCCCCGCTCCCGGAGGGGTGGCCCGCCAGCCCCCCGCCCGCGGCGGCGACCAGCGCGGCGCCCGGGCTGCGCGCCATGGCGGCCTGGAAGCCCGCGAAGAAGTGCGAGACCAAGATCTACGAGCATACCGGCCCTCGGCCGAGATTTACCGGCCCCATGTGTGGAATGGGGCCGAGGACGCCAACACCGACATCACGGACTATAAATCTCACGTCATGTGCGAGGTGCCGCATCGCATACGCGGCACGAAAAGGGCACGTCGTCTCCGCCAAAGACATCGCCATATTCCTGCCAATGGCACCAGCACCACTACGGCCAACGCACAGACAGACGCCAGCATGAGCAACGCCTTCATGATGAACGTGAACGCCGCCGACTCCGTGCCCACAGCCCACCGCCACTTCCACCAGCACGGCTACGACCAGCAGTGCCACCACCAGCAGTACCACGACTACGCCTACTACTACCACCATGACCAGGACTTCCTCACCCTGCCGCCCATCACCCCGACCAGCCTCAAGCACGGCCACGGCTGGGAGGACGGCCAGGAGAAGGACGAATCGGACGGCCAGGAGGAAGACGACCAGGACGACCAGGAGGACGGCCAAGGACGACTCGGACGACGTGGAGGACAGGGAGATGGAGGAGCACACGAGGGAGGAGGTGACTACGACGGAGGAGCACACGATGAAGGAGGTACGCACGCCAGCAGCGACACCAGCACCGCCCGCAGCATCGATTCCAGCACCGACGCCAGCGCCAACTCCAGCAACGGCGCCAGCATCGAAGACGCAAGCGACTCCAGCACCTGAGCCAGCATCAGCGTCAGCAACAACGTCACCGCCGACGCCAGCATCAGCGCCGGCATCAGCGTCACCACCGACGCCAACATCGACGCCAGCGCTTGCACTGACGCCAGCATCAGTCCCAGCACCAGCGCCTGCATCGAAGACGCTGGCGACTCCAGCACCAGAGCCAGCATCAATGCCAGCGTCAGCATCAACAACGAGGCCGACTACAGCACCGACACCAGCACCGACCTCACCATCGACTCCAGCACCGACGCGAGCATCAACCCCAGAATCAGCGACGGCATCGAAGACACCAGCGACTCCAGCACCGCATCCAGCATCAGCGCCAGCAGCAACGTCGCAACCGACGCCAGCATCAGAGTCAGCCCCAGCGTCACCACCAACGCGCATCGCAGACACTAGCGACTCCAGCAATGGAGCCAGCATTAGTGGCATCATCAGCGTCACCACCAAGGCCAGCATCGACTCCTGCATCGACACTATCACCGCCCCCAATATTGACGCCAACACCAACCCCAGCCCCAGTCCCAGCATCAACGCCGGCATCAGAGACGCCAGCGACTCCAGCATTGGAGCCAGCACCAACATCAGCTTCAGCACTACCACCGACGCCAGCATCGACTCCAGCATCTGCACCATTACTGCCCCCACCATCGACGCCAGCACTGACGCTTGCATCAGCCCTAGCATCAGCGACAGCATCGAGGATGACAGCGACTCCAGCACCGGAGACAACATCAGCGTCAACACCAACGTCGCTACCGACGTCAGCATCGACCTCATCATCCACGCCAGCACTGTACCCACCATCGACGCCAGTCGAGCCAGCACTAGCGTCAGCATCAGCGTCACCACCAAGTCCAGCATCGACTCCACCATCGACACTGGCACCGCCACCACTACTGACGCCAGCACCGACTCCAGCACCAACCCCAGCACCGCCAGCTAAGGCGACAGCGACTCCAGCACCAGAGCCAGCATCAGGGCCCCCACCATCGACGCCACCACCGACGCCAGCATCAGCGTCAGCATCAGCGTCACTACAGACGCCAGCATCGATGCCAGCGCTAGGGGAAAGGTACTCAAACCCTGGAACAGCATACCCGCCCCAGGGTCTGTTGTCCCAGGGTCGGCCACCTGCCGCGGAGGACGACCACAACCATCAGCAGCACCAGAGCACCGACCGGAAGCAGTACCATAGCGTCACCACCGACGCTGACTGCAGCATCGATCCCAGCACCGACACTACCACCGACGCCAGCAGAGAGCCAGCATGAGTCCCCGCATCGGTGCCAACATCGAAGACGCCAGCGGATTCAGCACCGGAGCAAGCATCAGCGTCAGCATCAGCGTCACTACCGACGCCAGCATCGATGCCAGCACCTACGCCAGCATCAGCCCCAGCATCAGCGTCAGCAACCACCGCCGCGACGGAGTCGGGGACGGGAGCCAGGCTCGACCATGGCGGGACCTATTGGGAAAATTGGCGGCCCTGGCAGACGACAACAGCGACGCCTGCAACGACGCCAGCATCGACAGAGGCCAACTGGAGCTCCCGAGACATGCCCGGCGACTACGCATCGTCCCCGCGCCACGTACAGCGGGATTACAAAATGGTCACCCTTCAGGAGCTCGCGGCACTCCAAACTTTTGCAGCCACTCTCGCCCGCCGCGGCCAGACCACTACTATCGACGTGGCCCTGAATTGGGCTGCGCTCGATCCAGAAGCCAAGACCGCCGTAGTACCCGCGGACCCCCTGCGCGCGCTGGCCTCGGGCCCTCGGTGGGCACGTCTCCTGGAGGACCTCGCCAACCCGAAGGAGACCAGCCCCCACTGCTGGGGCTCCCACCATATCCCATTGCAGGTCCGCCGGCCCTGGAAAGTATATAAGCACCTGCTGGCAGCATGAGCGTCACCACCGACGACAGCACCAGCGTCAGCATCTGCATCGCCACCGACGCCAGCATCGACGCCAGCGCACATGCCAGCATCAGCCCCAGCATCAGAGTCAGCATTGAAGACGCCAGCGACTCCTCTAGCGGAGCCAGCATTAACGCCAGCATCAGCGTCACCACCGACGCCAGCACCGACTCCAGCATCGACACCACCTCCGCCCCCACCCTCGACGCTAGCACCGACGCCCGCATCAGCCTCAGCATCAGCGCCAGCATCAGAGACGACAGCGACTCCAGCACCGGAGCCAGCATTAGAGTCAGCACTAACGTTACAATTGACGCCAGCATTGACTCAAGCATCGACACAAGCACCGCCCTCATAATCGACGCCAGCACCGACGAGAGCATCAGCGACAACCGCGCCTGCCTCGCTGAGGCAAGAACCAGCCCCGCCTCCAGCAGCGACGGCCCTGCCCACGCGTACGACCACGACGGCGACAGCCTCCCGATCCTGGCTTCCGAGCCTCGTCGTCTTCCTGGCACGCCGCCCCACGCCCATGCCTGCGCCTGCAGCGACGTCGCCTTCAGGGTCAGCATCACCGTCATCACCGACGCCAGCCTCGACTCCAGCACCGACCCCAGCGTCGTCGCCAACATCGACGCCAGCACCGACGCCAGCAGCAGCCCCACCATCAGCGCCAGCATCGAAGACGCCACCGACTCCAGCACCAGAGCCAGCACCAAGGCTAGCGTCAGCATCACAACCCAGGCCGATTCTAGCACCGATACCAGCGACGTCCTCACCATCGACGCCATCACCGACGCCAGCATCAACTCCAGCTTTAGCGATAGCATCGAAGACGCCAGCGACTCCAGCACTGGAGCCAGCATCGGCGCCAGCACCACCGACGCCAGCATCAGCGTCAGCATCAGCGTGACCACCGACGCCTGCACCTACGCCAGTACTTATGCCACCATCAGACTCAGCATCAGCGCCGGCATCGAGGACACCAGCGACACCAGCAGCGGAGCCAGCGTTACACCACCAAGGCCAGCGTCGACTCCAACATCGACACTGGCACCGCCCCCACTATTGACGCCAACGCCGACCCCAGCACCAGCCCCAGCAGCAGCGCCGGCATCAGAGATGCCAGCGACTCCAGCACCAGAGTCAGCACCAACGTCAGCTTCCGCACCACCACCGACGCCAGCATCGACTCCAGCACCGACACCATTACTGCCCCCACCATCGACGCCAGCACCGACGCTTGCACCAGCCCCGGCATCAGCGACGGTATCGAAGCCGCCAGCAACTCCAGCACCAGAGCCAGTACTAGCGCCAGCATCAGCGCCACCACCGACGCCAGCATCAGCCTCAGTATCAGCGCCATAATCGAAAACGCCAGCGAATTCAGCACCAGAGCCAGCATCAGCGCCAGCACCGACGTCGCCACCGACGCCAGTCTCAGCGTCAGCAACAGCGCCACCACCGACGCCAGCATCGATGCCAGTGCTAGGGGAAAGGGACTCAGACCCTGGAACAGCTAACCCGCCCCAGGGTCCGTTGTCCCAGGGTCGGCTACCAGCCGCGGAGGACGACCACGACCAGCAGCAGCCCCAGAGTACCGGCCGGAAGCAGTACCATAGCGTCATCCTACGCTGACTCCAGCATCGATCCCAGCACCGCCACTACCTCCGACGCCAGCAGAGAGCCAACATCAGTCCCCGCATCGGTGCCAGCATCGAAGACGCCAGCGGATTCAGCACCAGAGCAAACATCAGCGTCAGCATCTGCGTCACCACCGACGCCAGCACCGACCCCAGCATCCTCACCATCGATGCCAGCACCGACGCCAGCATTAATTCCAGCAGCAACGACAGCATCAAAGACGAGCCAGAATCAGCGTCAGCACCAACGTCACCACCGATGCCAGCATCAGCGTCAGCATCAGCATCACCACCGACGCCAGCTCCAACGCCATCACCCATGCCAGCAGTAGAACCAGCATGAGCGACGGCATCGAAGACGCCAGCGAATCCAGCAGTGGAGCCAGCACTAGCGTCAGCATCAGCGTCACCACCATCGCCAGCACCGCCAGCATCGAAGACGATAGCGACTCCAGTGCCGGAGCCCTCATCAGGGTCAGCATCAGCGTCACCACCGACGCCAGCACCGACCCCATCAACGACACCATCAATGCCCCTACCATCGACGGCAGCACCGACGCCAGCATCAACATCAGCATCAGCGCCAGCATCGAAGACGCCAGCGACCCCAGCACTGGAGCATGCATCAACGTCAGCATCTGCGTCACCACAGACACTAGCAATACTGTCACCAACACTGCACCCACCATCGACGCCAGCATCTACCCCATCATCAGCCCCATATCTCTGCCTGCATCTAAGACGCCAGCGACTCCAGCACAAGAGTCAACAACAATGCCTGCATCAGCATCACCACCGAGGCCGACTCCAGCACCGACACCAATATCGCCCCCACCGTCGGCGCCAGCAGCGACGCCAGCATCAACTCCAGCACTAGCGACAGCATCGAAGACGCCAGCGACTCTAGCACCGGAGCCAGCATCAGCGTCAGCATCGACGCCACCACCGACGCCAGCATCAGCGTCAGCATCAGCGTCACCACCGGCGCCAGCATCGACGCCAGCGCCTGCACCGACGCCAGCATCAGCCCCAGCATCAGCGACAGCATCAAAGACGCCAGCGACTCCTGCACCAGAGCCAGCATAAGTGACAGCGTCAGCATGAACAACGAGGCCGACTACAGCACCGACACCAGCAACGTCACCACCGACGCCAGCATCAGAGTCAGCATCAGCGTCACCACCGCCTCGGCGTCTCCAAACCGAAGCAAGGCCTGGCCCCTCCAGTGCTGAACCAAGGCCCTGCCCTCCCCAGCCGGCACCCATGCAAGCATTAGACGCAGAATCAGCCCCGGCATCGAATACACCAACGACTCCAGCCGTAGAGCCAGCATTGGCGGCATCATCAGCGTCACCACCGACGCCAGCATCGACTCCAGCATCGACAACAGCACTGTCCCTACCATCGACGCCAGCACTCACGCCAGCATCAGCCCCAGCATCAGTGCCAGCATCGAAGACGCCAGCGACTCAAGCACCAGAGCCAGCATCAGAGTCAGCATCAGCGCCACCACTGACGCCAGCATCGACTCCAGCACCGACACCAACACCGCTCCCACCTTCGATGCCAGCACTCACGCCAGCATCAGCTTCAGCATGAGCGCCAGCATCGAAGACGCCAGCGACTCCAGCACCGGAGCCAGCATTAGTGTCAGCATCAACGTCACCACCGACGCCAGCATCGACTCCAGCACCGTCCCCAGCGCCGTCGCCAACATCGACGCCAGCACCGACGGCAGCAGCAGCACCGACGCTTGCACCAGCCCCAGCATCAGCGACGGCATCGAAGACGCCAGCACTTCCAGCACCAGAGCCAGCACCGGCGCCAGCATCAGCCCCAGCATCCGCGTCAACATCCAAGACGTCAGTCACTCCAGCGCCGGAGCCATTAAAGCCAGTATCAGCGTCACCACCGACGCCAGCATCGACGCCAGCATCGACGCCAGCACCGACCTCACCATTGACGCCAGCACCGACGCCAGCATCAGCCCCAGCATCAGCGACGGCATCAATCACGCCAGCGATTCCAGCACCGAAGCAACTAAAGTCAGCATCGGCGTCACCACCGACGCAAGCACCGACTCCAGCAGTGACACCAGCACTGCTCCCACCACCGACGCCAGCACCGACGCCTGCATCAACCCCAGCAACAGCGCCAGCATCGAAGACTCCAGCGACTTCAGCACTGGAGCACGCATCGACGTCAGCATCAGCGTCATTACCGACGCCAGCAGTATTGACGCCAGCACTGCACCCACCATCGACACCAGCACCGACTCCATCATCAGCCGCATTATCATCGCCAGAACCGAAGGCGCCAGCGACCCCAGCACCAGGGCCAGCATCAGCGTCAGCACCGACGCCTGCATCAACCCCAGCAACAGCGCCAGAAGACGCCAGCAACTCCAGCACCGGAACCAGCATCAGCGTCAACACCACCGTCACTACCGACGCCAGCATCGACTCCACCATCGAACTCAGTTCTGCGCAAGGGCAGGGGCCGCGCGGCATGCCCGGCAGTCACCCTGCCCCCACCCGGAGACCCGAAGAAGCACCACGAGGTGAAGCACCACGAGGTGAAGGGCCTGGGCCACAACACCACGAAGCCACCACCAACACCAGCATCGACTCCAGCATCGACGCCGGCACCGACGCATGCAGCAAGCCCAGCATCAGCGCCAGCATCGAAGACGCCAGCGACTTCTGCACAGGAGCCAGCATCAACGTCAACACCGCGGCCACTCCCGACGCCAGCATCGACGCCAGCACCGACACCAGCTTCCCACGCCCTTCCTTACGCCCTTCCAGCGCCGACACCAGCTTCAGACCAGCTTCCGACACCAGCACCAGCACTAGAGCCGACACAGGCCACGCCAGCGCCACCCCTCGAACCATGTACAAGACGACCCTGGCTTCCGAGCCTTGCCGCGCTACTGGCGACACCACCACACAACGCATCTTCTAGGTTGCAACGCCCCTCCGACCTCTAGCGCCCTTGCTCCTCACCGACTGGCGCCGCCCCTGAGGCAACGCATCCCGCCGATGGCGGCACTCGGCCACAACCGCCTCACCCCCCCTCCCCTGTACCCCTCTTCGGCTACGCACCCAGGACGTTGGCGGCGACACCTGTCTGGGGCCTGCGGCCCCCGCCTCCGCCGCGGGACATTGGCCTGCGGCCACCCCTGCCCGCGTCCCCGAGCAGAGACCTGGCCACTCCCCACCCCTCCCAAAGACCCGACGCCCTACCACCCACCCTCCACTACGACCATCTACTCCGATTTAAAGTACCCCTTCTACTGAGCCCGACTACGACGACAACTACCTCTGAGGTCTAGACAGGTCAGGACAGGTGGGGGGGGGGATGAGGTTAGATGGGGGGGCGGGTTGGGAGGGCGCACGACAGTCGACCCGCAGATCCATTTCCTCGTTTCCTCCCCTCCTTCGTTCGATCCGCCGTCCGTGTCCGCCTTCGTCCTCCTCTTTCGGGCCCCCGTCCGTTTCTCCCCCCCGTCGTTCCTCGCCGGCCCCACCGCCAGAGATCGGCCCATTTTCGGAATGGCCCCCTCTTGCCGGGCAATACGGCAACCGCAGGGGGGGGCCAATGGCAGCAGGGAGTACCTATCTACCGTCATGAGCAGCAGCAGGAGGAGATACAGAACAAGGGTATGGAGGGCAGGGCGGAGCAGCGAGCAGGCAGAGGAGGAATACTCTGATGATGATGATGAGGAGGAGGAGGAGGAGGAGGAGGAGGAGGAGGAGGAGGATGAGGCGGAGGGGGATGGAGGGAGGAGAAGGGGGGAGCAGGAGGAGGAGGAGGAGGAGGAAGAGGGAGCAAGAGGAGGAGGAGGAGGAGGAGGAGGAGGAGGAGGAGAAGGAGGGGACAGGGGAAACGAGGAGAAGGAGAAGAAGGGGGGAGCAGGGGCGGAGCCCCATGGGCGGAGGAGGAGGAGGAGGAGGAGAAACGAGGAGCTCCGAGCTACGCGAGAGGAAGAGTAGGAGGAGGACAAGCGAGGTGCGCTCACCCCCCTTCTGACACCCCACCATTCCCTCCCACGATTCTCCATTGCGCTGAGTTTGTCTCTATCCGTGGACGCGTGTCACAGCCGACCTGGCACTCAAAGCAATTCTTCACGCTTCGCGTATCCCCACCAGCCCATCTCAAAACAGCAACTCTTGCGAAGCATGCCGACAGTCGTGTTTTTCAGGCGTGTTTCCGCCTGCCCCCGCATATCTCCCCTGTTCCTCCTTCCTCCCGCCTCCTTGTACATCCTCCTTGTGGTGGGAGCGGGAGAAGGACGAGGCGGAGGAGGAGGGAGAGAAAGCGCTCCTCGTGGTTTGAGTCGTTTGGGGTTTCTCGTCCTGGTGTGAGTCGTTCGGGCCCTTCTTCCTGGTGTGAGTCGTTCGGGCTCTTCGTGGTGTGAGTCGTTCGGGCTCTTCGTCCTGGTGTGAGTCGTTCGGGCTTCTCGTGGTGTGAGTTGTTCGGGCCCCTCGGTGTGAGTGTGACGTTCGGGCTCGTGGTGTGATCCTGGTGTGAGTCGTTCGGGCCCCTCCTCCTGGTGTGAGTCGTTCGGGCTCTTCGTGGTGTGAGTCGTTCGGGCCCCTCGTCCTGGTGTGAGTCGTTCGGGCTCCTCGTGGCGTGAGGCGTTCGGGCACCTCGTCCTGGTGCAAGTCGTTCGGGCCCCTCGTAGTAGGAGTAGTAGTAGTAGTAGTAGTAGTAGTAGTAGTAGTAGTAGTAGTAGTAGTCGTAGTAGTAGTAGTAGTAGTAGTAGTAGTAGTAGTAGTAGTAGTAGTAGTAGTAGTAGTAGTAGTAGTACTAGTAGTAGTAGTAGTAGTAGTAGTAGTAGTAGTAGCAGATGAAGTAGTATTAGTAGTAATAATAGTCTGAGCAGTAGCAGTCGCAGTTGTAGTAGCAGTAGTAGTAGTAGTAGTAGTAGTAGTAGTCGTAGTAGTAGTAGTAGTAGTAGTAGTAGTAGCAGTAGCAGTGACACTAGCAGTAGCAGTAGCAGTAGCAGTAGCAGTAGCCGTCGTAGTAGAATTAGTAGTGGTAGTAGTAGTAGCAGTAGTAGCAGTTGTAGCAGTAGTAGTAGTACTAGTAGTAGCAGTAGTAGTAGTAGTAGTAGTAGTAGTAGTAGTAGTAGTAGTAGTAGTAGTAGTAGTAATAGTAGTAGTAGTAGTAGTAGTAGTAGTAGTAGTAGTAGCAGTAGTACTACTACTATCTCCGAACAGCAAGGCCAGCGAAGCATGCAGCCAGTTCCGTGGGACGCTCACTGCACAACTGGTCGGGAGAGATCGCTGGATCGTCAACGTCGTCGTCCATGGAATCGTCGTCGTCGAAGTCGTCGTCGTCATCGTAATCGTCGTCGTCATCGTCGTCGTCGTCGTCGTCGCCGTCATCGTCTGAGACGTCGCCGTCATGTGAGTCGTCTGACTCGTTCACGTGTATAACTCGACGACGACCGCCCTCTGTCTTGCCTCCCATCGCCTTGTCTCCCTCCGGCGTCTTGGGGGCCTCTTGGCGGCCCCAGGGGCTTCCAGGAGCGTCTTGGGTGCCTCGGGGGAGCCTCTTGGGGCCTCTTGGGGGCATCTTGGGGGCCTCTTGGAGGCCTCTTGGGGCCTCTTGGGGCTCTTTGGGAGGGGTCAGGGAGGTCTCTGGGGGCCATCTTTCGGGCGATCGATCACAGCTGGGGCGAGCATTTTTCTGCCTCCCCCCGTCGGGGCCACAATCCTCGTGAGGGGTGTCGAATTTTAGCCTTCCCAGGAGTCGAAAAAAGACCCTCCAACGACCCCCGCTCCAGGTCCAGGGGGAGGGGGTAGGGGGAGGGGTAAACCCCTCCCCGAGGGGGAAGAAGGGGGGCTGAGAACAGAGAGAGCTCGCTAAACCACTCACGCCCAGAGGGCTGGTGGGAATCTCATCGCGTCATGCACTACCGGAAACAAAAGGGGGAGCTGCGTGCACAGGATGATGAGGAGGAGGAGGAGGTGGAGTTGGCGGGTGCGCAGAAGGATGAGCAGGAGGAAAAGGATGACGATGAGGAAGGAGGAGGACGAGAACGAACAACAGCAGCAGGAACTGGAGCGGAAAACGCGGGAGGAACAGGAGCACCAGGGGAAGGTGGAGGAGGTGATCTGAGGGGCGATTAGCATCAAAAAAAATGTTCGAATCCAGAAAAGTGGCCCGCCCCAGGGCGAGAGCGCCATTCTGAACGACGTGGGCAAAGCGCAGGTCCGAAAATGAGGCTCACGCTACAGCGGGGAGCACGATCTTGAAACACCGAAAACAATGTGATTGCAAGCGTCCGCGGGAAAGAACTTACCTTTGCCCAATCCTGCGTGTGCAACAAGCAATACGCGGAGAGGGCGGATCATTTTCCGGACAGGGTTGGGGGAGAGAGGTGGGTAATATGCACATGGTGGAATTGTCCAATGTCAAGGAGGAGAAGGAAGACGAGGAGCGGGAGGAGGAGGAGGAGGGAGAAGAGCAGGAGGGATATCAGGAGGAGGAGGATGCGGGGAAGGGGGGAGCCGTGTGTCGGCGGTGGCCTCGCGTTGCACGGGCGAGCTGCGGTCTGTGTGCAGGGCATGCGCCAGCATACTCGTTCAGCGTCGCTTGGCCTCGTCACGTTGGCATCGATCCAAGTATGACCCCCTGCACTGGCTTGTGTGCTCACTCGTTCGGAGCCAGAGTTGGGGGCGCGACGAGGCCGCACGGTGCGGAGTCTTGGGTCGAAGACGAGCGTCGCAGGGCCAAATGCACGGTGCAGACGGGACGGCACCTCTTCCCGCCCCGCCGCAGGAGTTCGTCAAGGGTTTCGCCAAAGTCAAGGGCATCACGGACGCTCGGGCGGAGGGCAGGGAGAGGCGAGGCGAGACACGAGACGGGGTGCCGGCGACACGCTCGCCCGCCTCGATAGGAGGAGGGATACCAAAGTAAACCCGGCACGCGTCCCTGATGTTGCAGCACGCCTTCCCGCGAGGTGGTCTGGCTCACCTCGCATGACTCGCCATCCGAACTCAGCGTCTCCCAGATTCACTGAGCGACTAGTTGTGGCCCGTTCAGCCTATGACCTCCTCGCGTCAGATCCCCAGAAGCCGCGCACAAATGGGTCTGGATCATGTCGCCTCAGGCATTCTCGCCATTCCACGGCGATGCCAACTTCCCGAATCGAAAATGGCGAAGCGTACGAGCATGTTTTGGAACACTCTCTCCCATCAGCGTGTCCGTTCCACGACGTCGGGGAAATATGTTCGTTGTTTCCTCCGTTGGCACATTCTGCTCCTCAAAAGCGCAAAGCGGTGATCTGCATCGATCCTCCGCCACATGGACCTCCACGCATGAGTGCGGCCCCATGTCGCGGAGGGGGAGCGAACACGGTGGCCGCACGACGCACGACATGGCGCAACTGTGACTGGAACGCAAGCGCGCGAGGCGCGCGTGGCTACAGCATTCGGAAACTCAGTTTATGCTTGTTTATATGTGCAACCACATGTAGAGATATGCAGGTGTAGACAGGTACACACATACCTACACAGACATTCATGCATACAAACAACAATACGCAACCACGCATCCGTACAAACATGAGTACACGCATACACACATACATACACACATGCATACATACATACACACATACATACATGCATGCATGCACACATACATACATACATACATACATACATACATACATACATCCATACGTACATACATACATACATCCATACATACATATATACATGCATACATACATACGTACATATGCGCAAACGCATACATACATACATCCATCCATACATACATACATACATACATGCATCCATACATACATACATACATACATACATATATACATACAAACATGCATACATACATACGTATGTACGTACGTACATACATACATACATACATACATACACACATACATACATATACATATGCATGCATGCATACATACACACATTCATACATCCATACATACATACATGCATACATGCATACACACATATACATATGCGCATGCAAATGTATATATGTATAGGTGTGTGCGTATGTACAAAAAGCGCTAATACAAGGTGGCGGCCACCTAACATTGCTGACCATTTAATTTGACACGGCGCAGAGTGTCTGGGGGGGGAGCTTCGCATCCTTGCACGGTGTAGGAACCTCCGCGGCGCACTTGAAGACGAACGGGGCACTTGTCACCTACCCAGTTGCGGGCCCGACAGGCCAGTACGGGGAGGCAGGTTTGTCTGGCGCGCTCACAGGGCTGGTTTCGACCAGTCTCGCCACGCCCCCTGCCAGTTGATCTGTCCCTTCTCTGTTTTGGGATGTGGCAGGCGTGCTCTTCAGAAGCGTTTGCGTCGCGCGCTCTCGCGATCTGCCCCGACGCGCTCGTGACTGGGGGGGGGGGCGTTCTACAGTGTTCTTTCATGTAGTGTCTGCGCACACCCACGTGTGGTCCTCGACCCTCCATAGCCCATCACGTCCGTAAGCGGTTGTTCCCTTCGTTTCAGCCGCTCTGGTATTGAAGAGTTGATCTTCGCCGAGGTGGTATCCATGTGCCCGTTCATGGGCGTCAAGCGCTTCGGGAGGGGAGCGGGGCGAGAAAGAGAAAGAGAGAGAGGGAAGGAGAGAGTATGAGAGAAGAGCATACCTACATAAATGCATATCTATATACACAAGACAGTATTTGCGCTTCGCGCCATGCACCTTGTTCCTTGTAGTTTCGAATGCAGGCTGCGTGCGTGCGCGTCGACATGGAGCGGGCCACCAGCAAGTCGGAATGGGTAAGGAATTTCTTAGCGGGAGCGTCCGGACAACACCAGCTGAGGCCATCTCAGGACGTTTCGGGGCCCAGAGGCGCGAATCTGTCTCAGGCTAGTGGTTGGGCTAGCATGAAGCAGGGCATCCTCCTCCTCTTTCTCCTCCTCCCCCTTATCCTCCTCCTCTTTCTCCTCATCACCATCCTATTTCTCCTCTCTCCCCTCTTCCTCTAATTCCTCCTCCTTCTCCTCCTCCTTCTCCTCCATCTCCTCCTCCTCCTCCTGCCCCTCCTCCTCCTCCTCCTCTTCCTCCTCCTCCTCCTCCTCTTCCTGCACCTCCTACAGAAAGTGATATGTTCGGCATGCGCGCTGCTGGGCTGCCGGTTTCGAGCCCCAAAGAGACCCAAGGCTGGCCCAAGAAGGCCAAACAAATAGGACATCAACGCAAAACCATTGAAAAAATCCATAGTTTCGTTTTCTCGCATTTCGCTTACGATCGGCTGTTGAGGCGTCAAGATATCCCCAGGGTGGCTCCAAATGAGTCCCCAGACGAGCCCCGAAGAGGCCCATGGCTGGCTCAACAGGGCCCAGAGAGCCGGAAATCAGGGAAAACCAATTGGAAAAGCAATGTGTTCGGCCTTCTCGTTTTTCCTTTCCGGTTGGCTCGAGAGGCATCAAGATGACCCCAGGATGGCCTCAGAGAGGCGTAAACCGAGGCCCACAGAGGCCCAAAGTTGGCCGAAGAGGGCCCAAAAATTTGAAAGTCCTTGAGAACCCATTGGGAAATCAATGTTTTTGGTCTCCCCGCCTTTTCGCTTACGATTGGCTTCAGACGAGCCCCAAAGAGGCCCAAGGCTGGCCGAAGAATGACCGGATAATTGAAATTCAATGAAAACCATGGGAAAAAACAGGAATGCTGGTCTTCCCGCAGTTTCGCTTACGATCGGCTCTTGAGGCGTCGAGATAGCCCCAGGACGGCTCCAAATGAGTCCCCAGACGAGCTCCGAAGAGGCCGAAGGCTTGCCCAAGAGGGCCGGGAGAGTCGAACATCAGAGAAAACCCAAGGCGCAAGACAGGTCCGAGGATTCGGAATTCGTTTTGGGGGGTGGGGGGGGTCAGGGGGGGTGCGCTCTTTCCGGGGTCCACGGCCCTTGCTGACCGTATTGCCAAATAATGAATGCGCGCGCTCTTTCGAGTTTCTATATAAAACTACGTTTTCCGTTTTTCATCGCATGCGACCATGCGGGCTTTCCACGCGCGCGTGCGTAATTCACTCGAACGCTTTTGCGCGCTTGCTGGGGGGGCGGGCGGGGGCGCGAGCATCGTCAATTCTTCACGCTTCGCCTATCACCGCTAGCCCTGGCCATCGGTGTTAGTATTACCTCCTGGAGTGTATTGCAAGCGAGCTGCCCCCTTCACGGGCTGGGTGCATGGATGTCTCGTGTGGTTTATCCTACGTTTTGTCCTCGCCCTCAGCGGCCACTTGTCAGCGTTGTGTGCGACTTTGGTGGTGCCACTTCCATGCACTAGTTTCCTGGTCAGTGAGTTCTTTCTGGCCTAGCTGGTGTCTGCGGTCCTTCGTGATGGTGCTCCTGGCGTCATCCTGGTATCGCTCCCGCGCCATTTTGGATGCGCCCCAACCTTGGTTGGCTAATTTTGCATGTGTTCGCTCCTGGGCCTGTTTCCTGGCAGCTGCAGCCCTCACCACCTCTCGCTTCCGGAACGCTTCGGTGCCGCTTAAGCCTCCGGTTTGCCGGCGCGTTAGGCAATTAGGTTCGCGCGTGGCCCGCCCGTCCCGTTTGACGCCGCTTGCGCCTTCGCTTGCGGTTGCAACAAAAAAGTATCACCACCAGCCCATTCAGAAACCCTGCCCTTCAGAGCTGACGGGAAACGGGACGAAAAGACACATTCAGGGAAACAAAGCGAGCAAACGGGTGGCCTTGGAAGGCCTCTTCTGGCCATCCTTGGGCGCCGCGTGGGGGCGATGAGAATAGGAGGAGGAGGCAGAGGAGGAGGAGGAGGAGGAGGAGGAGGAGGAGGAGGAGGAGGAGGACGAAGGGGACGAGGAGGACGAGGAGGGCGCGGACGCGGACGAGGACGAGGACGAGGAGGACGACGACTAGGATGAGGACGACGCTGGCGAGGACCCATGCAACCATCTAGAGGTATTCTGGCGGTTGCTGCTGCTGCTGGTGCTCTCTGGGGGTTTGGGGGGCCTTTTTGGAACCCTCTTGGTAACCTCGGCAGGCTTCTTAGGACCATCTTGGAGGCCATCGATTACAGGATGGGGGTCCCCAGCTCAGCTCCCCCTCTCAGGAGCCAGCGAACCGCTTCTTGGTGCTCTCTTGGAGCGCTCTTGGGCGCTCTTGGAACGGTCTTGGGGCCGTTTGGAACATCTTGGGGGCCATCTTGAGCCAGCTTGGGCTATCTAGGCCATCTTGGAGGTCACCTTGGGCCCTCTGAGACCGTTCGGGGGCCTCTTGGGGGCCTTTCGGGTGCCTCTTGGGGCCATTTCCGAGGCTATCGATCAAAGGAGGGAGGGTCCAGATCGAGGCCCCCCCTCGGGGGCCACGATCCTCTCGAGGGGTGTCAAACTTTTGCCCCCCATGGGCCGAAAAACAACCCTCCAACCGATCGCGGCCCCTCCCGTCCAGGTCCAGGGGAGGGGGTAGGGGGAGGGGCGAACCCCTCCCCCAGGGGAAGACGGGCTTTTGGAAGAGGAAAGAAAGTCATCGTTAGACCACCTGCGCCCAGAAGGCTGGTGTGATTAATTCCACGCGGGCCATTCGACCGCATCAGCTCCGCGCGCATTTCGAAACCTTTCCAGCATCTTAATAAGACACGCAGGCACCATAATCGTCATCGGCGTGATTCGCATCGGCGCCGTCACGTTGCCACCTTCATCGTTCTCATCGTCGCTACACCCATCAGAAATCTCAAGAGAGAGCATGCAGTCTCATGGCCCCCAGAACTCTCCTCATATCGCAAGGATCTGGGCTGGGCCCTGCGCGTTTGCTTGGAGCTTCGTTCTCCCGCTTGCTGCTTGTAAGATCTGGACCTGGACCACTGTTCAAGAGAACGCTTGGAGTGAAGTTAAATTTCGCAGCTTAGAGTTTGTTTAGTTCTAAGCAGACGTTTTTGGATTCGTCGTGGCTGCCTTGGTCGGCGTCGCAATGATACCGCGCCCGCTCGAGTCACTAGCTCGCGCTGAACTGCCCGCGCGCCAGCGCGGCCTGCGGGGCTCGCCGGGAAGCCCCGGCGGCCAGCGCCACCGCGCCCGCGTCGGTCGCGCCAATCTAGCCGGCACTCTTTTTCGCGCGCCTGCGCGCGCCAGCCAGCCACCGCCGCGCAGTCATCGCAATCGAAGCCGCATGGCCGGGCGGCACATTGGCGCGTAGATCGCGCCACACCGATTGCGCAATATTTTTATTTCTAAAAAGAAATCAAGATCCCCCTCTTCCCCCACGCCATCGCAGTCGCTGGGGCCGTGCAATGTACAATGTTTTGGAAATCAGTTCAGAACCCCCCTGGCGCACCGTTATCGCCCCCCCTCCTGTCAGATGGGTTTGCGCGCGCGCACTCGTGGACGACACCGTTGCTTTCCAACGATAAGCTGCGGGGAATGGGGCGCAGTCGACGCGCGTGTCGTCGCGCGCGCATGCCCGAATTGCTCAAAAATCGCACGTCTCGCGATGACTTAGGATTGCGTTTCCCAGTATACGCGCACGCACGCACGCGCACACATGTACATATATGTCTATGTGTATGCACCGCCCCTGGTCTTGCAACAGATTCCTTATGTCATACAGGTTCCCGCGCGCGCCATTGCGAACTCGCGTGCGCAACCTGTTGATCGACCATTCTCATCGCGCGCGACCAAGCGGGCTGCTCGCGCGCAGTCGTCGAAATCATTCGAATGCCTGTGCGCTTGCTGGGGGGTGGGGGGTGGGGGGGGATCTTCGTCGAGCAATGTCGCGCGGGCCACTCGCCCGGGTCGGCCCCGCGCGCGCGTCAAAACCCTTCCGGGATCGTCATTGCCGACGCGCGGGCATCGTCATCGCCATCGGCGTGGCCTTCGCCGTCGCCATCGCCACCATCGCCACCATCGCCGCTGCAATCATCATCTTCTCTGCAGTTGTCGACGTCGCAACGGCGCCGCCCCCGCCCCGGTCACCGACTCGCGCTGAAGTGCGCGTCGGCGCGACCTGCGCGACGCGACGGGGAGCCCCCGGCGGTCGTCGCCGCCGCGGTCGCCTCGGTCGCGCCGCACTCGCCGGCCGCTCTGCGCGCGAGCCTGCGCGCGCGTCCGCGGCGACGCGCCGGCCAGCGCCAAGGAGCCATCGAAATCGCCGCCGCAATTTGCGCGCGGCTGTCGCGAGTCGCCCCGCGCAGGTTCCCCTTCAACAGGAACTGAGATTTACCCCCCCCCCCCCCCCCGCAAGAAGAATTATCGGCGCCCCTGGCATCGTGCACTTCACCTATGAGTCTGCCCTTCTTTTTAACCGCGTATTCGCGCCGCCCCAGGGGCCGCCGCCATCGCCCCCCCCCGCCCCCGCGACAAAAAAAAACATGTCGAATGACGCTGCGCACGCGCAGTCGTCTTCCCGAACTCCGCGTTCAACCATCTCTTGCAGACGACGCGACGAAGTCGACGCTCGCGCGTCTTCGCGCGCGCCCGCCGGAAAGTTCCAAAACCGAAGGGTTCGCCTGGATTTCCACTTCGTGGTCTCCGATGCAGAAAGCAACGGCCTCGTGGCGCGGTCGCTCCAACAGTTGCGCATCTGCGCTCGCGCTCTTGCGAATTCTTCAGCAATCATGTTTTCTTGTATTTTCAAATGACAGAGCAGGCCACTCGCGCGCGCGCCGAAATCACGCTAGCCCTTTTGCATTCGCTGGGGGGCGGCGCGATCCGGTCGCTCGCCTGCGTCGGCCGCGCGCGCGCGCGCCGGAATGTTTCCCAATCCTTCATCGCCGAATCGCGGGCCCCATCGTCGTCGTCTGCGTGACCGGCATCGGCGCCGCCATTTGTCTTGCCGTCGTCGTCGCCATCGTCGTCGCCGTCATCGCCGCGAGCATCGCCGCCTCTGCTGACGTCGACTTCGCCGTGACGCCGCGCCCGCCCGCGACGCCGACTCGCGCTGAAGTGCCCGCGCGTCAGCGCGGCCTGTGAGGCTCGCTGGGAAGTCTCCAGCGGTCAGCGCCGCCGCGACCGCGTCGGTCGCGGCAGACAGGCCGGCCGCTCTGCGCGCGAGCTTGCGCGCGCCAGCGCGGCCGCAACGATGCGCCAGCCAGCGCCGAGGCGTCATCGCAATAGCCGCCGCATGGGTTGCGCAGACCAAGATGTGGATGGGCGAGCGGGGCGAATGCGCGAACGGTAGAATGGACAAATTCCAGCTCTTCAGGGCGAGTTTTTTTTCCAGGAAAAACGTTGCCCCCCCCCACGCACGGCTTCACCGGCACCCCTTTGCGGCGCATGTTGCCCCGCCGCCGGATTTGTCGGCGCCCCTTGTGGCGCTGCTATTTTGCGCGCGTTCCTGGCGCCGCGCTCACTTTGAATGTGAGTTCATGCCGCCCCAGGGGGCGCCCGAATCGAACTCCCACATTCACCCCTGTCAACGAATATTACGCGCGCGCGCAGTCAAGTTGACAGAGGCCCCGCGCGCGGCGTCGCGCGCGCATGCCGCATTCTACAAAGACCTTCGGATTTGCTGTGATTTGAGATCGAGGTTCCCGAAACATCGCATGAACCAGTGGTTTTGCATCGCTTTGCGTTTAACAAATCAGCCAGCGCGCCCCCGCGAATTCGAGCGAAATCAAAACCGCAGTGTTTCACTAGTTTCGCCGCGCGAGAACGCGCGGGCCACTCGCGCGCGCGTTGGCATCATTCGAATTCTCTAGCGCGCGCCGCTGGGGGGCGGGGCGGCGGGGCGCGGGGCGCGGGGGGGTGGCGCGATCCCTGTCAAACAGCGCCATGTTGACCACTCGCGCGCGTCGGCCCCGCGCGCGTCGAAAAATCTTTGCGAAACGCTTGCCGCCGAGAGGTGGGCGCCATCATCGTCGTCGGCATGACCGGCATCGGCGCCGCTACTGGCCCGCCGTCGTCATCGCCACCATGGTCACCCTTATCGCTGCTAGCATCATCGCGTCCGCCGTTGCCGACGTCACCATGCTGCCGCGCCCGCCAGAGTCACCGACTCGCACTGAAGTGCCCGCGCACGAGCGCGGACAGCGAGATTCGCTGAGTAGCCCCTAGCGGTCAGCGCCGCCGCGGCCGCGTCGGTCGCGCCGAACTCGCCTGCCGCTCTGCGCGCGAGCATGCGCGCGCCAGAGCGGCCGCCCCGATGCGCCAGCCAGCGCCGAGGAGTCATCGCAATCACCGCCGCATGGGTTTTGCAAACGAAGTTGCGCGTGGGCTGGCGGGGTGACTTCCCGAGCGTTGTAGGTGGCAGTTTCCTGTTCTTCAAGACTGATTGCACCGCGCAGACTCTCTATTGCCAACGCAGAACAGAGTCTACCACCCTCCTGGGGCTGGACTGAGCGACGCCCCCCGGGACATTGCAGGTTGCATCTGGTGTTGCAGTATCGTTCATGTGACATGTGAGCGCATGCCGTCCCAGCCAAGCCAGTACCGAACCCCCCGTCAGACCTGTCAACTAGGGCGATGCGCCCGCCCGTTGTTCAAAACTCACTCAGGCTCGAATATCCCTTGCAACAAATTTGACAGTCCACACGCGCGCCGTCGCGCGCGCATGTCGAAGCCCTCACAACCGAGTTTCCCGCAGTGATTTCAATATCAAGGTCCCCGAACACATGCAACTACAATCATTAGGTCGCTTTACTACTCATCCGAAAACCTGTGCGCGCGATCTAGCGAATTTGCATGGGCACTGCTGGCTTTGCACAGCATTGCCGTCACCTGAGACCGCTCGGGCCTCTCGCGCGCGCATGTCAATATCATCCGAACGCCTTGGGGCGCTTGCTGGAACGGCACGATCCCATTTAAATGATACCATGCGGGCCACTCGCGCGCGTCGGCCGCGCGCGCATGTGGAAATCCTTCCACAAACCGTCATGGCCGACAGTTGGACACCATCATCGTCATCGGCGCGACCAGTTTCGGCGCAGTTGTTGGCCTTGTCGTCATCAGCGCCACCATGGGCACCATTATCGCTACGACCATCGATTTGTCCACCGTTGCCGACGTCACAGTAATGCCGCGCCCGCCAGAACCACAGACTCGCGTCCTGCGAAACGCGCTGGAAGGCCCTAGCGGTCAGCGCCACCGCGACCGCGTCGGTCGCGACAGGCCGGCCGGCCGGCCGCTCTGCGTGAGAGCTTGCGCGCGCCAGCGCGGCCGCACCGATGCGCAAACCAGCGCCGAGCAGTCATCGCAATCGCCACCGCATGGGCTTTTGCAGACCAAGATGCGAATGTATGGGTAGGACAACTGCGCGAACAGTGGATATGACAAATTCCAGCTCGCCAGATTAATTACACCGCACACAGATTGCAGTAAAGTAATTGTTCGACGAGGAATGCACAACATAGACAGCACAACACAAATCCCACCACGTAGATTACACCACGCTGGTTGCGCCACATAGATTGCACATCACCGTTTGCGCAACATTGCGCCAGATCTGTTGCCCCACATAGAGTACACAACATAGAGTTGCTAAGCATTCTCGGTGGGGCCCACTCTGATTAACGCTGCCTACTGAAATCCAGAATGCCCGCTGCACGCAGGACTTGGTGGTGGACGGCGAGTCCCTCACCAGCGAAAGGCGGCTCTTTGCTGCCATTGCTGCTTCTTTTCTGGCAATGCGGGCAGCCCGCCCCGACGATACGTTCATACTTCCGCTGCCGTATCCGATTGGGCATGGGGGATCCCGCACACCTTGCTTCAGTCCCTTTTCCCGGCCCGCGGCCTCTTCCGTTCTGCTCCTGTGCCGCACCGCTTCGCCGGCACGTTTCGAGAGGCAACCACAGGGCCATCGTGCGTTTTTTTCGTGCTGTCGCGGTGGGGAGATGTATCCTTGCTCTGCCGTGGTCCCCAGTTGGCCCAGTGACATCCACGCAACTTGCGGGCCCATGGGAACCACCGCCCCAGTCATCTCGGGGCCTGCGCCGCTGCGGCCTGCCCTTTCCAGGGTGCCCAGGCAGCGCAGCGCTGTGCGAACAGCCCGCTCCTCGGCTCGAAGGCTACATCTTTCATTCCTTGGGTGCTGCGGTCGCAGAGAGGTTCCTGGACGCCCCACCAGTGCATGGTACCGTTATCTACCGCACTCCCGAAAACAAAATCTAGTCATGTGGTCATTCTTCGGATCTCGGCGAGATTGCATCACGGGCATGTGGTCCGTGGATCCCCTGCCCCCCTTCCAATGATGGTGGCGGTGCCCGCCAAGCTCAATCCCGCGGGCCAAATTTGGTTGGTGGCCGGCGGCGGGGTGAGCAGGACTGAATTCTCCAATCATTTTCTTTCTCGGGAGTGTTGCCAGAGAAAGATAAAGAAACACGCAAGTCGGAATGAAAGCGGGACAGACCCCAGCCACGATTTCAAGGCTTGGGGCTTTCGATCCGGGCAAGCGCAAAGCGTGTTGACAAAATGTCGGCTTTTGCGGGCCACGGCCTGCGAGTAGGTATTGACGATGAGATCGGAAGCGCGGGGGGGGGGTGATGTCGCTCCGTTTGCAATTTTCTTGGAAACACTTTGTTGTCGCGAAAGTAAAGAAGTGCCAGTGTTAGATCCGCACGTCGGGTTCATAAGGGCACGTCGAGGTCGCACCAGGGTAATTGCAATTCGGACTCTGCTGGGGCATGCCCAGGGAGGCGGACAGACCAGATCGAGAATGCCTTCGGTAGTTGTTGTCGCCGCTCTCGGCACAAAATGAGAGTTTCGGGAGAAAGAGTGTCTTGGGTCCAACATGGATTCGGAGTGCATTGGGCATTCTGCAGGGCCCCAGCAGGAAGCACCATTTTAGCTTGAAAAATGGGGCGTTGGTGATTCATCAAAGGCCCCGTGCACACCCTTCTGACTGCAGAGCTCTGGACTCATTGCGACAGGTCTTTTCTGAAGTCATGACGGGCGTTCTTTTCACGTCCCGTGGGTCCAATTTCCATCCGCCGCCATACACCAGGGACAGTTGACTTCTGGCAGTGATAACTATGTTGGGCGTGGCCTGCTGGCAAGTCGGTCGGAACTACACCGGCCAGAAATAGCAGCGCTGCTCGGCGCCAGAAGCGGGAAGGTCGTCGTATTCCTTGGCGGGAAGAGAAGAATGAGGCGGAGGGAGGGTGGAGGAGCAGGAGGAGGAGGAATGCGGAGGGCCCCTCCGTTTAATCGACCGCCTCCTCAACCACCGCCTTCGCCTCCCTCGTGGATGCGAAATGAGGCGAATGAAGCGGTTGAGGATCATACTTAGGATATTATGAAGGCCTTACGGCCGGGGCCGCCGACCTAGAAGGACGACGACGACGACCACGACGACAACCACGACGACAGCGACAACGACAACGACGAGTTGATGACCCTACCACACGCTCGGGACATGGGGCCGGCCCTGGAGGGAGGGAGGAGGAGAAGGAGGAGGAGGAGGTGGAGGAGAAGGCGGAGAAGGAGGAGGTAGAGGGGGTGGGGGGGGAGGAGGAGGAGGAGGAGGAGGAGGAGGAGGAGGAGGAGGAGGACCAGTATAAACCCAAGAGTCATCAACGATGTTGGAATACACCCTCCCACCAAGCTCCCTCTTCATAGGCCCCTACAACGGTTCATTTCCACTGGGAGACCTACTTCGTTGGAAGACAAACCCGTTTGAAGACCCTGAAGCATGACAAAACATTGTTTTTGGGATTCCAACGCCACGGATCAACCTGACTGTTGCGTCTTGACGATCGCGAATCGTGCCAGAACGCCATTCTTGGAATTTCAACATCGCGAATCAACGCTGTAATTGTTGCACCCTCATAAGCCTGAACCCGTCCATAGCATCATTTCTGGTACGCTGATGATGGGAATCCGTGAACCTCCTGTAACATTTAAAACCGAATGTGCGCAGCGCTACGGTGAGAACCACACTTTGGAAAGGAACCGCGCTCAACCCGTGAAACTCACGCAATGTTTTTAACGAATGTACGCTGCGCTAAGGCGAGAGCCACATTTTGAAAACGCGTCGCCCTCAATCCGTGAATCTCTTGCAATTTGTTTAAAGGAGTGTGCGCGACTCTGAGGCGAGAACCACATTTTGAAAACGAACCGCCATCCATATGTGAAACTGTTGCCACCGTTGAAGTTTCAGTGTCGTAAGCGGTGAGGAAGTCTCAGGCGAAACGCCCGGCCCGCCCTAAAAACTAGCCTCGGGGTGCGACAGAGGGAAGTTGTTTAGAATGAAAATGAATGTAGGAAAAGGAAAAAAACGGAGGCGTAGGAGGAAGAAGAGGAGGAGGAGAAAGAGGAGAAAGAGGAGGAGGAGGAGGAGGCGGAGGGGGAAAGGCGACGTGGAGGCGGAAAAGGAGGTGACTGATGCGGAGGGCCCCTCCGTCTCCTCAACCGCCTCCTCAACCACTTCCTTCGCCTCCCTCAAGAAGGCGAAATGAGGCGAACGAGGCGGTTGAAGATCAGAAGTACAATATTTGATGGTGAGGAGGAAGAGAAGGATGATGCGATTGAGGATAAAAGAATTGAGGGGAGGAGGGAGGGGGGCGGAAGCAGCCCATGGCGAGAAGACGGTCCCGCCAAGTGAGCGTGACGGCCAAAACGGCCGCTTCGCGAGAGGATCCTCTCCATCGCGAAGGCGATCGACTACACGGGCAACGGGACCATCAACTATATGGAGTTCCTGCAGGCGGCTCACTGCTGCTGTTCTCAACCACGGGGAAAAGGGGGAGGAAGGGGAAGACGGAGGAGGGATCGAGGGATCCAGGATCAAGAGCCCCAAGAGGACCCCCAGAGGCTCCCAAGAGAACCCCAGCTGGCTATAGAAGGCCCCATAGAGAACCCCACATTGCCCAAAGATGGCCTAAGCGCCCCGAGACGGCCTCTTGGGAGCCCCTGCATGGCCCAAAAGGCCCCCAAGAGGACCCCCAATATTGCTGCAGAAAGGAAAAGCATTGATTCCCCTAAGGTTTTTGCGTGATGTTTGGTTTCTCACCTTTCCGGGCGCAGATCGGCCGAAGACAGCCCTGAGGGCATCCGAGAAAGCCCCAAGACGGCCCCAGAGGTTCCGAAGAGGTCCTCAAGACGGCCCAAGAGGGTTCCAGAACGGTAACTGAGAGCCCCACGACGGCTTCTCAAGAGGCTTCCAAGAGAGCCCCCAGGGTGCCGTAGGAGGCCCCCCAGAGGGCCGACAATGGCCCCAGCCCCAAGAAGGGGTTAAGCCCCTCAAGGGCCACCAAACGGGCCTAGCGGGCCCCAAGACCAAAAGGACCCCAGAGGACTCCTTCTGACGGCTCAATGACGGACGCAGCTTTGACGCCAAGGCTCCCCCAAAACAGCAAGTGACTAGGAAGACGTTTTTACACGAGTCAGCGATGTAACAAGTTTCAGCGCCAAGGATCCCAAGAGCGAACAGTCGCGCAGAAAGACCTTCTTGTCAAGTCTTTTCGGCGCCACCTGCGACCGCCCGACCTGGCTCAAGGCAGGCGGCGTGTTCGCGCGAGAGGTGGCTGCTCTGGTGCGGAGTCTGGCACAAGGAGACCCCTCGAGCCCCTTGGGTGCTGCCCTGCTCGCCGGCGCCCACGCCAGGGCACTGGCCGCGCGCGTTGGCACGCTCGGCCTCCACACTTACGTGGACGACAAGACCATGATCGGCCATTCGGAGGCGATGTCCAACTGGGCGTGAACTACCTCTGGCGCATCGACAGGCTCTCTGGCCAGCTGGAGGCGGCCGACAAGAAACCGAATATGCGGCTTTGAACCTTGAGGACCCCAAAGGGGCTATCCGACCTTCATCGACGTCCTCGGCATCACCGTCGACTTGCCCGGCGCGCATAAGCCGCGGGTCAGCAAGCGAACCCGCTGTTCGGGAGGTTCCAGCGCGCAGGCAGAGTTCGCAGCGCTGCCGAACTCGACCCGGACAGGCGCCGGCGCCGTCTCCACCGGAGCATGGATAGCTTTGCACCGCTGCAAGGGGGGAGGCCGTGGAGTAGCGGTGTCAGAGCAGGTTGGTTTTCCCATGCTCGGTACGCCGCTTTGGTTTTGAAGGTTCATCGAGCCGCGCGGTGTCAGAAACCAGCGTCGGCGTCATCACGACGCGACGCCCCAGGACATGTAAAATCTTCAGGGGTGGCTCATCCGTTGTCAGCCTATGTCTTTATTGTATTCCTGACCTCTTGTGGCCCTCGACAGGGGCATCAACAGGTCGGAGATTGGGGTGAGATCGCAGTGGAACGGAGACCCCAACCGGGAAATTGTTTCGTTTCGTTCGTGTCGTGCGTGCGGGCGAGGCGAAGCTGCGTGGGCGCGCGAGAGGAATCAACCCGCCGCTGCTAGGGCGAAGTCAAGACAAATGTTTCTCCTCCGTCCGTCCGTCCGGCGGTGGCCCGAGGTGTCCCGTGGTGTCCCGTGGTGTCCTATGGTGTCCCGTTGAGTGAGATCGATGGTGAGATCGATCGTGAGACCGATAGTGAGATCGCCAGGTGTCCCGCGGTGTCCAGTGGTGTCCCGTAGTGTCCCGTGGTGGCCCGTGGTGTCCCGTTGAGTGAGACCGATAGCGAGATCGATAGTGAGATCGACAAATGTCCCGTGGTTTCCCGTTGTGGCCCGTAGTGTCCCGTTGAGTGAGACCGATAGCGAGATTGATAGTGAGATCGGCAAGTGTCCCGTTGTGGCCCGTGGTGGCCCGTGGTGTCCCGTTGAGTGAGACCGATCGCGAGATCGATAGTGAGACCGAAAGTGAGATCGAGAGGTGTCCCGTGGTGTCCCGTGGCCCGTGGTGTCTCGTTGAGTGAGATCGATAGTGAGATCGACAAGTTCCGTGGTGTCCCGTGGTGTCCCGTTGAGTGAGATCGGTGGTGAGATCGATTGAGTGAGATGTTGGTTACCCCCCCCTCTGCCCCCCACAACCTCCTTATCACCCGAAGGGTGGTCGTATAGGTAGACGTGATTTGGGTTTCCTGGATAAGAGGTGGCCAGGATGGGATCGCAGCGCTTAGTACTTGACCGTTGTCGACGAGCCAACGGCTTATTATTGTGGGGTCCGCTGTATTGCTCAGCGGACCTCGCGCTCAGTAGCGGCTCCTTTTGGGTAGGTTGAACGCCTCTCGGGAAAATTCCCCAGGCGTTGTGCTGAAACTAGGCGCTGAGAGTGCACAACGGAGTCCGATCGGCATGAGGAGCAACACGCACGAATCTGAACTAATCAACGCACGAGCTACCGCTACTTTCCTTCGTTTTCGCTTTTGGGGGGCCTTTTTGGAAGGCCCTCGTCGCCACGGCTGGAATCACTTGGAGTTCTCAGTCAGAGCGCACCCCGGGAGAGTGCAGAGTGCTGGTATAGTTTAGTTCCCCCAGAGCCAAGGCCAGTTTTGACAGGCGTTTGGTATTGGTTGTGAACGAGATCTTCACTTCAACATGGCATGCTCGTCCCTAGCTTTGCCAGCCCCACTGCCCCTTTGGAGACTCATCCTGAGAGGCGTAGACCATCCCGCACCTCCGCACTAAGGCGTAGACCACAGGCACGGTGGAGGCCTCTTGGGGTCTCTCGGTGGCCCCTTTGAAATCTTATTTGGGCCTTTTGGGGCCTGCCGGTGGTCTCCGGGGTTCTTTAGGGGGGAGGGCTCCCGGGGCACTTTCGAGATCCTGTTGGGGCCCCTGTTGGGGCAGCCTTGGGTACATTTTCGTGGCTGGGGGCAGTTTTGGGGCGATTTTCGGGGTCGTCTCTTAATTCCAAGATGCCGAGATTATGTAAACCAGATACAAGCTGAATGTTATTAAATGATTTCGGCATCTCGGGACCGCCGCCAGGGCTTCCAAACGGCCCACGAGAATACACGCGAGGACTCCAAGACAGGCTCCTGGGCCATCGAGGACATGTGGGAAGTGTGGACGCCGAGCAACGCTCCCCAGGCTGCTTGGGGAACTCACGCGACGAACCCCAGAGACGCACGAGAGCGCCCGAGACAGTACAGAAATTTGGGGGTGAGGCCTGTCAAGAGTATAGTACTGTTCGAAATGGAGGATTCGAAGGTGCCTGATAACACTCCGCTACTTGCCTCCGGCACAGTGGCGAAACATGGGAGCGGGGGGCAGAGCGCAAAACGGTGGCCTGCCCGAGGCGGCTGATTGTCTCGGCCGCCCGCAGAGCAAACTTGCAGCCCTCTTTCGCGCCCTCGGTGCGTTGCACGCCCGCCTGCTCCCGCGTCCCCTCTGTCGGCCGCGCCCGCTGAGGCGTTCGAGACCTCGGGGGAGGGGCAGCAGGACATTGGCGACACCCTGGGCGAGGACCCGGCACGGCGGGCCTCGGTTAGGGGCTCGGGGCGAAAAGAGCGAGCACAGCGGCGCGCATGTTGTGCATGCCCAGGGGGGGGGGCCGGAGGAGCGGGTAACGTTGGATGACGATAAGGCAATGCCCAGCGGGGAGAGGGGGCCTGTCGCAGCAGCGCCTGGGGCGATGATTCATGAAGTGGGCTCTCGGTTCCCGAAGCTGCTTCACTACTCGGCAGGTTGGGGCTGCCAGGTTGAAAGAAAGGAGCCCCAGGAGCTCCCGACCCGCCTCGCACACCCTGCATACCGCGGCCGCCAGGACGAATGCGTGCCGGTGCTCCCTGGGTGTCTCGCCTCGTGTTTTCGACCGATGACGGTTGCATGCAGCGGCCGCCAGGCCCAGAGTGCGCCGGTGCTTCCTGAGTGTCCCGCCTCGCATTCTTAGGTGGGGATCGTTTGAAACAAACTCATTTTATTTGATCATCCTCTCCCCTGCCCTCGCCCTCTTTGTGCTCGTTCCCCGATGGCTGACGGGGCAGGTGGAGCCGAAGTGGAGGGCTACTGCCCTGGCCCACCCGCATGCTATGTCACGAGCTGGCAAAGCAGTACGTGCTCCCGATGTCTACCAGTTCGGGGGGTCGGAAGTGGCATTGGCTCCCCGTGTGGTCTGAGACATCGGGTTCTTCTCAGTAGCTCCCCGTGTGGTCTGAGCCATCGGGATGCTTCTGGGCTGAGGCCTGCTTGTGCAGGCAGCTGCCATAAATCAGTTTTGCTTGCGAGCTGCTGCCCTCCGCTCAAATGCTGCGGGCAAAAAGGACAGGAGAGAGGGGACCAGATGAGACGCACACACACACACACACACACACACACACACACACACACACACACACACACACACACACACACACACACACACACACACACACACACACACACACACACACACACACACACACACACACACACACACACACACACACACACACACCACATATATATATATTATATATATATATATCCGTAAGGGCTTCGCCCCCTGCCGCCGGCCCCCTCTCTCGGAGAATGGGCCATGGAAGAGCTAAGTCATGAGGCCTTGGCGCTGTCGTGAAGCAGTATCGAAACTTCATGCGAAGCCGAGTCGCAATCAGCAAAACCAACTGATCACAAGAGGGGTTACCACACCTGGCGATTGGTAAGACGTGTATGGTTTAAGGGCTTGGTTACCACACCTTGCGATTAAAGGGCCGAGGGAGTTCTCGCAGTTTGGGTTACCACGCCTTGCGATGGATGTGCGTGATGAATTTCAGAAATGTGGCAAATCCCCTGTGTTTTTGGACCCTGACCCCGCGGATCTGCGTGAGGGGTGGCACCGAATTTCAGAAATGTGGCAAATCCCATGTGTTTTTGGACCCTGACCCCGCGGATCTGCGTGAGGGGTGGCACCGAATTTCAGAAATGTGGCAAATCCCATGTGTTTTTGGACCCTGACCCCGCGGATCTGCGTGAGGGGTGGCACCGAATTTCAGAAATGTGGCAAATCCCCTGTGTTTTTGGACCCTGACCCCGCGGATCTGCGTGAGGGGTGGCACCGAATTTCAGAAATGTGGCAAATCCCCTGTGTTTTTGGACCCTGACCCCGCGGATCTGCGTGAGGGGTGGCACCGAATTTCAGAAATGTTGCAAATCCCATGTGTTTTTGGACCCTGACCCCGCGGATCTGCGTGAGGGGTGGCACCGAATTTCAGAAATGTGCAAATCCCCTGTGTTTTTGGACCCTGACCCCGCGGATCTGCGTGAGGGGTGGCATCCCGTGTGTTTTGGGGGGTGTCGATTTCGAGCCCCCCCCAGCAATTCAGACAACGCGCCCAGGAGGTGCTAAAATGTCGGTTTGGGCCTCCCCCCCCCTCGCGCGGTCAATCAACTAGTTACAGTAACCAGCAAGAAGCAGAACTGTAACACTGGAAACTACAAGCTACAACTGGTACAGGAAATTGCGAACCTCGCGCCTACAGCCTGGTGGCCCCACAAGGGGGCCGGCGGATATATATATATATATATATATATATATATATATGTATATATACATATGTATAATATATATATATATATATATATATATATGTATCTATATATATATATGAATATATAGTATGTGTGTACGTGTATGTATTCACACGGGTTTGATCACATCTACATGTTTGCATCGGGACCGCTTAGGGCACAACGATACCCATATCTGAGGCGTGCTACTGTCCTGGACAGCGACTTCCAGGTGGTGGATGTGTGCGTGTAAGTGTGTGTGTGTGTGTTTCTGTGTGTGTGTGTCTGTGTGCGTACGTGCGTGCGTGCGTGCGTGCGTGCGTTCGTACGTGCGTGCGTGCGTGCGTGCGTGTGCGCCTGCGTGCGTGCGTGCGTGCGTGCGTGCGTGCGTGCGTGCTTGTGTGTGTGATTGAGAGGTACATCTAGAGAGAGAGAGAGAGAGGATTCTAGCCTCGCAGATGACCCCCTCACCGCAGGTCATGGCGCAACGCGGACCCCCAGAGGCTTCGACCCAGTCCCCAGGACCAGCCTTTCATCCCAAGACCGGCCAGGACGTCCCCGGGCCCTTGTGAGGATTGCCAAAAAATCTCCCGTCGCGATTTTTCCGCGACGTGAGGTTTTAGGCCTCCCAGATGGGGTCCGAGTACAAGGGGTCGGAGGGGCGCGCTGCATCGCCGATGCATCGGCGATGCCGTTCAATGTGGAGCCCGATTCTTTTCCACGCCGACGTCGCCGATACATTGGCGACGTCTCCAGCGCATCGCCGATGCGTCAGCGATGCATCGGCAATGCGGCGCGATCCTCCGACCCCATCTGGGAGGCCTCTAGAGGTGGTCTGGGGAATTGCCCCTCCCGTCGGGCAGGGCGCATGGGACAGTGCCCCTGGGACAGCCGCAGGACATCACGACGCTGCTGTTCCGCCACCGCCTGGCCATCCGCATGGGCTGCCTGTACCTCGACGAGGAGGCCGCGCCCCAGACGCTCCGCCGGGCCCGCGGGCACCCCTCAACCTGGTCAGGGGCTCTCAGGCACACGCCCGGACAGGGAGAGAGGGGGGAGCGGAGGAGGAGAAGGAGGAGGAGGAGGAGGATGGAATCACAGTCGTGCCAAGCGCGGCAACGGTCGCGCCGCTGCGGGTGACACTGCAACCCGCCCCTCGGGGCCTGTGGGGCTCTCAGAGCGCGTCGTTGCAGGCCTACACCTCCGGGCCAACGTTCGGGGGGGATGGGCTCAGGTCGGAGCCGGCTGGTAGGCCGAGGTGGCCCAAATTGGAACGGGCCAGCTGAGAGAGGGGGAGACAGGGGCCCCCCTCGTCGCCACGGATGGGCGCGGCTCGAAAAACTTGTCAGTTTCGAGCCCGTGAGGGGTCTCGGGACCGATGTTGAGCGATGTTGCCTTCGCCCTCCCCTCTTAACATACTTTTTTTTGGCTTATCCAGCTCAGAATCCCTGGTCGCCTCCACGGCTCGCTCAGTCGCTGACGCATCGACCCCCAATCGCCAAATGATCGGCGACACGGGCCTGATAGCCCACTCCAGCCAGGAGCGTGCGACTTTGCTGTCAGAAGCCTATCGCCGATCACCGATCTATCGGAGATGTATCGCAGAAGCCAGATCAAGGTCTCCCCGTTTTGGCCAGTCTCCCCCCGTATCGTTGTCCCTCAACAACAGGCTGCGCAAATCGTGCATGTTTCGACGTCGCCGGCGCCGATCGAGAATCGAGGCTTTTGTGTGATCTTCGGCGGTCTGGGGGCATATTGGGAGCAGGCTCTGGCAGGTTTTGTAAGCTCCGAGCCCAGACATGCAATTTCTTGATCTTTCCACTGCGGGGTCACCCGATGTCCCGACCCTGTCTCCTGGGCCAAAGTTTCATCCCGACTCTTGTGGCGATGGTCGCGGGGGCCCAGCGAGGGCCGCCAGAGGCCAAAGGCGCCCAAACACCTTCCGTCGCGATTTTTGCACGACGCCGGCATGTCTGGGCGGGGGTCCTGGGGGCAGGAGGCCTCGCACTCTGCCGTCTTACCTGGCGGGGGCACTGCGTTTTTGTCAGGGGGCGAGGGAGGCTGTCCTCCCGCCAGGGGGGGCGGAGGCCCGCAGGAGTGCCAGCGGAAGTGCCGCGAGGGCGGCTCTGCGTCCCCGCCTGCAGCAGCTCCTGCAAGGCGACGGAGAAATACACGGCATGACCACAGAGAGTGTTTTTGTTACCCTTGGCCAAGACCGCGCGTTATGCCCCCCCCCGCCCCCACATAACGTAACAACCCCCCCCGTAAGTCCCCGGCACTGCCGCAGTGCGCCTGGCACCGCAGTTTGTGGTGCCGGACCCACACGGCGGGGGGGAAGGGGGCGCTACTTTATCCCCCCCCCCGCCCGCCCCCGTAACGCCCGTTATCGCCGCGAGTAAAACAATGTTTTCATGCGGTCGGGAGTTTTTGGATAACGTGTCGCTCCGCCGGTTCTGGCTCACCACGCCGCGGCGCGACACGCCGTCCACTTCCCAGCCCCAAGGCTTCAACGTTCCGAGCTTTCCCGAGCCTCCCGGCCCGCGGAGCGGAGCGACACGCTAGCTCGCACGGCATGTAGCGTGTCGCCGGGGCCGCCGCGACACGCGAAGCAAGAGTTCCCGAGCGTGAAAATTGCCTGAGCAAAAATGCTGTTCAGACGGGTGCGCCCGTAGACCCTGGAGGTTACTCCGACTGCGTCTCGTCGCCATCATCCGTCCTCCCCGCTCCTCCCCCCTCCTCCTTTTGGACCTCGCCCCTGTTCCTCTTCCCACTCGCTCTGTGCAGATGTCTTGGATCGGCGCTGGGGCCCCGTGGCGGCGCCTCTGGCGCCACCCCTGGCGCCCTCCGCGCGCCAATACGCGGCTCAAAGCGTTGTCGAGCGCGCTTGCCCACCCAAATTGGGCTCTGGACTAGACCTCACCCCCAGGTCCCTCTCCAAGCTCGTCCCTCCGTCCCGCTCTGCTCTGCCCAGCAAGAGCTCTTCCCACCAATTTCAATTTGGATACTCACCTAAATCTTGACCCAAGGCCGTCGTGTTAACCCAAGACCGCGCTGCTCGACGTCGTGCTGCTGCTCAGCATATTTCCCAGCAACTGGCTTAACCGTCCAAATATCCGCCCCTGGCGGGCACGGAGCTCTTCGATACCAGCGCAGAGAAAATAAATCGCACCACGATGCAAGACGCAACGAACATGTCACACAATTCGCTGCGGTGGTGGTTCTCTGCACAGGTACTGCCGTATGTGGCTCTACTCGTGAACCAGTGCGCTGCGGTGCTGGTGACGGCACCGGCACCGGTGCCAGTGGAGGCGTCGGTTTTGTTCCTGGCGTAGGGGCTGCGGTCGCCATTGGCGTGGGCGCCGGCGTGGATGCCGGTGTAGGCGTGGATGCCCCGGAGGCTTTCGCACTGTTTGGGGTCGTGCGTTTCCCCCATCCTTTCCTTCTCCTCTTGGGTCGTGCGTTTCCCCCATCCTTTCCCTCTCCTCTTTTTTTTTGTTGTTTTTTTGTTTCTCTCTCTCTCTCTCTCTCTGCGCTTGCGCTGCCGTGGCCATGTGGGCGCCTAGACTGCCGAGCAGTCGGGCGATGATTTCCGCGGTCTTTTAGAACCAACTCTAGTGCCCACCAGCCCCAGGGTGCGGTGCGCGCGACGGCTCGCCTATTGCAGGTTGGCCTGAACGCCGCTCCTGGCTTTGGCTGGTATCTCTTGTCTCGCTCCCCCTCCTCCTCCTCCTCTCCCTCCTCGTCCTCGTCCTTCTCCCCTTCCTCCCTCAATGTGGTGACGTTTGCCCGGCCGGCCAATTTACAGCCCTGCCGCTATCGAGTCATATGTGAGCGCGGTTAGAGCCCCCTTGAGGGGAAGCGGATTCGGCGCTTAGTCGAACTGGTCTTGCCCATGGACGGGCATCGTGTGCTTGTGTTCGCTGGGGGGGGGGGGAGAAAATCAAGGAACAAAAATAGCTGCCTAAATGTGAGTCGAAATATTCACCAGCATCTTCACCCGAATATTCACGGAAATCCTAACCGCGGAAATGCAACCTAAATTTTGTCTTTTGAATCTTCCTCTGAATCCTCAGCGCCTAGCTGTTCACCGATGTCGTTCCCTAAATCCCGACTTGAATATACCCAACGAATTTCAGCATTCATCCAGTTTCCAGTTCTCTTTGTCAAGATCTGTGTCTCTCAATTGCACTTCACATTTGGCTAGCAATTATGGAAGTGCGGAGTGTGCCCAACAAATTAAAAGGTCGGCGGGAACAAGGACGCAATACGATGTTAATGTATATGGAACATGTGGATACATGTGTGCGCGCATCTGTATATATATATATATATATACATATATAGATCGGAGTAGGGCCGGGGGGCGGCCCGGGGCGCTGCCAGTAATCTCCATGGGGGGTGCAGGGCGCCCCCGGGAGCGTCCGAAGCGTCCCGGAGGGCCCCTGGGACCGCCAGGAACAGTTCGAGACCGCCCAAGACGGCCCGCGAGCGTTCCAAGACGCGCATAGATAGCCTCAGGAATGGCCAGGAAGGCCCGAAGACGTTCCAAGAGAGCTCCATGAGGCCCCGAAGGCATCCCAAGAGGCCTCCCAAGAGAGCGGGGACAAGCCAAAATCTGTTTTTTTTTTGTTCGAGGTTTTTGGCCTTCTCGCTTTTTCGGGGTTCTGACGCTCCAAGGCCGTCCAAGAGTCTCCCAAAACCGCTCCAAGACGGCCGAAGAGGCCCCCAAGACCGCCCCAAGACGGCCCAAGAGACCCCCAAAATCGTCCCAAGACGGCCCAGGAGAGCCCCAAGATGGCCCAGGAGCCGCCCAAGACGGTTCCAGGAGAGCCCCGACAGGGCTTCAAGACTGCCTAAGCGAGCCCAGCGGTCCCCAAGAGGGCCCCGCGAGGCCCCAAGAGGCCCCAAAGAGGCCCCCAAGAGCCTCCCCGGAGGCCCCCAGAGGCCCCCAAGATGCCAAAAAATGGCCCTGAGCGCGCCCCAAGACGCTTCTAGGAGAGCCCAACAGGCCTCCGAGAGGCCCCCAAGAGGCCCACTGGAGGCCCTCAGGAGGTCGTCCCCATCATGTTCCCGGAAGGCGGTCCGGGACCATGATTCCGCGCCTTGGAGGAGTATTCTGCGCCTTCCGAGGCGCCTTGGACGACGTACGTATGTTTATATAGATTGTCCTTTTCCTGTGTACACAATCCTACATGTTTACGCATGTATATATATATATATATATATATATAGAACCTCATGCCCGTGAGAATAAACACTAGGGGATAATAAAGTTCGGGGTTCAGGGAGAGATAATAAAAGTAGCCGAGCAGACCTCAGCATAATCTCGAAGTAAGAGATGATCAAGAGGAGACCAAGCCGAGCACGTTTTGAGACATCCTTGGCGTTTAGTTTTCATAGAAATATCCTCAACAATGGCTTATCTCTCATGAAAATTGTTTTTTATAAGTGCTCGTGTAGGGTAGCTCATGTGCCTCAATTTCCATGGATAATCACCCCAGAGATAAAACAGTTCAGGCGAGCGTGGGGACAGAGATAAATATAAAAGAAGAAGAATACAGTAGAAGAATAATAAGAAAGAAGAAGAAGAGGATAATAAGAAGAGGACGAAGAAAGGAAAAGTCAAAAGTTCCAAATCTATCAATTTTAATTTACAAGCGCTTTATGAAAATTGATTGTTTTAAGTGCTCGTGTAGGTTGCTCATGTGCTTCATTTTCCATGGATAATCAACCCCAGGGATAAAAAAGTTCAGGCGAGCGTGAGGACAGATAGAAATATAAAAGAAGAAGAGGAAAGTAGAATAATAATAAGAACATTGCTCGTTTCGTTTGAGTCTGCCTCCCAAAATTATTGGTTTCGCTTGACACATCCTGAAAAAGTGTGATCGCTTCGCTTGATGTTGCTATATCAACATCGCTTGATGTTGATATCTCAACATAGCGTTTCGAGGTGATAATGAAGTTCGGCCTCAGCGCTCGTCGCCCAATTTGAATTTTGTATAGGGCGACGATAATCAACTCTAAACACTGAAGGGGGGGGGTCCCTTTATTATCGTCGGCATGCGGTTATATATGTATGTATGTCTGTATGTCTGTATGTCTGTATGTCTGTATGTCTGTATGTCTGTATGTATGTGTATGTATGTGTATGCATGTGTATGTGTGTGTATATATATATATATATATATGAATGGGGAGGGGGTCCTGGACCAGGGGGGGGCCTCACTTTGCCCAGTGGCTGTGGTCACCCCCCCGCCGGAGACGCCAGGACGCTCCCAGGACCCTCTAAAATGGCTCCAGGACGCCCTCAGGACAGCCCAAGAGAGGTCCGAAGCGGCCCGGGAGCACTCCAAGACGGTTAAAAAGCTGCCAAAGTGTCCCAGCAGGTCTCCGACAGCATTCTCGGGACGGGCCCAATAGGAAATTGTCATTGTTTTTTAATGGGTTTTGAAGGGTTTTGGCGTTCTCCCCAGTTCGGCTTCCAGACGCTCCAAGGCGGCCCAAGAGGCCCGAAAGATCGCCTCAAGACGAGCCCAGAGGCCCCCAAGAGACCACCGAGACAGCCCAAGAGGGCCCCAAGACGGCCCAGGAAGCTTCCAAGACGGCCCAAAAGAGCTCCCAGAACACTCCAAGAGGAGCCCCAGATGGGGAACACGAACTGACATTTCGAGCCCTCGCCCACCAGAAGCTCCCAAGAGGCCCCCAGGAGTCCGCAAGAGGCCTCGAGAGGCCCCCAGGAAGCTCCAAGAGGCCTCCAAAAGGCGCCGAAAGGGCCCCGCAAGGCTTCCAGACGCTGGTGATAATGACAATGATGATTATGCAGGGCGGCCTCAGGCCCACAACCTAAATCCCCAATACTGCTCACGCGGCATGCAAGACGCTGCGGAGATATCCTCGAGTTCGGCGGGGGAGCTTCGGAGACGACGGTGACGAAAATGATGACGATGATGACGACTATTATGAAGGTGACGACGACGATGATGATGATGATGATGATGATGATGATGATGATGATGATGATGATGATGATGATGATGGTGATGGTGATGGTGATGGTGATGGTGATGATGATGACGACGAAGAAGGTTATGATGATGATGTTGACAGTGGGAATGATGATGATGCTGATGATGCTGATGTTGATGATGGTGATCGTGATGTGAGTGATGGTGATGATGATGATGATGATGATGATGATGATGATGATGGTGGTGGTGATGCTGACGATCATGATGACGATGACGGTGATGCCGTTGAGGATGGTGATAATGACGATCATTATGATGATGCTGCTGATGGTCAGGAGGATAACGCCGAATAATGGTGGCGATGCTGTTTATGGTGCTTGTGATGCAGGAGTTGGCGGATGATGAAGATTATGATGGTGATGATGACGATAACGATGACGACGATGACGATAATGATGACGATGGCGATGATGAGGATGATTAAGTTGATAATTCAGGTGACGATATTGACGATGATGACGACGATGGCGATGATGACGATGGTGATGACGATGTTGTTGCTGATGGTGGTGACGGTGACGATTGTGATGATGGTGATGGTCATGGTGATGATGACGATGCCGCTGACGATGACGCCGGATATGATGGTGATGAGGATGGCGATGATGACGATGACGATTATCCTAGCTAGAACTTGAGCGCGCGCGATGGTTCTAGTGTATGTATATATCTATCTATATATATATATATACGCGCGAATGTAGCTGTGTATATGTATGCGTACATATGTAGCTGCATTGGTCATCTCAGTCATTTGTAACCTGTTCGGCTTTCGCAGCCACTTCCTTTGCACTCACTTCCTGGCCTTGATCGCTCGCATGCCAATTCCTCCCCCCCTTTATCGCGCGCAGGCGTGTGGCAAGGTCAAGGCGTCGGATTTCACTAAGGCGGGCGTGGGGGGAGAGTGGCTCTCCACCCGGAAGAGGCAGAGAAGGGGAGTTGCGTTCATCGTGGACCATCCATGGGCATGGGCAGAGGGGGAATGGAGAGGAGAACGACGACGACAAGCGTTGGGTGTGATAGTGGGATGGTGGCAGACGAAGGGGGAGACGGAGGATAGACAAGGGACAGAGGGGAGGAGGCCTAGGAGCAGGAGCAGGAGGAGAAGGAAGAAGGGAAGGAATACGAGGTGAGGCCTCGGCAGCACGAGCGGGCCGAGGCAGGAGGACGAGGCGAGAGGGAACGTGGGCGGGACGCCGGATGAACAGGGGGGCAGTGAGCACCCAGAGGAGGAGACAGTGAGAGGGAACATTGGCGTTGAGAAGCAGAGTTGCGGAAAAGCGTGGCGGGAGGGGGAGGGGAGAGTGCAGGGACCTTCGGGGCGCGAAGGGTGATTCAGTCGGCCAGGGTGTTGCACGGGCGCGTGGCACCTTTGACCGTGTCTGTTCGCTCTGCGTATCGGTTCGCTCTGCCGCTGTGCTCCCAGTCCCCGTGGCGTGGGCAGAACTCTTCGTCAGGTCTGCCCTCCTTGCACCGAAGGTCCGCCTCCTCGTGCTCCTCATCATGGTCCTTACCTCTACCTCGACATGGTATACCTTCCACTGCTCCCGGCTCTGATCCTGCTGATCTGTTTCGACTTATGTGTTGTCTTCCTTCCCTTCACCTTCCCCTCGTTCTGCTCTCCCTGCTTCTGATGCCCCTCCCATCCCGTACCGCGCAACCGGCCTTGAGACCAAGGTGCTCCAGGGCATCAACAGCGTTCTCGCCCGCCCGGAGAAGAACATCACGGCTACCCAGATTGCAGCTCCGACCGTCAGTATGTTGATTTCCTCTTCTTGGGCGACGCCATTCGCCGAGCAGCAAGAGGAAGAGCAGCAGCAGGTTTCGGCCAAGGACAAGGAAGGAGAGGTGGGAGAGAGGACCTCGGGCGTGGGAGCGGACTCGTTCAAGATGGACTTTGCCATGGGTGCGTAAGATTCGCGCCAGCCTCCACTTCATACCCACTTCTGCGCTTATAAGGATCGATCTACGGGTCAGTGGCCCAAATGGCGACGACATACACATATATACATATTTACTTATATATATATATATATATACACATGTACATGTATAAAAATGAAGACTTCGAAAGAGAGAGAGAGAGAGAGAGCGCGAGAGAGCGCGAGAGAGCGAGAGAGTCAGACATAGAGACAGTGAGCGAGAGGGAGGGGGACAGACACGGGGACGCAGGGAATAGCATCACATACATATGTGGCCGTATACGTTTGCTTACACTTGTACGGATGCGTAAAGCCCCGTTCGCGTGAAGGGTGGGCCTGAATGGTGATCCTGGCGCTGATGGAGCTGATGGGTCTGCCAGTGCTGATGGACTTGGTGGTGATGGCTGTGTTGGCAAGATTGGTTGCGTTGGGGCTGCCTTGAATTTTGGCGACAATGATGCTGGTGGTGCGTATCTTCGGTAATGATGTCGAAGGGAGCTGATCGTCATGTTGATGGACTTGGTGGTGTTTTCGGTGGTGATAGCGCTGCTGATGTTCTGGCTGTATAAGCAAAGTTCATGGTAATGAGCATGTTTCTGGCATCGATTTTGGTGTGGGCCGTGGCAATGTCAATAGTGATGTTGTGATGCTGTTTGTAGTGATGGCCACGGCCTGAGTGTTGTTGGGAGGGGCGGTGATGGTCGCAATGTGTGCAATTGGAGATCGAGACCGGGGTGGCATTTGTCAGAGTGAGGGGGCCGAGCGGTCATTCATTGTCCCTGCGTGCGTGGCTGAATAAGGAATTCGTGGTGGGAATTCTGATTGTTGCGTTGTTGTTGTTGTTGCTGTTTTTGTTTGTTGTCGTCGTCCCACCCGCGACCCACCCGCGACTCGACCCGCGACCCACCCGCGACCCACCCTGCGACCCACCCGCGACCCAACCGCGTCCCATCCGCGACCCATCCGCGACCCACCCCGCGACCTACCCCGCCACCCATCCGCGACCCATCCGCGACCCATCCGCGACCCACCCGCGACCCACCCGGCGACCCACCCTCAAGGGAGGAACAACCACCCGAACGTGACAATTGACGTTTACTAAACGGCCCTGGGCGTTGACTAAACAGCCCTGGTCTGTTCGATTCATCCGTTGTGTGCGTTTACTCAACGGCTTCGCTTGCCGGGGTGATCATTATGGAGTGGATTTTCTGCCTTCTACACCCGCGACCCAACAGCGACCCACCCGCGACCCATTTGCGACCCACCCGCGACCTTAACGAACAATCGGCGCCTGTGGCGGGCTCGTTGTATAATTTGTGAAACTTTGGCGCCTCTCGCGGGCTTTTTCAGAGTCTCGCGAACTGCCGACGTCCCCACCGCCCTCTCACTCTTATCCGCATCTGCGGGGTGCTACGGTATAGATGATTGTGAGGCTGGTGCGGTTTGTTGTGGCTCTGCTGACGTCGATCGCGTTGTGGTTGGTGACGTTGGGGCTATCGATGAACTTTGTGGAGCTATTAGCTTAGACGCTGCTTGGTATCAGCGTCTTGCTTGTCAGTGAATTTGACTTGATGGCGGTGATTGTGTTGTTGGTGGTGCTGTGGATTTTGATGCTGGTGACAGTGCTGGTGATGCCACTCACGATGTTGTGTGCGTTGGTTACGCTGGTGACGTTGACGGTGCTGGTGGTCTTCAGCCTGTTGGGGGAACCGGGCGGTGGTGCTGCGTTGTGAAGACTGGTTGTGTTGGTGATGTTGGTGGTGTCGGTGTCGTGCGAGCACGGTGGTGCAGGTTGTGTCAATCGTGTTGTTGGTGGTGGTGCAGCCGATGGTGTTCATTGTGATGGTGATGGTTGGGGGTATTGGTGGAGTATTGGTGATGTTGATGCTGGCGATGCCACTACACCCCAATCTAAGAATAATAGATGGTGGGGCATCAGGAAGAGGAAGGGACCCAACAGGAAGAATGAGAGGGATGACATGGTGAGGGGGAAAGGTGCGTTCTCTCGCTCTCCCGCTCTTCCGCTCATCCGTTCTTCCGTTCCCCCATCTGCGATTGGAGAGAACCCCTTGAGCCGTTGCGTTCTGACGACTGGAAAAGATCAGTTTGCCTTCAAGGTGTCTTCGCATACGGTGTATATACACATTTGTGGGGTATGCATTTGCACATCGTTCCAGATCATTGTACTTATATATGTATATACATACGTACGCATGCACTTGAACATGTACGCATGATTGTATGCATGTGTGTATGTAGGGATGTAAGGATGTATGGATGTTCGGATTGTTGGATGCATGGATGTGTGTATGCATAGATGTACGCATGCATGGCTGTAAGGCTGTATGGCTGTGTGCATGTATGTATGTATGGTTGTATGGTTGTGTGGTTGTACGTTGTTGTATGCATGTATGTATGTGTGTACGCGTGTCCGTATGTATGTACGTCTGTGTACGTATGTATGTTTGCATGTCTGGGTGAATGCATACGCGCATGCATTCATGTATGGATGCATGCATGTATGTTTGCACTCATGCGTTAGTGTCAATGTATGTAAGCCCGTAGGGTTGTACGCATGTGTGTATGTATGTATGTATGTATGTATGTATGTATGTATGTATGTATGTATGTATGTATGTATGTATGAGTGTATGTATGCATGTGTGTATGTATGTGTGTATGTATGTATGTGTACGTATGTATGTGTGCAAGCATGCGTGCATACATGTCTTCATGTGTATATGCAGGTATGCATGCATGCATGGGTTCATGCATACGTGTATGTATGTACGTATGCATGTATGTATGTATGTATGCATGTATGGGCGGATGGATGTATGGATGTGTATACGTATGATTGTATGTATGTATACAGGTATGTAGGTATGCAGGTATATAGGTGTGTAGGTATGTATGTATGCCCGTCTGTATGTATGTATATATGTATGTACGTATGCATGTATGTGTGTATGTGTGTATGTATGTATGGGTGTGTATATATATATATATATGTGTATGCATGTGTGTATGTATGTATGCATGCATGTACGTATATTGATTGTCTGCATGTATGTATGAATGCATGTTTGCATGTATGCATGCGTGTATGTTTATATGAATGTATGTATGCATGTATGCATGCATGTATGCATGCACACAAGCGTTTAGCCTATCGGACTCCTGGGTCATCTTGGCGCGTTTGAGACCGAGCAGCGGGGAGTGCCAACATTACTGGAACATCTCAGGTCTTTCAGTTAGCGAAGACGCCTACGGCGAATCACCGCCGCCCCCTGCCTTTTTGGAAGCGCATATGTGGCCGAACGTTGAGGCCAGACCTACCAAGCTATCGGACCATGTGTTCCCCAAATCGGTTTGGAAAGCCTTTGAGGAACACGTGGGCATCTTGAAGGTCATCTTGGCCGTGTGGAGGCCATTTTGATCCTTTCGGGCTTTCTTGGAGAACATCTTGGAGGGCTCTTGGGCCGTCTTGGAGGCCATCTTGAGAGTGGAGGGCTCTTGGGCCGTCTTGGGGGCCTCTTAGGCCGTCTTGGGGGCCTCTGGGTCGAGCTTTGGGGGCACTTGGGCCGTCTCGGGCCTCGGAAGGTCGAAACAAAGCAAATGCAACAATCCTTCAAAAACTAATGGGAAATCAATGATTTTGACTTTTTCAGCCCTTCCTGGAGGCCCTCTTGGGAGCCTCTTGGGCCGTCTTGGGCCATCTTAGGGCCATCTACGGCCGCTTTGGTGGGCTCCTGGCCCGTCCGACGCCGTCGGAAGCCGGTTGGGGGGCCCCTCTGGGCCGACTTGGGGCCCTCTTGGAGTGCTCCGGGGCCGTCTTGGAGGCCATCCTGGGCGTCTTGAAAGCCTCCTGGGCCGTCTTGGGGGCATCTTGGGGCCGTCTTGGGGGCCTCTTGGGCCGTTCTGGGGCCGTCTTGGAGGCCTCTTGGGCGATCTTTGGGCGATCTTTGGGCGCTCTTGGACCGTCTCGGCCCGTCGGAAGGCCGAAACGAAGCAAATGTCGAAATCCTTCAAAAACCTAAGGCAACTTCCTGGAGGCCCTCTTGGAGGCCTCGTGTGCTGTCTTGGGCCAGCTTCGAGCCAACTTCGGCCATCTTGGTGGGCTCCTTGCCCCTCTGACGCCGTCGGAAGCCGTTTGCGGGGCAGCTCTCGGCCGACTTGGGGCCCGCTTGGGGTGCTCCAGGGCCGTCTTGGAGGCCATCTTGGGCGTCTTGGAAGCCTCTTGGGCCGTCTTTGTGCCCTCTTGGGGGCGTCTTGGGGGCCTCTTGGGCAGTCCTGAGGCCATCTTGGAGGCCTCTTGGGCGCTGTGGGGGCGATCTTGGGGGCGCTCTTGGGCCGCCTTAGCTCGTCGGAATGCCGAAACAACCTAAGGACAATCAATGATTTTGGCCTCTTCGGGCCCTCCTGGAGGACCTCTTGGAGGCCTCTTGGGCCGTCTTGGATGCTTCTTAAGCGAACTTGGAGGTATCTTAGACTCTCTTAGGCCGTCTTGGAGGCCGTCTTGGACCATCTTGGGCGGACTTGGAGGCCATCTTGGACCATCTTGGAGGCCATCTTGGGCCAACGTGGCCATCTTGGAGGTCTTCTTGAGCCGTCTTGGGGGATTGGTTGTGGACGTTGAGGTCGTTTGCAGGCTTTCCCAGGGCCGGCGGGACACGCCGAAGCGCCAGGGGGAGTTTTTTTGGAACAAGAACCAACACCAACACCGAAAGGGTCCAGCACGCCAGGCACCCTTGCGATGAATCGAAAGGGGGCGGCGGATATAAGACGCCTACGGCGAATCACCGCCGCCCCGGCTTACCTCGGCGGAGCAACTGGACCGAGGCCGCGGAGCAACTGAAACCAAGCGGCGGAGCAACTGACACCAAGCGGAGGAGCGGCGGAGCAACTGAGCCAGTTGTTGGCCCAGTTGCTCCGCCCGCCCATCTCAGTTGCTCCGCCCGCCCCCCGTCCCCCCTGCGCCTCTGGGGCAGTCTCAGTTGCACCTGGGGTGGTTGCAGTTGCCGCAACAGAACCCAAGCGGCGAAGGGCGTGGAGGAGGGGGAGGAGGCGGAGGAGCGGAACGGGAGAGGAGGAGGAGGAGGAGGAGGAGGAGGAGGAGGAGGAGGAGGAGGTGGAGGAGGGCTATCGGAAGCGAGCGGGCGAGAACGCAAATAACATTGATTTTCTATGGGTGTTTGAAAGTTTTTGGCTTCTTGAGCCTTGGGAAGATTTTTGGACTCCTGGAGCCGTCTCGGGGCGGTCTTGGGGGCCCTGTTGCGTCTTCGGGGCCATCTTGAGGAATCTTGCGCCATCTTGGGCGAAACAGTACCCTCTGGCACCTCGCGGGGCGCCTCTTGGGCCCGTCTTGGGGTGCCTCTGGGCCCCTCCGAGGGCCCTGGGAAGGGTGCAAGAGGGCCCCTAGAGGGCTCCCAGAGGCCCCCAAGGGGGCTCCAAGAGGCCCCGAAGAGGGCCCAGGAGTACATTATAAAACAAGCTGTTTTTATAAGCTGGCCTGGTGCCCTCTTGGGCCCGTCTTGGGGCGCCTTTGAGCCCCCCCGAACGCCCTGGGAAGAGTCCAAGAGGGCCCCTACAGGGCTCCCAGAGGCTCCCAAGAGGGCTCCAAGAGGCCCCCGAAAGGGTCCAGGAGCACGTTATAAAACAGGCTGTTTTTATAAGTTGTCCTGGGGCTCACTTGGGCCCGTCTTGGGGCGCCTTTGGGCCCCTCCGAACGCTCTGGGAAGGGTCCAAGAGGGCCCCTACAGGGCTGCAGGAGGCCCCCAAGAAGGCTCCAAGAAGCCCCCAAGAAGGCCCCGGAGTACCTTACAAAACAAGCTGTTTTTATAAGCTGTCCTGGGGCCCTCTTAGGCCCGTCTTGGGGCGCCTCTGGGCTTCTCGGAAGGATATGGGAAGGGTCCAAGAGGTCCCCTAACGGGCGGGTCGGGTCGGGCCGGGCGGGACATTAAAGTATGATGCATCATCGAGTTGGCACGCGAGTGCCCTAACGGGCGGGTCGGGTCGGGTCGGGCGGGCGGACCCTAACGGGCGGGTCGGGTCGGGTCGGGCGGGACATTAAAGTATGGTGCGTCACCGAGTTGGCACGCGAGTGCCCTAACGGGCGGGTCGGGTCGGGTCGGGCGGGCGGACCCTAACGGGCGGGTCGGGTCGGGCCGGGCGGGACATTAAAGTATGGTGCATCATCGAGTTGGCACGCGAGTACCCTGACGGGCAGGTCGGGTCGGGTCGGGCGGGACATTAAAGTATGGTGCATCACCGAGTTGGCACGCGAGTGCCCTAACGGGCGGGACGGGTCGGGTCGGGCGGGCGGACCCGGCCTCGGGAGGCCGTTTTCGGGCTCCGGGACTGAGGCGAAAAATTCCGTTCTGGGGGTGCTGGAATCGCCACGAACGGCCGCCGGAGAGCCGACGGCGTGTCGCTGGGGAGGCGACGGCGGCGGCGGCGGCCCGCCGCGGTCCGTGTCGCTGGGGAGGCGACGGCGGCGGCGGCGGCAGTGGCGACGACGACGACGACGACGACGATCAACGACGACGACGACGACGATCAAGACGACGACGGCGACTACGAGGGAGATAATGATGAGCGCGTTTTTCCCGGCCGTAAGCATCCTTACGGCCTGAAAAAAAAACACGACGACGACGACCACTACGACGACCACGACGACGACCACGACGACGACGACGACGACACGACGACGACGACGACGACGACGGCGACGGCGTCGACGACAACGACGACGACGACGACGACGACGACGACGACGGCGGCGGTGACGGCGACGGACAACTGGTGCGTTTGGACCCCAGGAGGGATCTGGGGACCCGTCTTTGGGCCCCTCCGAGGTCTCTGGGAAGGGTCCAAGAGGGCCCTTAGAGGGCTCCCAGAGGCCCCCAAGGGGGCTCCAAGAGGCCCCCAAGAGGGCTCAGGAGTACGTTATAAAACAAGCTGTTTTTATAAGCTGTCCTGGGGCCCTCTTGGGCCCGTCTTGGAACGCTTCTGGGCCCCTCCGAGGGCCCTGGGAAGGGTCCAAGAGGGCCCCTAGAGGGCTCCCAGAGGCCCCCAGAGGGGGCTCCAAGAGGACCCGAAGAGGGCCCAGGAGTACGTTATAAAACAAGCTATTTTTATAAGCTGTCCTGGGGCTCGCTTGGGCCCGTGTTGGGGCGCCTGTGGGCCCTTCCGAGGGCCCTGGGAAGAGTCCAATAGGGCCCCTAGAGGGCTCCCAGAGGCCCCCAGGGGGGCTCCAAGAGGCCCCGAAGAGGGCCCATGAGTACGTTATAACACAAACTGTTTTTTATAAGCTGGCCTGGTGCCCTGTTGGGCCCGTCTTGGGGCGCCTTTGAGCCCCCCCCGAACCCTCTGGGAAGGGTCCAAGAGGGCCCCTAGAGAGCTCCCAGAGGCCCCCAAGGAGGCTCCGAGAGGCCCCCAAGAGGGCCCAGGAGTACGTTATAAAACAAACTGTTTTTATAAGCTGCCCTGGTGCCCTCTTGGGCCTGTCTTGGGGCGCCTTTGGGCCCCTCCGAGCGCCCTGGGCAGGCTCCGAACGTCTTGGGCCTGTCTTGGGGCCGCCTTTGGGCCCGTCGGAAGGCTCTGGGAGCCCCCCGCCCTCAGTCGAGGCCCCCCGCGGCACGCGCGGCCCCGGGTGCAGCTGGGACCGGAGCGTTGCTCCCTGCAAGGGTCCAGGAGGGCCTCTCTCGGGCCCTTCGCGGAAGCCCTCTTGGCGCATGGGGCAGCCTGGGGCAGTCTGGGTCAGTCTGGGTCAGTTGGGTCAGTTGGGTCAGTTGCTGGCCCAGTTGCTCCGCCCACCCGTTTCAGTTGCTCCGCCCGCCCCCCGGCCCCCTTGGCAGTCTGGGGCAGTCTGGAACAGTCTGGGGCAGTCTGGGGCCTGTCTGGGGCAGTCTGGGGCAGTCTGGGGCTGTCTGAGGCAGTCTGGGGCAGTCTGGGGCAGTCTGGGCCAGTTGGGGCACTCTGGGGCAGCCTGGGGCAGTCTGGGGCAGTGTGGGGCAGTCTGGGGCAGTCTGGGTCAGTTGGGTCAGTTGGGTCAGTTGGGTCAGTTTGGTCAATTGGGTCAGTTGGGTCAGTTGGGTCAGTTGCTGGCCCAGTTGCTCCGCCCACCCGTTTCAGTTGCTCCGCCCGCCCCCCGGCCCCCTTGGCAGTCTGGGGCAGTCTGGAACAGTCTGGGGCAGTCTGGGGCCTGTCTGGGGCAGTCTGGGGCAGTCTGGGGCAGTCTGCGGCAGGCAGTCTGGGGCAGTCTGGGCCAGTTGGGGCACTCTGGGGCAGCCTGGGGCAGTCTGGGGCAGTGTGGGGCAGTCTGGGGCAGTCTGGGGCAGTCTGGGTCAGCTGGGTCAGTTGGGTCAGTTGGGTCAGTTGCTGGCCCGGTTGCTCCGCCCACCCGTCTCCGTTGCTCCGCCCGCCCCCCGGCCCCCTTGGCAGTCTGGGGCAGTCTGGGGCAGTCTGGGGGCCTGTCTGGGGCAGTCTGGGGCAGTCTGGGGCAGTCTGAGGCAGTCTGGGAAGTTTGGTGCAGTCTGGGCCAGTTGGGGCACTCTGGGGCAGCCTGGGGCAGTCTGGGGCAGTCTGGGGCAGTCTGGGGCAGTCTGGGTCAGTTGGGTCAGTTGGGTCAGTTGGGTCAGTTGCTGGCCCAGTTGCTCCGCCCACCCGTCTCAGTTGCTCCGCCCGCCCCCGGCCCCCTTGGCAGTCTGGGGCAGTTTGGGACAGTCTGGGGCAGTCTGGGACAGTCTGGGGCAGTCTGGGGCAGTCTGGGGCAGTCTGGGACAGTCTGGGGCAGTCTGGGACAGTCTGGGGCAGTCTGGGGCAGTCTGGGGCAGTCTGGGGCAGTCTGAGGCAGTCTGGGGCAGTTGGGGCAGTGTGGGGCAGTTGGGGCACTCTGGGGCAGTCTGGGGCAGTCTGGGGCAGTCTGGGGCAGTCTGGGGCAGCCTGGGACAGTTGGGGCGGTCTGGGGCAGTGTGGAGCAGTCTGGGTCAGTTGGGTCAGTTTGCTGGCCCAGTTGCTCCGCCCACCCGTGTCAGTTGCTCCGCCCGCCCCCGGCCCCCTCGGCAGTCTGGGACAGTCTGGGGCAGTCTGGGACAGTCTGGGGCACGCTCGGGCAGTCTGGGGCAGTCTGGGGCAGTCTGAGGCAGTCTGGGGCAGTTGGGGCAGTGTGGGGCAGTTGGGGCACTCTGGGGCAGTCTGGGCCAGTCTGGGGCAGTCTGGGGCAGTCTGGGACAGTGGGGCAGTTGGGGCGGTCTGGGGCAGTGTGGGGCAGTCTGGGTCAGTTGGGTCAGTTGGGTCAGTTGCTGGCCCAGTTGCTCCGCCCACCCGTCTCAGTTGCTCCGCCCGCCCCCCGGCCCCCTAGGCGCCACTGGGGGCGGTCTCAGTTGCAACTGGGGTGGTTTCAGTTGCTCCGCCAATTGCTTCCCGCCGCCCCCTGTCTTCTTGGAAGCGCATATGTGGCCGAACGTTGAGGCCAGACCTACCAAGCTATCGGACCATGTGTTCCCCGCATCGGTTTGGGGAGCCTTCGGGGCCCCCTTGGAATGCTCCAGGGCCGTCTTGGAGGCCATCTTGGGCGTCTTAAAAGCCTCCCGGGCCGTCTTGGGGGCCTCTTGGGCCGTTCTGGGGCCATCTTGGAGGCCTCTTGGGCGATCTTTGGGCGCTCTTGGGCCGTATTGGACTTTCGGATGGCCGAAAAGAAACAAATCCCAAAAACCTTCAAACACATAAGAACAACAATGTTTTTGGCCTTCTTAGAGCCCTCTTGGAGGCCTCTTGGGCCAGCTTCGAGCCAACTTCGGCCATCTTTGTGGGCTCCTGGCCCCTCTAACGCCGTCGGAAGCCGTTTGGGGGGCCTCTCTGAGCCGACTTTGGGCCCGCTTGGGGTGCTCCAGGGCCGTCTTAGAGGTCATCTTGGGCGCCTTGGAGGCCCCTTGGGTCGTCTTTGTGCAGTCTTGGGGCCGTCTTGGGGGCCTCTTGGGCAGTCCTGGGGCCATCTTGGAGGCCTCTTGGGCGCTGTGGGGGCGATCTTGGGGGCTCTCTTGGGTTGTCTTGGGTCGTCGGAAAGCCGAAAAGGAGCAAATACGAAAATCCTTCAACAACCTAAGGACATTCAATGATTTTGGCCTCTTCGGGCCCTCCTGGAGGACCTCTCGGAGGCCTCCTGGGCCGTCTTGGAGGCCTCTTCGGCACCTCTTGAGCCGTCTTGCGCCGTCTTGGAAGTTTATTGGGCGGACTTGGAGGCATCTCCTCCTCTCTTGGGCGGAGTTGGAGGCCATCTTGGACCATCTTGGAGGCCATCTTGGCCGTCTTGGAGGCCATCTTGGCCGTCTTGGAGGCCTCTTGGTGCCCTCTTGGGGCCGTCTTGGGGGCCACTTGGGCAGTCCTGAGGCCATCTTGGAGGCCTCCTGGGCGATCTTGGGGCGATCTTGGGGGTCTCTTGGGCTGTCTGGGGCCCTCGGAGAGCCGAAAAGGAGCAAATGCCCAAATCCTTCAGAAACCTAAGGAAATTCAATGGTTTTGGCCTCTTCGGGCCTTCCTGGAGGCCCTCTTGGAGGCCTCTTGGGCCGTCTTGGAGGCCTTGGGGGCCTCTTGGGCCGTCTCGGGCCATCTTCAGGCTATCTTAGGCCGTCTAGGGTACATCTTGGGCCGTCTTGGAGGTATCTTGGGGCCATCTGGGCCGTCTTGCAGGCCATCTTGGCCGTCTTGGAGGCATCCTGGCCGTCTTGGAGGCCATCTTGGGGCCGTCTGGGGCAGGAAAACCGTTTGCAACCGGGTCTTCCGAGTGGCCGGCGGGACGCGCTGGAGCCCCAGGGGGAGTTCTCTGGAAGAAGAGCCAAAACCAAAAGCCATGTCGTTCGGCACGCCAGGCACCCCTGCGATGAATCGACAGGGGGCGGCGGATCGAAGACGCCTACGGCGAATCACCGCCGCCCCCTGCCTTTGTGGAAGCGCCTATGTGGCCGAACGTTGAGGCCAGACCTGCCAAGCCATCGGACCATGTGTTCCCCGAATCGGTTTGGAAAGCCTTCGGGGAACACGTGGGCATCTTGAAGGTCATCTTGGCCGTCTTGGAGGCCTCTTGGGCAAGCTTTGGGCGATCTTTGGGGCTTTTTGGGCCGTCTCGGGCCAGCTTCGAGCCAACTTCGGCCATCTTGGTGGGTTCCTGGCACGTCTGAAGCCGTCGGAAGCCGTTTGGGGGGCCTCTATGGGCCGACTTGGGGCCCGCTTGGAATGCTCCAGGGCCGTCTTGGAGGCCATCTTGGGCGTCTTGGAGGCCATCTTGGGCGTGTTGGAGGCCTCTTGGGCCCTCTTGGGGCCCTCTAGGGGCCATCTTGGAGGCCACTTGGGCCATCATGGGGCTCTCTTGGGGGCCTCTTGGGCGATCTTGGGGGCTTCTTGGGCCGTCTTGAGCCGTCGGAGAGCCGAAAAGGCGCAAATGCCAAAATCCTTCAAAAACCAATGGAAAATCAATGATTTTGGCCTCTTCGGACTCTCCTGGAGGACCTCTTGGAGGCCTCTTGGGCCGTCTGGGAGGCCTCTGGGGGGCCTCTTGGGCCGTCTTGGGCCGTCTTGGACTCTCTTGGGCCGTTTTGGAGGCCGTCTTGGACCATCTCGGGCGGACTTGGAGGCCATCTTGGGCCATCTTCGCGATTTTTTGAGGATGTCCCGAGCGAAACGGCCGTTCTTGGAGGATTTTTTGCGGTCGTTGAGCACGTTTGGGGAAATTCCGGGTGGCCGGCGGGTTCTGCCGGAGCCCACTGGGGAAGTTCTTTTGGAAAAAGAACCAAAACCAAAACCTGAATCATCCAGCACGCCGTGCACCCCTGCAAGCAGGGGGCGGCGGATCTAGCGGCCTTCGGTCGACCCCGCCACCGTGCCTAGGTTGTGGGTCATCGGCCTCTCGGATGTTCGTTCGTTGTGATGTCGCGGGAGGCCTCTGGGGAGGGGTCCTCCCAGGGGCCGTTTCGAGGCCTCTTGGAGGCCGTTTTGGGGCCTCGGGGCGTCTTCGGGGCCTCTTGGAGGTTTTCCTCGGGCCTCTTGGCGCCTCCTTGGGGCCTCTGGGGGCCATCGTGGTGCGGAAGGCTCGGAGTTTCAGTTCGTGTTCCCCCTCCTGGACCCTTCTTGAAACTATCTCTGGGCCCTTTTAAAACAAAAACCAACGGAATAACGATGTTGGTGTCTTTGGGCTCTCTTGGGAAGGCTCTTGGGGCTCTCTTGGGGCGTTTCGGAGGCTTCTTGGGCCGTCTTGGGAACATCTTGGGCGTCTTAGTGAAACCTTTGGGCGTCTCGGGGCCTTGTTGGACCGTCTTCGGGGCAAATTTCCCCGTCTCAGGTTCTGGAATCACTCGGACCAGTTCAGGGATGATTTTGATCGCCTGGCACTCACCGTTTTCAGTTCCAGAAGCACCTTGGAACGGTTCCGGGGTTATATTTCGCACTCGAATTTGGGACCCCTTTGGGAGACAGAAGGCCTTCAGAAAGTTTTTCCTTCGGCTGCTTACGGAAGATTATATATATATATATATGCTGCTTACAGAACGCCTTTTTTGGGGTTGCTTATGTACAGAAGATCTTATTGGGCTGATTGCAGAAGACCTTCTATTGCTGCTTCCAGAAAACCTTGTCGGGCTGCTTTCAAAAGGTCTTATTGGGCTGCTTACAGGAGGTCTCATTGGGCTGCTCACAGAAGGCCTCGTTGGTCTGCTTAACTCCGAGAGCGCCTTTTGCATTTTGGGGTTCTAGAACGTTTCCGGGGTGATTTGCATCTGGGGCGGCCCTGAGAATAGGGTTGGGGGCCGAGCCGCGCGAAAAGGCTCTCCAATCAGATATTCGATTTGGAAAATGACGATGCAGAGGGCTCGGGTGCACCCCCCGCTTATTCCCGAGAGCACAATTTTGCATTGGAGGGGCCCAGATGGACAAAAAAACACTCCGATACCGTTCCTGGGTGATTCCCATTTGGGGCACTCCCGGAAAAAGGGCTGGGGGCGGAGCCTCAGAACATGCTCTTCAGTAAGAGATCCGATTTTGGTAATGACAATTTGGGGTGCTCGAGTACACCTCCCGCTTCTGCACGAGAGCGCCTTTTTGCATTTGGGGGCCCAGCTGGAAAACACACACTACACACTGGAACCGTTCAGGGATGATGTCCATCTCGGGCGCTCACGAGGATAGGCTTGGGGGCCGAGCCGCGCGACAAAATTTTCCCAAATAGAGCATTTTCTTGTGAAAATGACGATGTTGGGGGCTCGGGTACACCCCTCGAAAATCCCCGAGAGCGCTTTTTTGCATTGGGGGGGGGATGTGGAAGAACACCTTGCCCCGAGATTGAACTGGGGGCCGAGCCTCGAGAGAAGGCTCCCCAAGAACATCTTCGTTTCGGAAAATGACGATTGTGGGGCTCGGGTGCACTCCCCCGCGTATGCCCGATGTAGTTTTTTTTGCATTGGAAGGCCCCAGATGGAAAACTCTCTGGAGCCGTTCTGGGGTGATGTCCGTCTGGGGCGCTCCCGAGATTGGGCTGGGGGCCGAGCCGCGCGGCGCGAAAAGGCCTTCCAATAAGATATTCGATTTGGAAAATGACGATGCTGGTGGCTCGCGCACCCCCCGCTTATGCCCGAGAGCGATTTTTGCAGTTGGGGGGCCCAAGTGGGAAACCAAACTGGAACCGGTCTAGGGTGATTCCCATCTGGGGCGCTCGCGAGATTGAGCTGGGGACCGGCCGAGCCGAGCGAAAATGCCCCCCCAAAAGATATTCGATTTGGACAATGACGAGCTGGGGGGCTCTGGTACGCCCCCGCTTATGCCCGAGAGCACTTTTTTTTTCATTTGGTGGCCCAGATGGACACACTGGGACCGTTCCGGGGGGAGTTCCATTTGGGAGGCCCCCGAGAATAGGGCTGGGGGGGTGGGGACCGAGCCGCGCGAAAACGCTTTTTCAAAAGATATTCGATTCGGAAATTGACGATGTTGGGGGCTCGGGTACACTCCCCGCGAATCCCCGAGAGCGCTTTTTTTGCATTGGGGAGTCCCAGATGGGCAAACACCCTGGAACCATTCCTGTGTGATTTCCATTTGGGGTGCTCCCGAGATTGGGCTGGGGGCCGAGCCGCGCGAAACGGCGCCCCAATGAGAGATTCTCTTTGGAGAATGAATATTTTGGGGGCTCGGGTGCCGCCTCCCGCTTGTCCCTGAGAGCGCTTTTTGCTTGTGGGGTGCCCAGATGGAAAAACAACCGTTCTGGGGTGATTTCCATTTGGCCCCCCTAATGCACAAAAGGCGCCCTCGGGGATGCGCGGGGGCGTGTTCCCAAGCCCCCAAAATCATGTTTTTCCACATCGAATCTCTCGTTGGGGAGCCTTTTCGCGTGGTTTGGCCCCCAGCCATATTTTCGGGAGCCCCTGGCCCGGCCTGTCTGCTTGCGGTTGCTTTCCCTCTCCTCCTCTTCCTTGCCTCCCTCTTTTTTTCTCTTGCTTCCTGCCTGCTGTCTCCGCCCGGCCATCCAGCTGGAAGGCCCAACCGAAAAAAAAGGGCTCCCGATCAGAGATTTTATTTGGTGGAATCAAAGCAGACCATACAAAAACGTGGACCGCCGACAGAGCCCTACGCGCCGCCGCGCTGGTCCCAGGGAGGCTGTGCTGCCTGGTGGAGGGTGAAAGGGAGGGGAGAAGCAGGCAGGCAGCGACGAACGCGCAAGCAGGAGGCCGGGGCCGGCCGGGCGGGCGGGCAAGCGGGAAGGGCCCAGACGGGGAGGGCCAGATGGAAAATCACCTTGGGACGGCGGCCCATACAGGCTCCTGAGAGCGGCCCATCACCTGCCTCTGGACTCAACTCTCACCCCGGAGCTGTCCCAGGGTGGTTCTGGAATCTGAAACGGGCGGATGACCAGGGCATCTTGGGGCCTTCGTGGCCCGTCTTGGGACCCTCTTGGGCCGGAGAAATTCACGCGGGAGGACGCGACGGGGCCAAGGGGAACCGCGCCAAGCCCAAGAAGAAATTATAGAATTTGGGGTAGGGGTCCCTTAAGGCTCTTCAGGAGTGAGCATTGAGGCTTAAGGGATTAGGCAAAAATGCTTTGGGACACGCCCACTCCGTGCCGAGCGGTTCGGTGACGGACTTGGCCATTTTGGACCGTCTTGGGTCCCTCTTGGGTCCTTCTTGTCCTGTCTTGGTGATCTCTGGCCTCAGGAAAAGTCGAGCGGCACACCGCGAGTACACGCGAGGAGCCCCAAGAGATTGGGCAATTGGGGCGCTGGGGCCCTTCGAAATTACATTTGGGACGCGCATCCAGAATCCCAATCATCATCAGGTCGCCGCGATTATCATCTTCTTTCCTCCCCTCCGCAGCCGCGCTGGTGCGCGGGCTGGCGAAGGACCTGCTGGTCGAGGCGCTGGCGTCGGCGGACTCCAACGAGACCGTTGCGGAGGGGCGCGGGGGCCTAAGCCCGGGCAGGTCTCAGGACCCCAGGCCCCAGGCCCGTCTTTGCGCCGCTCAACATGCTAGCGGACCAGTTTCATTTATTGGCTTCCAGGACCCGGCGTACTGGGCACCAGGGCTATCGGCAAACGACCCGGGATGGAAAGCCGGCCCCAGGAAGGGGTCCCGACATTTGGGGGGGGGGGGTATATCGAAACGAAACATCGCGTTCCAAGTTTGTCTTGGGCGTCTTGGAAAAAACACGTTATCGGTAATTTGGGATTACGGGGCTGGGTGTTTGGGGGAAGGTTGGGGAGGAGTCTAGTAATTGCGGGAAGGCGTTTGCAGAGGGGGAGGGGGGGAGACGTGAGGGGCCAGGAGGAAGGAAGGGAAAGGCGGAATGGGGCAGAGGGACGGGGGGACGGAGGAGGGGAACAGGCGGGGTACGGCGAAGGGAGACGGGGGAACTGGGGCCGAGATGCGCAGCACGAGGGAGGTCATACGTAGAATCATGCATGTTGTGTCGGGTCTCCGGGTCGGCGGCGGTGGCGATGAGCAGCGTGGCGAGGCAGGCGCCGAGTCCCGATCATCTCACCTGGGACTCGCGGCAGAGCAAGCAACGGCTGCAGAAGTCTTCGCAACCAGCTCCAGGCTAGTCCCCTTCAAGTGCCGTCCCGCCCGACGTTGCTCGCAGATTATGTGTTTTTGTGAGTTTGCGTCGCAAGTGTACGTTAGATGGCGTCGCAATTAGAAAACTACTAAAGGCAAGCTCTGATGATCGATGCGCACCCCGTGATGTTTATATAAATTATCTGAAGGGCTTCGCCCTCCGAAGCTGGTTTCATTTTTTGTTTGCCTGCAGGGCTGGTTGATTGGTTGGCTTGGTTGTTTCCTTGATTGGCTAACTTTTTGGCAGGTCCGCAACTGGGCTGGTTGTCTGGCTGCCTGGGTGGCAGGGGGATGTGGGTTGGCTAGTTGGCTGGCTGGCTGGCTGGGCGGTCGTGTTTGCCTTCCATGGTTCGTTATGTAAACTCGCTAATCAAAGGAAGGGGCGGAGCTCAGTGTTTGTTTTATCATGGATCTTGGCTGTTCGCTCGCAGAACAGGTACAGTATGAAAAGAGTCGTGGCTGCACGGAAGTAGATCCACCATCTCTGTCGACGACTTCGGGGCTTCGGGAACGCGGACATATTTGTTGCAAGGATCCTGGGCTTGGGAGCGCGCACGCATTATGGGCGAGACTTGGGTCCACATCCACTCAGCTTGGAGTTCCGGGCTCCCTTCCCCAGAAACCCGAGGCGCATTGGATATGGATAGAACTCTTGCCCGCACCGATTACTTGTTGTTGCAACGGGTCGTTGCCTCGGGAGCACGGGCCTAACACTGTTTTGTTATAGCGGATCGTGGCCTCCAGAGCGCACTCCCATTATTGGTCCAAGGAGGTGTTTGGCTTCGGGAGCACGGCCCACTTGTTTTTGCACTGTCCGTGGTGTGGCAGCGCGGATCCATTGTTCGGCGGCCAGCCCTGGGGGGAAGTGAAAGCGGGCGGGCCTTCTCAGAAGGCTTGCCAATCCCCGAGCCTTCTGACAAGTTTCAGAGCCTGTCCCAAAGACACCAACATTTCTCAGAAGGCCGGATGACTTCTGAGAAGCCCCGCTGCCTTCTGAGAGTGTTTTCTCCTTCTCACTACCCCTATTCGGCCCCCCGCTGAACTGTTGATTGCAAGGTATTGCTGCGTCGGGGGCGTAGACCCATGGTTTGCTTGAAGCAGTCGCGGCCTCGGGGGCGTGGACCAGTTCTTGTTTTGCAAAGGGTCTTGGCCTAGGAGGGGTGATCGGATTCATGATTGTTTGTTCGATGTTTTGTAGTCCTGGGAGCGCAGATGCATGATTGCATTCGCCAAAAAGGATCATGGCCTCGTGAGAGCGGGCTCATTGTGCCAGATCCGAGTCCTTTTGTTTTGCATTCGTCTCGCCTAGATCACTGATGCTCCCCTCCCCTTCCGTCTCGTCCCCTCGCACCTCACCTCCGTGTTGCCTCTTTGTTTCTTCTTTATTTATTCCTCGCTTCCCCTCCATGCTCGCGCTGGGTGGTCACAGGCTCGCAAATGTCGCCACTTGCATGGACTCATGGGAGGTCACACGGCTTGTTGTCCTACGCAGATCAAACTATTGTCGTCACCCTCTCTAAAAGCTGCCAGGAGCGCAGTTGCCGCCAGTTCGCTGTCCCCCTGGGATGTCCAGCAGGGTGGCATCATACGCGGGTCAAGTTATCTCCATCGCCATCGCTCTTTGCTGCAAGGGTCCCAACTGTCTCCTCTTTAGCCGCACCTCGGGAAATTCCAGCAGATTGGGGTCTCACGCGGGTTGGAGTAGATCACTTGCCATGACTGGGTGTCTGCGTGATGCAAGGCGCGCAACTGCCGCCCGCCATTTTGCCGCGCGCCTGGGAGGTCCAGTGTGGTGGCTGTTTTCTTCACCGATCAATGGATCTTCATCGCCCTCGCTAGGTGGTGCCAGCAGCGCAATTGCCGCCGACTCACTGCGGCTCTAAAGGAGGTCCGGCTGAGCCTTTGGCCACGCATACCAAAATATCCAGCTGCCTGCGGCAAGCCCCGTCACCGCGTCTGTGCAACAGCGTAGCAGGAAGGAGGCTGAGCGTAGGGCCAGCGTAATTCCGACGAGTATTCTGCATTGGGGCGGGTCGTGATTCCGACCTCGCCTTCGTCCGCGAGTTAGGGAGGATCAGGAGGAGGAGGAGGAGGAGGAGGAGGAGGGCGGAGGAGGAGGGGGAGGAGGAGGAGGAGGAGGAGGAGGAGGAGGATAAGGAGGAGGAGGAGGAGGATAAGGAGGAGAAGGAGGAGGAAGGGGACAGAGATAGCACGAGGAGGAGGACGAGGAGAAAGCTTTTTGGGGCCTTCTGGGGCCTCTTAGGGGCCTCCTTGGGGCTTCCTGACAGCGTCTTGGGGGCCTCTTGGAGCATGGGTCATGGGGCCTCTTTTGGCTACTTGGGTCGTCTTTGGGGACTCTTGGCCCGGCTGACGCCTATGGAGGTCGCCTTGGGGGGCTCTCTGGGCCGCGTTGGTGCCCTCTTGGAGGGATTCATGGCCGTCTTGAGGCCCCCATCAGGGGCCCTTTGGGCGATCTTTGGGTCCTCTTGGGCCCACTTCAGGCTCTCTTGGGGGCTTCTCGGGCTGTCTTGGAGCTATGTTGGATGCCTCTTGGAGGCTTCTTGAGCCGCCTTGGGCGGTCGGGAACCCGAACAGGTGAAAACCTCAACATGTGACAAAATCCTGAGGAACATCAGTGGTTGTGGCCTCCTCGGGCTCTCCAGGAGGGTCTCTTGGAGACCTCTTGGGCTGTCTTGTGGGATTATTGGTCTGTCTTGAGGCTGTCCAGGGAGCGTCTTGAGCCATCTTGGGCCATCTTGGCCCATCTCGGTGTCATCTTGGCTGCCTTGGACGGCCCAAGAGGTCTCCAAGAGGCCCTCCAGAAGAGCCCTTGACGGCCTCGTAGGCCGTCTTTGGGCGATCTTTGGGGCCTCCTGGGCCGTCTTGGAGCGTCGGGCAGCCGAACAGGCAGAAACGCTCAAACCTGTCAAACACCAGCGGAAAATCAATCCATGTTGCTTCTTGGGGCCAACACCATTGATGCCCCTGGCATGCTTGGGTTTCCGGCCGCCCAAGACAGCCCAAGAGGCCTCTCTGGGCCGTCTTGTTGCTCTTCTGGAGCGCTTCAAGGCCGTCTTGGGGCCCTCTTGGAAGCCCCTTGGGCAATCATCGGGTCCTCTTGGGCCGACTTGGGGCCCTCTTGGGGGGCCTCTTGGGCTGTCATGGAGCTGACTATCTTGGAGGCCTCTTGGGTCGTCTTGGGCGGTCGTAAACCCGAACAGGCGAGAACCTCAAAATGCTTCAGCAACACAAGGAAGATCAATGGCTTTGGCCCCGTCGGGCGATTCAGGAAGATCTCTTGGAGCTGCTTGGGCCGTCTTGGGGCCTCTTGGAGCCCTCTTGGGCCGTCTGGGGGGCCTCTGATGCCATTTTGAGGCTGTCTTGAGAGGCTCGTGAGCTGTCTTGGGCCATCTTGAGTGGCTTCGGTGTCGTCATGGCTGTCTTGGACGCCGTCTTGGAGACCATCTTGTCCGTCTAGGAGGCTGAACAAAAATCGCCGGGGAGCAACTTCAGGGGGGACGGTGTTTTAACCCCGCGTGCGGTGCAGGGGGGGGTCGGCCCTTGGAGACATTTACAAGCATTCCCATGTGGACAACAGGAGCATTCTAACACGCCCACTCCGTGCAGGCACGGTGGCAGGTTGTCCTCTTCTCGCTGGGTGCTGCCAGACGTGCAACCGTCGCCAGTGTGCTGCGCCCCTGGGATGTCTAGTGGGCTTGTGCCTTACGAAGATCAAGATACATTCCTCTCCCTCGCTGGGTGCTGTCCAGCATGCTCTGGCGCCGTTGGTGGGTCCAGATGAGTGGTGTCCCACGTAGATCCAAATCTATTCCTCTCCCTGGTGCCTTCTTGTGCCGGTCCTCGTCCTTGCACTTCGTGCCGCAGCTGTCCCATAGAGCGCGTAACCCGTAGACTGCCCAGTTGTCATGCAGGGTCCAGTGCCCTTTGACACCTTCGTTCGTTTTGGATCGGCCCGTCGATGTTGTCGCGTGCCTAGGATGTGTTGGGTACGTTCTCGAGCAATCTACGCCGGGCGTGGCCTCGGCAGGTCGGACCCCATACGTTGTACTGAGGTGACGTGGCCCTCTGGGGCGCGGACCTGTTGTTTGCACACGGTGTCGTGGCCCTCGGGGCGCGGGAGCGCGGGCCCGTTGTTCTTCATTCGGTCTGGGTGCCGCGAGGTTCAGGTCCACTGTTCACTGCAATGGGTCACGGCCCCGTGGTCGCGGACCCACGGTTTTCCACGCCAAACCGTGGCCACAGGAGCGCCAGACCGTGGACGCAGGAGCGCGGATCTTTTTTTTGGGGGGTGATCGGGATCGCGTTGCCTCGGCAGAGCAGGCCAGTTCGTTATGAATTCCTCGTGGCCTTGGGGGCGCGGATGCATGGCTCTTCCCTCACGAGGGACGTTGCCTCGGGGGGGGGGCAGTCGCATTATCTTTTCACGCGGGGTCGTGGCCTCGTCAGCTCGGACAACTTGCCATCTTACAAGGGCCTGGATGTTCCGTTATTTGCTCTTGGGCGGCCACCACGCATTACCTACGAGCCATCTCTGTTACGTATCTGAAACGGCGCCTCACTGACGAGGTGCTCGATTTGCCAACATCGGAAGGCCGCACTGAGCACCATGGATCAAAGAAAGAAGCGTTGGATCATTAAGTCATGTGCCGCGCGGCCTGGTGCCCCCTGGTTGGGGAGGCTGGACAGTGCGTGTACACGTGAAGACGCTTGTATGAGCATGCTACACATCTGTATGCCAGCGCACGTGTAGATTAGGGGCCAAATTTGGTAGGACAGGCTGAACATGTTTCCACGCGTCATTGGGGCCCACTGCATCATTGATACAAGTCAGAGGCCACGGCTGGCGCTGCTCGTCTGACAGAACTGTCGGAGGTTGTCTGTGGGCCGTTGGTTGGTGGTCATCTTTGGGTAGCCATGGTGCGATCTCATGCCGTCTTGAGTTCATTCGGTCGGGCTATGAAATCGTCTGGAGGCCGTTCGGGGGCCATCTGGATTTCCGGAAGCAAATATCATTCCGTATCATTCCGAGGAAGCCATCATGAGGTTTCACGGATTTTGGTTCCCAGCGTTCTCCACGAGATGTTTTTCGGAGGCAAGCTTTTGGATATCGGGCCACCTTCGAGGCAACCGTTTCCTGACTCGGGCCGTCCTGCCATCAGGGTTATTACTGGGCCCTTGTGGGGCATCTCAGCAGGCGCTTGGCCCGCTGGCAGGATCCATTCTGCAGAACGTCCGGGGGTTGTATTTCCCGATGGTGATCTTGGCCGTTGGAGCGAACAGGAATGCGATTCGAAAGGCCCAGGTGAGAGGGGAGCCAGCCCATTGAGGGATGGTCTTCTGATCCGACTGGCTCCTCGTGCTGACACTGAGCACGGCCAAACTTGCCCATGTTTGCCGTCTCCGTGCTCCTGCGCTTTCTGCGCCTGCGTAGCCATTCTGGCTCCAGGCATTCCTTCAGCTGACTTCAGGTTGCCAGCTGGCTTGACAGCGTCTTCCCACCATGGTCGTGGCTTGGACCATCATTGTCGGGCCTGCGCTGCGACGCAGGCGCCATGGCAGAGGCCGCCAATGAGGCAGAACCGCTTCCGAAGTGGGTCTGCCCGATTTGCCTGTACGACAAACTGCCACGCGGCAGTGCTGGACGCAGGGCGCACATCAGGCGTAAGCACAATGATTATTTGGACGTTGGCGTAGTTCTGAGTTGTTCCTGCAGGCACGGATGCGTCAAGTGCGTGCCAGAGAGCGTGTTGGTCTCTGGCACGCCTGCAGAAGGTTCCAAGAAAGCTGAGCCGCCTCCATCGAAGAGAACGAAGACAGAGGCCATGACATCCTCGTTTGTCTCTGTCACCCCCCTATTATTCCTCTCCGTGGTGCGGTTGCCCCCCCTCGCCGACAGTGCCCCCCCCGCCCCCACATGCAATTTGTTGTCTCACGACGCCATGGAGGACCCGTGCGACATCGATAACGATGACGATTACGACGACGACGACGAAGACGACGACATGGACGACGACGACAAGGACGACGACGACGACCACGACGACCACGACAAACGGCGACGACGAAAACGAAAACGACGACGACGAAGACGACGTCATGGACGACGACGGCAGGCGACGACGACGACGACGAAAACGACTGAAACGGCGACGACGACGACGACGACAGCGACGACGACGACGACGACGAAGACGACGTCCTGGACGAGGGCGACGACGACAACGACGTCATGGACGACGACGACGACGACGACGACGACGACGACGACGGTGAGGGCCAGGACTGGGCTGCAGGGCCCAGGGCCCTGGTGCCTCTGCGGCACCATCGTGGCGCCATGGCGGAGCGCCTGGGTCTCCTCGGCCCCTCTCCCCGCCTCCACGGTCAACCCCCCCCACCCCCGACGGGCAAGACAAATTAATGGGTGCATCCCCCCGAGGGGGATCAAAGTCTGCGAGGGGGAGAGGAAGGGTGACAGGGAAAAATGCAGGGGCGCAGACTGTACACCAAATAACCAAATGAGGAATCGGCCTGCCAGCAGGTGCCCCACGGAAGCGTCTTATCCCAAGATGGCCTTGTGGGCCCGCGGGCATCACAGGGCACTCATAGATCGCCAAAGAATGTGGCCCACGATTTTTCATAGCAGGACTTCTTATCGTAGATGCCTCGTGTGCGACCACGGAGTGGGACACCTGCTGTCGAGAGGGGGAAGGGAATGGTTCCCCCAGAGGCCGCCTCCAGCACGGCGGCTGACATCGTGCAAGCGACGGCTGGGAAGCCACAGGCGGAGGCGCCGACTGCCCCGGAGGCGACGCGCCGCCGCCCCGCGGCCACTGGCCGGCGCAGGCCAGCCCCCCCGGAAGAGACGGATGACAAACCCGAGGCGAACGAGGATGGAAGGCAAAACAAAGAACGCAAACGCAGACACCGGGAGTTTGCGTGGGGACCGGCGCCGCGCCCCCCTCGGCGCCGCCCCCGGCGTGCTCCCCGCGCCATGGAGGGGTTTCCAAAGTCGATCCCAGAAATCCGCGCGGACTTCTGCCAGTTTATGTGTATGCAGTCTTCTTCTCTTCGAGAGGAGCTTGACGTCGAGGGCACCGCGCTCAGCGCAGAGGTGTTGAAAGAGACGGTCGAGGTTCTCAGGGCTTCGGACACTGCAGCTGGGGCACTTGTCGCCGCGCAGCTGCAGGGAGCAGCTTTGGCAGCTGGCGACGAGCCCGCAGGCGACCCAGCACAGGGCGCGGCGCTGGCCATCACTGCGCCAGCATCTCGAGAGGCTGCCTGGATCAACGAGCTCGTCGCCAGCGTCCAGATGACAACAGCCAGCTTGCCGCACGGCTTCAGGCTCGGCGTGGTCTACGGTCCGTCGGGCAGCGGCAAGAGCCGCCTGCTCGCAGCCCTGAGTATGACGAAGCCGGTCTCGGAGGAGACCGTGGCTGAGCAGTTCGAGGCCGACATGGCCGTGTGCAGCCACCCAGCATTTGGCCATAGCGAAGAAGCCATTAACTTGCTGAGCGCTGCCGGCCTCAACAAAATCCCTGCGTGGGTGAGGCCGCTACACTCCATCTCCAACGGAGATCGAGGCACACAAAGCGGCTGAACCATAAACTTTCGAAGCTCCGCGCGGTCTTCTGGCGCGCGGAGCAGAGCAGGGGCCCCAGCGCCGATCGAATAGCGAGCGCCGCTCGGAGCTCCGAAAGTTCATGCTTACGCAGTTGTGTCCTCCACCAGGAGAGCGCTCTCGGGCGCTGCTGGCAGTGACCCTCGCGTCGGCCTCGGCAACCCTGAGCATCGACGACTTCGCCTCCAACACGGACGCGGCGTCCGCCGCGAGCACGGCCCGCTCCCTCGCCGCATTGGTGAGGCAGCGAGGCTTGCAGAGCGTCTGGGTAGCGACCGCGAACAGGCAGGTGATCCGTCATCGAAGACGCCTACGGTGAATCACCGCCGCTCCCTGCCTTTGGAAAACAAAAAACACGCGGCCAAATGTTGGGCCGACGCCTGGCAAGGCTAGCCGAATATGTGTTCCCCCAGCCGTTGTGGAGGAGAGCCAGAGAAAGGAGGAGGAGAGGGAGGAGAGAGTGAAGGAGGAGGAGGAGGAGGAGGAGGAGGAGGAGGAGGAGGAGAAGGAGGAGGAGGAGGAGGAGGAGAGAGTGGAGGAGGAGGAGGAGGAGGAGGAGGAGGAGGAGGAGGAGGAGGAGGAGGAGGAGGAGGAAGACGAGGAGGCATGTTGAGGCTCTCTTGGAGCCTCCTTGGACTTTCTGGGAGCTTACGGGTGCCCCTGGGAGGCTCTTTGGGGCTTCCTGGGGTCTTTTGGGGGGCCTCTTGAGGCCTCTTGGGGATCTCTGAGGGGCCTCTTGGCCGTCGGAGGCCGTCTTGGGGCCCTCTCTGGGCAGTCGTGGGTCACTTTTTGAGCGCTTGAGGGTTATCTTAGAGGTCCACGGAGCCATCTTGGGGCCGTCTTGGGCGCCTCTTGGGGGCTTCCTGGGCGCCTGTTGGTGGCTCTCTTGGACCGTCGTGCGGGCCCGCTTAGCGGTTTGTTGGGCCGTCGTTCGGCAATTTGGGTCTTTCTTGGGGCGTCTTGAGGGCCTCTTGAGCCGTATGCAGTGCATTTTGTGCCGTCTTCAGGGCCGTCTTGGAGGCGTCTTGGGACCATCTTGAGCTGCCTTGGGACAGTCTTGGCCGTCCTTTAGAGATCTGTGAGACCATTTTAGGGCAATATTGACTGTCTTGGAGGCGAGTTTTAATCCGAACCCTCCTTGGTTGGGTATTCGTTTTGAATCGAGGACTGTGGTCGCATCCTCCTCCCGCATCCCTCCTGCCTCTTCCTGTCTTGTCTGCAGGGGGCTGCGATCTGTGAAACTGACGCCACTTTCGAGGCCTGCTGGAGGCTCCAGCACAGTGACGTCCTACGCAGACCCAAACGGGACTTCTCCATCCCTGGGGGGCTGTCATTGGCGAAGTTGTCGCCATTTTCGAGGGCTGCTGGGGGGTCCAGCAGAGTGACGTCCTACGCAGACCCAACCGGGACCTCGCCATCCCTCGGGGGCTGCGATCTGTGAAACTGTCGCCCCTTGCGAGGCCTGCTGGGGGGTCCAGCATCGTGACGTCCTACGCAGACACGAACGGGACCTCGCCATCCCTGGGGGGCTGCGATCTGCGGATTTGTCGCCTTTTTCGAAGGCGGCTGGGGGGTCCAGCACAATGACGTCCCACCCAGACCCAAACGGTACTTGACCATCCCTGGGGGGCTGCGATCTGTGAAACTGTCGCCACTTGCGAGGCCTGCTGGGGGGTCCAGCACAGTGACGTCCTACGCAGATTCAAACTAGACCTCGCCATCCTTGTGGAGCGACGATCTGTGAAACCGTCGCCACTTTCGAGGCCTGCTGGGGGTGCCAGCATAGTGGCCAACTGCCGCAGATTCAAGATGTTGATCTCGCCATCCATGCGGGGCTGCGATCTGTGAAATTGGCGCCACTTTCGAGGGCTGCTGGGGGGTCCAGCACAGTGACGTCCTACCCAGACCCAAACGGGACTTCGCCATCCCTGGGGGGCTGCAATCTGTGAAGCTGTCGCCACTTGCGAGGCCTGCTGGGGGTCCAGCACAGTGACGTCCTACGCAGACCCAAACGGGACCTCGCCATCCCTGGAGGGCTGCCATCTGTGAAACTGTCGCCACTTTCGAGGGCTGCTGGGGGGTCCAGCAGAGTGACGTCCTACGCAGATTCAAACTACACCTCGCCATGCCTGGGGGGCTGTCATCGGCGAAATTGTCGCCACTTTCGAGGGCTGCTGGGGGGTCCAGCAGAGTGACGTCCTACGCAGACCCAACCGGGACCTTGCCATCCCTCGGGGGCTGCGATCTGTGAAACTGTCGCCCCTTGCGAGGCCTGCTGGGGGGTCCAGCACAGTGACGTCCTAAGCAGACCCAAACGGGACCTCGCCATCCCTGGGGGGCTGCGACCTCTGAAGCTGTCGCCACTTGCGAGGCCTGCTGGGGGGTCCAGCACAGTGACGTCCTACGCAGATTCAAATGGGACCTCGCCATCCCTGGCGGGCGACGATCTGTGAAACCGTCGCCAATTTCGAGGCCTGCTGGAGGCTCCAGCACAGTGACGTCCTACGCAAACCCAAACGGGACCTCGCCATCCCTGGGGCGCTGCCATCGATGAAACTGTCGCCACTTTCGAGGCCTGCTGGGGGGGTTCAGCATAGTGACGTCCTACGCAGATTCAAACTAGACCTTGCCATCCCTGGGGGGCTGTCGCCACTTTCGGGGCCTGCTGGAGGGGCCCAGCATAGTGACGTCCTACGCAGATTCAAGTGTGATCTCGCCATCCCTGGTGGGCTGCGATCTGTGAAACTGTCGCCACTTTCGAGGCCTGCTACGGGGGCCAGCATAGTGGGGCCCCTCGGCGGACTCAAATGGAACCTCCCAAATGCTGGTTGCAGAAATGCATACGTCCATGTCTCGTCATCACCCCCTTATGAAGTCGCCCAAGCTACTCATGCCCCGCATTGCGCAGCGGTTGGGTACGTCGCCAGGGTCATGTTTGTTCTTTCCTTGCGCGCCTTTGCGGGTCCTTCCAGATGGCCGGCGGGTAGGGCCGAAGGCCCATTCGAAATTGTACCAAAGCACCAGCAACGATCCAACGTGTAGCACGCAGTGCACCCTTGTGGCAAACCAACAGGGGGGCGGCGGACGAAGTCGCCTACGGCGAATCACCGCCGTCCCTTGCCTTTCGGAATCGCCCATCTGGCCGAGCGTTGTGGCAAGATTTCTGTAAAGCTATCGGGCCATGTGTTCCCCCAGCCGTTGTAGAAACCCTTCGGGGAACACTTGGGGGAGGATGGCGGGGAAGATCAGGAGAAGGAGGAGGAGGACGAGGAGGAGGGGGCATCTTGGGAGCCTCTGGGGGCACTCTATGGGCCTCGTGGGAGCTTCCTGGGAGCCTCCTGGATGCATCTTGGGGGCCTCCTTGGGCTGCTCGGGGGCCTCTTTGGCCGTCTGGGGCCCTCGTGGGGTGCTCCAGGGCCGTCCTGGAGGGCATCTAGGGCGTCTTGGAGGCCTCTTGGGCCGTCCTGGGGCCCTCTTCGGGGCCGTCTTGGGGGCCTCTTCGGTAGTTCTGAAGCTATCTTGGAGGCCTCTGGGGCGATCTTGGGGCGATCTTTGAGGGCTCTGGGTCGTCGCGGGCCGTCGGAAGGCCAAAAAGAAGCAAATGCCAACATCCTTTGAAGAACTGAAAGCAAATCAATGATTTCGGCCTCTTGGGGCCCCTCTTAGGGGCCTCGTGGGCCGTCTTGGAGACCTCTTGGTGGCCTCTTGGGCCGTCGTGGGGCATCTTCGAGCCATCTTGGGCCGTCTTGACGGCCTCCTGGCCCGCCTGACGCCGTCGGAAGCCGTCTTGGAGGCCTCTCTGGGCTGACTTGGGGCCCTCGTGGCGTGCTCCCGGACCGTCCTGGAGGCCATCTAGGGCAGTCTTGGGGCCCTCTTGGGCTGTCTTGGGGATCTCATGGGGCCGTCTTGGGGGTCTCTTGGGCCGTTTTGGGGCAATCTTGGAGGCCTCTTGGGCGATCTGGGGGCGATCTTTGGGGGTGGCCGTGTCGGGCCGTCGGAAGGCCGAAAAGAAGCAAATGCCACATTCCGTTGAACATCTCAGGACAAATAATGATTTCGGCATCTTCGGGCTTTCCTGAATGACCTCTGGGAGATGTCGTGGGCCGTCCGTCTTGGAGGGTTCTGGGGCGACTTTGGAGGCATCTTGGACGCTCTTGGGCCGTCTTCGAGGCCATCTTGGACCATCTTGGGCGAACTTGGAGGCCATCTTAGCAGACTAGGAGGCCATCTTGGAGCCATCTGGGCTAGGACAATTTTTGCGACCACCTGTTCCGGGTGGCCAGCGGGACAGGCCGAAGCCCCAGGGGAGAGCTCTTTGGGAAAAAGAACCAACGCCAAATCGTCAAACGTTCAGCATGCAAGGCACCCCTGATAAATCAACAAGGGGCGGCGGATCAAAGACGCCTACTGTACGGCGAATCACCGCCGTCCCCTGCCTTTGAAGAAGCGGCTCTGTGGCCAAACGTTGGACCCAGAGGAGGATGAGGGGGGGATCAGGAGAGGGAGGAAGAGAAGGAGGAAGAGGAGTAGGAGGAGAACCTCTTGGGCCGTTTTGAGCTGCCGGAAGGCCGAAAGGAAGCAAATGCCCAAATCTTTCAAACTTTGGAAAACCATGACCGAGACCTCGGCAGACTCTGCAAAGGACCTCTTCGAGGCCTCTTGGGCCGCCTAGGAGGCTTGGTCGGGGCCTCATGGGACGAGGCAACACCTCAAGGGACAATCTTTTACAAGGGGAACCAACACCCAGCAATAATACGTAGTACGCCAGGCATGCCCTGTCTGGTCGCATCTGTCACTGAACGCGCGGGCTCGAGCTTGACGTAAAACATCGGAGCATGCGTTCCCCGAATTAATCCGTAGGGCATTCGGGGAACGGGCGTGGGAGAAGGAAGATCAGGTGGAGTGGGAGAAAGCGGAAAATGACGAGAAGAGCAAGCGGAGGAGGAAGATATCGTTTGTGGACCTTTTGGGTAATTTTTGGGCGCTCCTGGGAGCTTCCTGGGGGTCTTTTGGAAGCCTCTTGGGGGCCTTCTTGGGGCTCTCGGGGGCCTTGGGGGGCTTCTTGGGGGCCTCTTCGGCCATCTTGGGGGAGTCTTAGGGGCTTCTTGGGCCGTTTTGGAGGCTTCTTTGGGAGACTTGGACGCATCTTGGGCCCTCTTGGGCCGTCATGTAGACCATCTTGGAGCCTCATGGGCCGTCTTGAAGGCCATCTTGGACCATCTTAGGCGAACTTGGAGGCCTCTTCGGGCCGTCTTGGAGGCTTCTTGGGCAGCCATGAGGTCGTCTTACAGGCCTTGACGGTCATCTTGAGGCGAAATTTGGGGGCCTCTTGGGCCGTCTTGGGCTGTCAGAAGGCCGAAAAGGCGCTTGTGCCAAAATCCTTCAAAAACCTTATGGAAATCAATGGTTGTGGCCTCTTCGGGCCCGAGGCATCTGGGAGGCCTCTTGGGCCGTCTTGGACGCCTCTTGTGGGCCGCTTGGGGGCCTCTCGTGCCGCCTTGGGCCATCTTGGTGTCTTCTTGGGCAGGCTCGGGGCCATCTTGGACCCTCTTAGGCAGTCTTGGAGGCCATCTTGTGCCATCTGGACCCCAGGGTCGCGATTTGTGGAGGATGTCCCTGGCGAGACGGCCGTTGGGGAGGCACGGCAACCACCTTTTCCGGGAGGCCAGCGGCGCGGACTGGAGGCACAGGGGAGAGTTCCCCCACAAAAAACCAAAACAACACCAGCAGAGTCTAGCACGCCAGGCACCCTTTTGGCAAGACCACAGGGGGCGGCGGATCGAAGACGCCTACGGCGAATCACCGCCGCCCCCTGCCCCTTTGGAAGCGCCTCTGTGGCCGACAGCTGGGCCAGTTGTTCCCCGAGGCGGTTTGGAAAGACTTTGGGGAACGCGTGGGGGAGCAAGAAGAGGAGGAGGGGGAGGATGAGTAAAAAAGGTGATAATGATGATGATGATGATGCTGATGCTGATGATGATGATGATGATGATGATGATGATGATGATGATGATGATGATGATGATGGTGATGGTGATGGTGATGGTGATGATGATGCTGACGATGCTGATGTTGATGCTGAAGATGTGATGATGATGTCGACGATGATGATGCTGCTGATGCTGATGCTGATGCTGATGATGAGGATGGGGAAAAAAGGTGGTGATGATGATGCTGATGATGATGATGATGATGATGATGATGATGATGATGATGATGATGATGATGATGATGGTACTGATGATGGTGATGGTGATGATGATGATGATGATGAAGATGATGATGATGATGAGGAGGAGGAGGAGGAGGAGGTGGAGGAGGATCATCACGTGGTTGGGGGCGGAGTCTCAGTCCACCCTACGGCCCATATCACCCTGCTGTGATTGGCCTTCTCTCTCTCTCTGGCGAGACATGTAGTCCGCCAGTCTTTCTGGCGGGCATTTGAACGTGGAGTCAGCAACGCAACTCCAGCGAGGGTGCTTCTCCGCGCACAAAAGACGCTACTGGGTTCCGTCGCGTAGGCATCTGAATCCCCCTCCACAATGCCCTGCCAGCTTCACGCAATTAGGCTCACTGTACTTACCACACCTACTGCATGCTAGGACGAAATGGAGTCCTCTGGTGGCCTCCGAAACAAACAGCTGATGCCCGTGCGGGAAATCAAGCAGTGCCGAACATTCAGTGTGGTACCCTTGGCAGGCTTAAAACTTTCTTGTCTTGAAAGCCTTCTGCGCGCACCTGGTCTTTCAGGTGGAACAGATTCATTTCCCGTTCCCACCCCACTCCCACGAGTGACGAAACCGAAGAGGATTAGGGGCAGAAGGGGCAGGAGGAGGGGTGGGGATCGGCGCCTGCTGCCACACTTCTCTGGCCGCCTGTGCGCCTGCGGGAATTACATGGGCAGCATCCGTGCCACGAGATTCGAAAGCTTTCTTGCTCGTGCGAGGTCCGACAGGCTCCCACAAGCTAAGAGCTTTCGCGACATAAACGAGCCATGTCATTGAAATCATCATGCTGGTCTCGTGCGTCTCCACTTCAGCTGTTGACGGACGCATCAGGCTCGAAGCTCCTATCTTGGCATACTTATCGGCGAAATCGTTACCAGTGGCATAGAGCCACTCCCTGGATCCAGCGGCGAGGCTGGCACGGTCCTGGTGCGCTTCTACCTTCCCGCAGCAAAACTTATCATGCCACCCCACACTGCCTTTGGTCAGCATCGCAAGGCCAGCGTATCTATGCTTCCTAGTGTGCTGGTGGCATTGGTAAACGTCTAGCACACCTTGGTAATCTGTGGTGATGTGAGCGATCGAGCGGGGGGAAGAGGCCGAGACTGCAGCAAGCACAGCAAGATGCTCAGCCGAGGGAGAAGACTGGGGAAGGTGGCTGCCTACGGGGCCGTACAGGGCTCCCTCCAGCTATCTTTGATCATCGATCGCTACTGCAGCAAAACCTGACGCATGAAATTCTGGGTGACCTTGCTTTAGGCAGGACCCGTCAGTATAAACTTGCCGTTGAAGCCCTCCCGGGGCCCTCGGCCCCCAACCCTACTCCAAAACTTGACTTTGTCCGAATTCGCCCCGATGCCGATGGGGGGGCAAACCGAAAAACCTGGCTTCTCTAGGAAGCCCGCTTGGAGAGGAATCCCAGACATGTCCTGGAAACGCTCGCGATCGAATTGGGAGAATATTTCGGAACGGGGGGCTTCAGTTTGGGGGCAACTCGCGAGCCTGTGGCGGAGGTCGTCTGAGGGATGCCCGCATTCGCATTCAGGTTGAGCTGGGTATCCTGCTTTTTTCAAACACGTCATCGTCCAGCTCCCCTGGGTGAGGAAGGCCTTTAGGGTTACCTTCTCAGAGCTGGTGAGGGAGGCCGACTTGAGCACCTCCTGCGCTGTCCCTGCGTCGATCTGGCCGTCGAGGCCGAGCTTCCTGGCTGCCTGGGTACATAGCTGCTGAGACCAAGCTTCCTGGAGCCAGTGCTGAAGCAATGACGGTGACGGTGTTGTAAGAAAATGTTGATGTTCCCTACAGTCGCAAACAACGAAGGAGTTCACAAATCTCCATTCAAGTCGTTTAGCACGCAGTATCGCAGCTCCAAAGGTTCCTCTGCACTGGCTCCATTTGGCTGGCGGCTGACTGAGGAATGCTGCTGCCATTGCACGAAGGACAGGAAGATTAAAGCCTGGGGCGTGACCTCTATTCATCGCCCGCCACACTAGCATGGACCACAACATGATAGGACCCACTCCTGGCCTCCAGCACGGATCCCCCAGTAAACATAATGCTAGGGTAGATGATCAAGTGGTTGTGCCTGGTCCAGTTATTTGCAGAAGTAGGTTCCTGGAAACTCTAAGTTCGACATCATCTAGTCCCAACACCTCCGGACCGTAGAACTGCGCTTGACCAAACCCAGTGTCATGAAGCTTAAGTGTGTCAGTTCCAGCTCAATGAAGGGTTCTGATTTGGGTGGCCCTGCCTTTGTTTCCTGAACTTTTCTCCAAGCTTCGTTTTGTGTACCTCCGTTCCCTCTCTTTTACCAGCTCAAAAATCAATTCCTATGTTAGCCAAGTAGGCAGGTGTAGTACCTGAGCAGCGGCCCACACTCTTGGCGAGCTGCTTCTGCATATCCACTGAAGAGGCGAGCACTGCCGACTTGGATATTGCGATCTCGCATCCAAGCTCATAGCGTACTGCTGCCAGGAGATTTGTTGCTGCTTTGCGTAGGTCCTGGGTCACGGCAGACTTACATTCATGTGAATACAGCAGCAGCAAGTCATCGATGAACATGTGCAGCGACGGCTCGACATTGGACGTCCAGATGCCCAGAGGAGCGATACAATACATCGGGACCAAACAAGTGGCGAGGTTGCAGCCTGCTGGGATACCTAATGAGGGGAGTCCTGCAAATGATGTTTGGTTATTGAGGGTTCTCATTCCCTGGCTGTGGTATTGATTCATGATGATGGACAGGAGGGCCCCAGTGAAGCTTGATGCGAGAGCCATTCCATGAAGCACTGGCCTATCGATATGTTCATAGTAGTTGGTGAGGCCCCACATGATGGAGGCTGCGTGGAGGGAGGTATCCTGCGCAGCGCCGCTCTCTGCCTACAACGCCTACTGGTAAACGAGCTCGAGACTGGACCTGCCTGACTGATGTGCCAGACAATTCCCCCTGTGTGCGCGCTCCGACCTCCTGGCCTCCTGCCCCACCCTTGCCCATATACGATACAAACTCGGCATTCGCCTAATCCCTCGATGGGCTGGCACATCTCCTGACAGCTTGTGCTTGGGGATGAGGCCCGTAATTACGGCCAGCAACTGCGACGGCATGTTCCCCACCCGCTCCACGACGGTGAACACCCGGCAGACCTGCTCCTGCTGCTGGTGGGAAAGAAGCGCAACATGACGAGGTTGCAATACATCCCAAGTCTCTGCAGTCACGTGGCTGAACTTCTTGATGGCTCTTCTGAGACCTTGAGGGGTTATAGGTGGGAGTTCGGCTGGAGCTCGGGGGTCTCCAGAAATCGTTTCTTTTGCCTGGCCCGTAGGTTCCCAACTGTCGTTGAGGTGGCGGACTTCGGCGTACAGCAGCTCAGTAGGGCAGCCCGAGAATGCCCCATCAACTTTCTGAACTTGTGCTGGCCTCCAACGTTGTCTTGCCATGGACCATCTATGGGCCCAGCCGACCCCCTCAGCCATGCGGTCTTTCACCCATTGTTTCCAAGTGGTATTCGCAGTTTGAGATCATTGATAGTTTTCTATATCCAGGAACTGTAGAACTGCTGCGGAAGATCTTCGGGGCCGGCGGATCGGCCGATCTGTGGCCCAGAGTCGGCACTGAGGGTCAATAGTGGTCTCCGCGGAGACGAAAAAGTCGTCATAGAACACTGCCTCGGGCAAGTACTGCATGACAGGGGAACCATGGGAACAACCCGCCGATGTGCAGGAGGACACCCGGCGGCGCCGCAGCGCCCGGTGCCCCCGAGGGGGCCGCGCCCCCGCGCGTGGGCCCGTGGGCCCCAACTGTACGCGCGGAGGGCGCACCGAGCTCCCCGCCGATGAACAAGGCGACGCTCGGGACGAAGCATAACGCAATCTCAGACACCCAGCAGCACGCAGCTCGACACAATACACCACCTGCGTCGGCCCGCCCAGCACGCGACCGTATAGACGACCGCAGAGGACACACCAAAGGCATGGGTCCTCAACACGCTCCTCACCCCCAGCAGCAGCCTGCCGGCTCAATTCGATAGACGCGGATTACTCATGCTCTATACGCTCTCAAGTGGCACACATGGCTACGGCACCACCCGCTGCTGGTTACTCTGGACTCGTAGCACGCCCAGGTCATTTGAGCACCGCCGCTCCCTCTCGTTCACCGTGCGCAGCGCACTTGTGGGGCGCCGGGAAGCGGCGACGCCGGATGAGGTTGACGGCGCCGGGTTCGAGAACACAATGTAGGCATAGCCAAGACACATACGCACGGATATTTTGGTGCCGCTCCACGCCTCGCCCTGCTGTAACAGACGTCGACGTTCTGGCTGAGGACGGTTCCCACGACCAAAAAGATAAAGACGGGAGAGCCACTCGATTCTGTAATTGAGAGCCTCCCGCCCAATCGACAAAATTCCTGACCGTGACTCTGGGGGTGTAGGACAGTAAACGGGCCACTCCTACGGCAGAGTGCCGGACGTATTATGCACCTTGTGCAACGCGCGCTGCTGTTCGTCGGCGCCGCCGGAGGTCGGCCAAAATGGCCTGGGATCTCGGCCACGACGCTTCTCTCGGCACCTGGTAGAGGTAGCAGCAGCCGAGGAACTGTAGAACTAGTTCATGCTGTTCTCGAACTATCATGATAAGCTTCGGACATACCTCCTGGCCTCAATACCTGCGCATCCTGCTGCAGCGCCTCGGCGAGGCGGCGGAAGTGGCTGAGCATGTCGCCAAGCTCGCTGGACGCTTGAAACTCTGCCGGCGGCTCCGACAGCGACTGCAACAGCTCAGGGAGCGTTGGCGCGTCTTTGCGGGACAAGACACGGTTCGCCTCTAGTGTATGGTTGAGAAGCCAACGGGTCGTGCTCAAACAGATTTCCATTCAGCTCGATGTTGGCTTTCAACAGCATTCGCAGACAACCGAATCAGCTTAGGGGGGGCACTTCGATTTCCTGGCTGACGGAGGGTAGTGTCGGTAGCTCTGCTGACAGTAATTTCCATTTCTGAATATCATACGTTTTATCCAAAGTTGCTTGCTACTGTTGCTGCTGCTGCTGCTCCTCCACTCCAAGGTCCAGGATCTGCTCCGGGGTGTCCAGGGCAGCCTTCGTTTTGTGCCAGGGAGGGCCTCCAGGCAGGGGCCAGATGGGCGCCTTGTAGGGATCTTCTGGGGCTCGCGGAGGGCGGGGATCATGGGCCCGGAGCCTATGCCCAGAGCGAGCTTGACTGGCCTGTGGGGGGAGAGCGCGCACTGCTTCAGCACATTGATCGCCTGCACCGAGCCTTTGATGCAGGAGCTTAGCATGAAATAAGCAATCTTGCTGCGCGCCTCACTGGTGAAACAAATAAAACATACCCTGACGGATGCACAAGCTCCAGACCTGCACGCTCCGTAACTCCTGATTTTAATACACACGATGGCGCCATGTTGAAATCGCCCCCCCCCCCCATCAGAACAGGCATTCGATAATTCTGCTGGCACCAGCCTGCCGTTGCAAGTAGATGCAGGTTCGTGTCGCCGAGGCCCTCTGTGACCTTAAAGTAGCAAGAAGCAAAGACAATGGGCTTGTGTCCAGGTATTTCCAGTATGGCTGCTGATGATCTGACCGATGCAATATATTTCGGGAGCGGCGCTGGCTGCACCCCAATGCTCATCCCTTTCTTGATCAGAATGCAAGTGCCACTGGAAGGATACTGATTCCCGCTACAATCGCACTCTGAGAACATGGCATTCCAACCTCTTTTTTTCCATACCACACAACTGCTTGGGACGCCTTCTCACCTGAAAGCTTGACTTCCTGCGCAAGGATGACTCCAGCCTGTTCACCTTCAGGAGATTGAACTAACTTCTGCACTGCGTTCCAACATCTCCCGTTGATGGTGATGACGTCCATGGGCTTGGGCCTGTTGCCCTGTCGACTGCCCTGCCGCCTGCGAGCCCTTGCTGGCGCCCTTGGCCACTGTGACCGCCTGCGCTGCCAGGAGCGCTGACTTGGCCTTCTTGGCGCGCTCGTCGTTGTCCGACTTCGGGATGGAGTCCAGGACCTGCAGGATCGCGTTGGCCTCGCTCGCGAGCCTCTTGCTGTTCGGGTCGGCGCGCGCATCCATCTGCCCGCTGGGGATGCTCCGCGCCCCCAGGCCGAGGGGAAGGCCCATGGCGAGCGCAGCGTCCTTCTCCTCACCTCCAGCAGCCGCACGCTCTGGGGACGGCGGTGCGCCCGCCGTCGCTGTCGGCGCAGGCGGCGGCTGCTGGGGCTTTGGATTATGTTGCTGCTGATTTCGCTCTGGGGCGGAGCCTGGCTGCGCCTGCGCCTGCTGCTGCTGCTGCTGCGCTGCCACCGCCTCCTTGATGCTGGCCTCCAGGGTGGCCACCTGCTGATGGGTGAATGCTGGAACTCCCGTGACTGGTCCCACTTGAAGCTGCCCGATAAGTTGCGTGAGTGACGGACAAGGAGACGGCGTCTCTGTTGGCTTTGAACTTTGAAATTGTTGATGCCATTGAGTGTACCGTGACCGCCAGCTGAGCCTCGAGCTGCTGGATCTCGATCGCAGCGGTTACCATGTTCTTTTGAGGCTCCTCGTCCTCCTCAGCCAGCGTGGTAATCTGCTCGAACTCCTCTTCCGAGGACCCCTTTCTGCTTCTCGACCTTGCTTTTGATGGTGGCGATCTGATATATGAGTGATTGCGCCTGCTGGTCGAGAGGTTTCGACGAAAGGTTCTCCTGCTTGGCGATCTTGCGCTTCTGGACTGCATCGTTGTAGTTGGGGCCCATCGGGCCTTCGTGCCCCTTCCAGAACTGGACGAGATCCTGCGCCGTCTGAATCGTGTCGATCCTCTCTTCCGTGGAATCTTCTTTGTCCTGTGTCTGCTGCTGCGCTGCTTGTGACATGCCGTTGCCGTTGCCATTCCCTGGTCGAATGCCTTTTGACTGACGGCTTTTGTCCTTCAGTGGTTGGCTCCAGCAGGGGTGGGAGGCTTGGGTTGATTGGCGCCCATGCCCTTGCCACGCCCTTGCCATTTGGTTCCACAGGTGCCGCAGAACTTGGAGCCATCGTCACAGTAGTCCCAGCCCTTGCACTGTGCGTGATGGCAGACGAAGTATTATCGTTGACTACGGTGGTAGCCGCCTCCCCTCTTCCATTGAGCAACTCCCATGACTGCGCGCGCCCGAAGATTCCAACCGCCTGAATCAAAGTAAGCGCTGCAGAGGCTCTGCCGAGAGGAGGAATGATTGCGACACTGAGGCTTCGCTGGAAGCCTGGGATGGTGTCTGGCTCCCCTGAGCCAGAACGGCTTGAGCCAGGAGGAGGAGGAGGAGGAGGAGGAGGAGGAGGAGGAGGAGGAGGAGGCCTCTTGGGCGCCTCTTGGGGCACTCTTGGGGCCTGCTGGGAGCTTCCTGGGGGCCTTTTGGAGGGTTTGGGGGGGCCTTTGGGGACTTCTTGTGGGCCTCTTTGGCCGTCTTAGGGTGTTCCTGGCTTGTCTTACGCCGTCGGAAGCCGTCTTGGGGGCCTGTCTGGCATATCAGGTGTTCTTAGAGGCCATTTTGGGCGTCTTGGAGGCGTCTTGGGCCGTTTTGAGGCCCTCTTGGGGCCGTCTTGGGGGCCTTTTGGGGTGTCATGGGGCCATCTTGGAGGCCTCTTGGGCGATCTTGGGGCCCTCTTGCGCCGTATTGAGCCGTCGGAATGCGGAGAAGAAACAAGTGCCAAAATCCTTCAAAAACCTTAGGGAAATCAATAATTTGGTCTCGTCGTGCCCTCCTGGAAGATCTCCGGGACTCCTTTTGGGCAGTCTTGGAGGCCTCTTGGGGCCTCTTGGGCCGTCTTGGACCATCTTGACGCCATCTTAGGCCGTCTTGGGTGCATCTTGGGCCGTCTTGGAGGCATCTCGGGGCCATCTCAGCCGTCTTGGAGGCCATTTTGGCCGTCTTGGAAGCCTCGTGGGCCCTCTTGGGGCCGTCTTGGAGGCCTCGTGGGCGGTCTTGGGGGCCTCTTGGGCCGTCTTGAGCCGTCGGAATGCCGAAAAGAAGCAAATGTCAAAATCCTTCACAAACCAAAGGAAAATCAATGATTTGGCCTCTTCGTGCCCTCCTGGAGGACCTCTTGGGGGCCTCTTGGGCCGTCTTGGAGGCATCTTGGGGGCCTCTTGGGCCGTCTTGGGGCCATCCGGAGGCCATCTCAGGCCGTCTTGGGTGCATCTTGGGCCGTCTTGGAGGCATCTTGGGGCCATCTGAGCCGTCTCGGAGGCCATCTTGGGCGTCTTGGAGGCGTCTTGGGCCGTTTTGGGGCCCTCTTGGGGCCGTCTTGGGGCCTTTTGGGGTGTCATGGGGCCATCTTGGAGGCCTCGTGGGCGATCTTGGGGCCCTCTTGGGCCGTCTTCAGCCGTCGGAAGGCCGAGAACACGCAAATGCCAAAACCCTTCCAAAAACCTACGGAAAACCAGTGATGTTGGCCTCTTCGGGCCCTCCTGGAGGACCTCTTGGAGGCCTCTTGGGTCGTGTTGGGTCGTCTTGGAGGCTTCTTGGGCGAACCTGGAGGTATCTTGGACTCTCTTGGGCCGTCTTGGACGCCGTCTGGGACCATCTAGGACCATCTTGGAGGCCATCTTGGGCCAACGTCGCCATCTTGGAGGCCATCTTAAGCCGTCTTGGAGGATTTTAGGGGGGATGGAGATCCCTTTCGGGTGGCCGGCGGGACGGGCCGAAGCCCTAGGGGGAGTTCTCTTGGAAAAAGAACCAACACCCAAACCGAAAGGGTCTAGCACGTCGGGCACCCCTGTGGCAATCCAACAGGGGGCGGCGGACACTACTGGCCTTCGGCCCATCCCGCCACCGTGCTTGCCTCGGGGCCCTCTTGGCCCGTTTCTAGCCCTCTTGGGCCCGAAGAAGTCACGCGAGAAGGGTCGCCAGGGCCATGGAGGCACGCCGGGAGCCTTAGTAGATTTAGGAATTTGGGGCACGGACCCCTAAGTTGTTCAATCCTGAGGACTGAGGACTACAGAGGAACTGAGGACATCTCATACTCGTGCAACGCGGCACGGTGGTGGACCTGGAGGCCGACGTGGTCGTGTTCGCCAGGAGCAGGCAGGTGGTACCGAATCCGTGGCCGAGAGGTCCGAAGTGGGGATTCATCCATGACCACCGCCTGGCGGGTTGAGCTTCGGGACCTCGACAGGCAGCGGATGTTGATATCTTTTGGCCCGGGGGCGGCCAAATGCGTTCCCATCCACCGCCCGCCGACGCCCCCCAAGATCGACCCCGAAGGGCGGTAGTTATGGACACGTCCTCGCCTCTCGAGAGGGGAGCGGCGCGCTGGCGTGGAGTGGGACTGGCACGTCACAGACTTCAAAGAGCCAGAGGGGCAGGCACGCGGGACTGCAACCTGGATTGGCGACGAGTTCAGTGGCGAGCTAAAGGATGATCGCGAGCAGGTCGTGGCCCAGGCGGCGGCGGGGAGGACCCCTCAGTGGAGCATGGCCGGTGGGGAGCGGCAGCTCTGCGCCACGGTGCGGATCACGGAGTCTTGCCGGAAGGTGGTGGGCGGTCGAAGCCGAAGCGTCCCCTCAGCAAGCCCTCAGCAAGAAGCAAGGGGGTCTTGGAGGATCGGGAAGCTGGAGATTTCCCCCCATGTTGGTCCACTGGGGCCTCAGTCCTGGCTCCGTCAACCGAAACAGCTGAGGACAACACGCCAAGCGTGCGGAGCGCCCCGGGTTCCGAAGATCCGCTCCCGCCAGGGCCCCGCTGCCTCATGCTGCACAGCACCCTTAGCAAGTCGGCACCGCCTGCCCGCCCTGTGGGTTCCCCAACTGGCCGCCCGCCTGCATTCTGGAGGGGGCGGCGGGGGTCAGGGGGGCACGCGTCGACCCCCAATCGCCCCTTGATCGCTGATAGGGGCCTCGTTAGCTCCACCTCGCCTGGGGGCGTGCGGATTCGCCATCGGGTGCCAATCGCCGATCTTTCGGCGACGTATCGCTGATTCAAGCTCGTTGCTTCCCCCCATGAGCCACCACCACCACAACCAAAACTGAGCAGAGCATCCGGCAGGACGCGTGGGCAGAAGAGCGCGCAAGTGGCAATCCTTCGATTCTTCGGAGAATGCGAGAGGCAGAGAACGAACAGGAAGAGGAGGACAAGACAAGGTATACCTCAGATGAGCTGCGCCATCTGATTCTCTTATTCACTTGGGAAGCCCACTGCTGCCTGAGCCAGTCACGCCCTAACGTTGCCCCTCAGGGGGGGGGGAGGGGGGGGCACGGCAGGGGGTCGTCGCGGAAGTGGGCGACCGAGCCGCGTCCCGAGAAGGTGGAGGAGGCGTTCGAGTATCCGTTCGACGGAACCTCCACCACCACCTTGCACTCCATCCGCGACATCGGTGCCCTCATCGGCCCTGCCGGCCAGAAGTCCAGGAGCCCAAGCGTTGCCGCCGTTGTTGATTCGATTAGTAGAGAACGGTTTCGTTCGCGTTTGCTCCCCACACCGTTGGTTCGTGTCCACAGCAAGTAGGTCCATATCTCGTCTCAGTCGCTTCACGCAGGCATGCCGCACTAACTCTGAATATGATGTTTGACACTTCAGGTTGATGGCGGGCGTGGGCTTGACGGCCTCAGCCCTGCAAGGCCTTACGGCTTGCCAGGCCCTGGGGAGCCGAGATTGCCGCAAGAGGTCCTTGTGAGCACCACAACGGACCCCTTTTTTTTTTTCTCTCTCTCTCTCTCTCTTTCTCTGCCTTGCCCTTGACCGTCGCCGTCCTCCCTCCCTCGCCCTCCGTCCCTGCCTCCATCCCTCCCCTTCTCATCGGACCCTCCTCCTCCTCCCCGCTCTCGATTCCCTCTTCCCCTCCCCATCGTCGCTCCCCATTCTCTCTCGAACTGCTTCTCCGTCTGTCTTCCTCTCCTCTCCGCTTTGCTCTCCAGCCTCTCTTCCCCTCGCTCCTTCCTCCCGTGATCCCCTCGTCCTCGGGGTTATGTTATGGGTTGTGGTTGTTGATTTGCGTTCCTGGAACTTGTGGCGTAGGGTAGCGGACCGGTTCGGATTCTTTACATAGGCGTAGAACCACTTATCGGGTGATAAGGATGCCTGGTGGAATGACACGGCTTTCGGATTGCGATGGTCCCGCATCTGTCATATTGAGAACCGATATGAAGGGCATTTAGCTTATCCCGTCGCCGTGCCTGGGTCGTGGATCAGAGGCCTTTTGGAAGGCTCTGGGAGTCTCTCTGGGGGCCTCTTGGGGGCCTCTTGGGGGCCTCTTGAGGGCCCCAGGTGCGCATCGTGGGCCCTCTTGCGCCATCTCCGAAAGGCTTGCGGCCCTTTGGGGGATCTCTTGGGCTGTCTTGACGCCATCTTGGGGCACTTGTGGGGTGCCCTGTGCTCCTCCAGAGGCCGTGTTGAGCCGTCTTGGGAGCCATCTTGGGACGTTCTGTATCGTCTTCGGGGCCCTCTTGGGCAGTCCTGGAGCTCTCCTAAACAGCCATGCTCAGCCGAGTAGCCGAACAGGCAAAACAGCGCAATTGTCTCGGCCAGCCCCATGGTTCCAGAAGAGGGGCTCGGCCCCCTTCGTTGATTCCCCTCGCCCGCCTCCCTGGACGCCGCCGACGGCGAGCGCGCACACGGCTTCGGCGGGGCCTCTGAACCGCAGAGGAAGGAGAAGAAATCAGACGCCGTTCACGTCAGAGGTGCATTGACAAGGTGGTGAAACGAGCCGCTATGATACAGTTGTGGCGGCTCTGCTGTGGAAAAGAAACGAACTTACGGGAACGAGCACTCTTATGCCAGGGTGCCTGCGGATCTCGAAACAAGATTGAAAACACTTGCACAGCCAGGGCAGAGACCAAAGGCGAGGGGCACACGAAGTACAGAGCTCCGCGCGGATTGCCTGGATCTGCGCTGAGCCCCCCCCCCCCCCTGGCGGCGCTTCCGGCGCCGCCGCTGGCGCGCTCCGCACGCCAGGGAAGGGGGTCCAGCGCCAATCCAAGGAATCCTCGCAGAATTCCGCTAGTTTTTAATTGTGCAGTTGTTTCTTTCTTAACTGCGAGCCCGGCCCTCAGAGCCTAGGATCATCGTCCTCACGGGGCCTAGCGGCAGCGGCAAGACCTCGGAGTTGCGGCGCCTGGTCGGCGAGCTGGGGCTGAGCGCGAACTTCTCGGGGGTTGCCGAAGGCGTCCCTGGCCAAAGGCGGTTCCAGCTTTTCGCTGCATTTTGCTGCCCCATGCCAATGATCCTCAGGACGTTTGTTCGCCGAGTTGGTGTGTGTGTGTGTGCGTGTGCGTGCGTGCGTTTGTGTGTTAACCTGTTCGGCCATCATCACATCGGCTGTATCGTCTTGAACGACTAAGCGCAAAATGGCGCTGACACGCAATCTGAGGATCATCGATCCTTAGGCCACTCTGGGCTTCGTGGGGTTGCTCTGGAGGCCGTGTGGACCTTCCTGGACATCCTTGGGACACCCTGCCAGAAATTCTGGCGCCGAGCTTCTATTCAGAATGTGAACGCATTCAGGACCCCACCCCTTTCCCGTCTTCCCATACATTTTTTGACAGTCCCGGGGCCCCGCGAGGGCCCTCAGGCATCGAACATAGCCAAACATTGACCGTCGTGTCGCCTGGAAGAGGCCGTGTGGTGGCGTGCAGGGGACGCACTGAGCCGTCAAACCAACAAATTGTTGCTGCCTGGGGTAGGGTAGGCCTCGTGTATACATGCTGGCCCGGGAAGGGCAGCGTCTGCACGTACGGGCTCGGGCGAAAGCTGCGTGCGCGCGGGCTCGGGGGAATAGCACACAGGCAATTTCCCGTCTCGCAATCTGCTCCAGACGCGAACATGTCTGGGCTGGGCCAGGGGCACGTCTGGCCGCGCCCGAATCTCGGCGCCCTGAGCTGGCACGGCAGCGGCCCGGTGCGGGAGCAGCTCGGCGGCTCGGCCTCGGAGGCGGCGGCGCTGCTGCGGGCGGTGGCCCTCCCGGAGCGGTGCTGGTTGCGCCCGTACGGCGGCCTGAGCTCGGGGGAGCAGAGCCGCGCCGACATCGCGCGCCGCCTGGCCCTCGGAGAGGTCGAAGAAGAGCAATCGACATAACCGGAAGCTTTCGGAGCTCCGCTCGGATTCCCTGGATCGGCGCTGGGGCCCCCTGGCGGCTCCCCCAGCCCCGATCCACGAAATCCACGCGGAGGCCCGAAAGCTTCTGCTCATCTTGTTCTTTCTAACTCTACAGGGCGCCATCGACGAGTTCACCTCGTGCCTGGACCTCGGGGAGGGAGGGGGGGGGGATGCTCGGATGTGCCTCCCGGGTGCCCTCCTGGGGCCCACCAAGCGGGTCTATTCGACTTTGGCTCGACTCGAGTTCGACTCTACGTCGATTCGACTCTAGCACGACTCAAGTTCGATCAAGTGTGACTCGAATTCGACGCAGCATCGACGCATGAGTGGAGCGAGTGGCCCCAGGTCGGTCCCCAGAACGAGCATAAGGATACCAGTGCACCGCTGCTCGATCTGGAGTTCCCTCGTCGCCACGGCCGGATTCACCTCGAGATTCAGGTCGGAACGTGCCCCAGGAGAGGTCCACTTAGCAGCGGCACATCGGTGTTTCTTCGTCTCCCCAGGACCGGGACACGGCCAGGCGCGTCTGCAGTGGCGTGGCCAAGCTCGTGCGCGCCAGGGGCCTGACGCTGTGTGTATCGACCATCTGGCAGGACATCGTTCCTGCGCTGCTCCCCGATATAGTCGCTTCGCGTGGAGCTCGGCCAGACAAACAGTCGCTTCAGCCCAGATGGAGGAGCAACCTGTCTGACGCACCTGCTGTGTGGCTGAAGCCTGCCCCCCATGTCTCCCGAGGAGTTCCTGCCCGTTCGCCTTGACCCCCCTTATGCGGCTTTCGGGCTCTGGATTCCCCTGCGCGTGACCTCGTCCCACGCATCGTCCCTGCCGCTACTTCTCCTGGCTCCATTCCTGCTCCTCGTCCTTCGCATCGTTCCCTCGCCCTCGTCTTATCGTATGTGGTGTTTCTTCTCGTGATGCTCTTGCTCTACCTCTATCAACCCTGCTCCTCATCCTCTCTGTAATTCCAAGGGCACGGGACCTCCAGGTGTCTAAGAATATGGTTTGATCTGGCGTGTTCGTTCTAGTTGTGTTTTGGTGTCGTTATCTTTTCTTCCTCGTCACGTTCTTGATCCTGCGAGTGTGTGTGTGTGTTCACTGCTCAGAGGCTGAAGGCGCCTTAAGAGAACGATGTTCCCATTCGGGATGTTACGAATCGGATTTCGGAACAGTTGATTTGGCTATGTAGGCTCTCTGTAGAGGGCCTCTGTGGGGCGTTTTCTGCATCTACTTGCGTTTGGGGGACCTTGCAGCGACTGGGGGATTCTTCTTCCACTCTGGCGATACCTCCATTGAACCTTCTGTGCCGTGTTGGGGACACCCCGGCTCTCTCTCTCTCTCTCTCTCTGTCTACGGCCGGTTCGCCAGGCTTCCGGCTCCGATGCGCTCCCAGGCCCCTCACAGGAACCTCCATGGCACCAGGGGTCGACCAAGACGTATTGGCAGTCTCTTGGATCCTTTTTGTTTTATTGTAGTTTTCGTGTTATGGTCGCTCTAGTGCCTACCACTTGCCAATCACCCTTCGGATGTTTGTCAACACGCCGTTATGGGCAATCGGACGGACCGCTTTCGAGTTACTACGTCTTACACGAAAACGATGCGAACAATGATAAAGGATGTTTGGTCGACCCCTGTCACGAACCCACGTCCTTGCCGTCACATCGTGAAAAGCGTTCCCCTTCCTTTCCTATGGGAAGGGTTTGAGAAAGGGTAGGCGTCTATCACGCAGGGGCCTCTGGTGCCGTCGGACAGTGTTTACTGGGCAGACACTGGGAAGGTGTGCGAGTTCGTCGGCGCGACGCCCTCTGCTGAAGCTATCGACGCCGCGGCCAAGCCCGCCCAGCACCAGCTGAGCATGTGCGACTCCGCCACCTACGGGACGCACCCAGAGGAGGTGAGTCAGCTCCTGAGGCTCTTTCACCGTCCGCAGACCGCGTTGTGGAAAAGAGAGGGGGAGGAACAGTAGGAGGAGAAGGAGAAGGAGGAGGAGGAGGAGGCGGAGGAGGAGGAGGAGAAGGAGGAGGAGAAGGAGGAGGAGGAGGAGGAGAAGAGGAGGGGAGGAGGAGGGGGAGGAAGAAGGAGGCAGGGAGGAGAAGGAGGAGGAGGAGGAGGAGGAGGAGGAAGAGGAGGGGAGGAGGAGGAGGAGGAGGAGGAGGAGGAGGAGAGGAGGAGGAGGGGGGGGAGGGGGAGGAGGGGGAGGGAGGAGGGGGAGGAGGAGGGGAGGAGGAGGAGGAGGAGGAGGAGGAGGAGGAGGAGGGAGGAGGAGAAAGAAGAGGAGGAGCAGGAGGAGGAAGAGGAGGAAACGAAGAAGGAGGAGGACAGGAAGCGAGGCCCATCCCTCTGCGCGTGAGCGTCTGGCCGCTGGATCTGAAGAAGGGGCGCGAGTGGTGGCAGACGACCTTCCTCGGGGGCGAGCCCGGGGATGGAAGAAGTGAGAAGGAAAAGGCCCTCTCAGAAGCCTGCGGGGCTTCTCAGAAGCCCTCCAGCCTTCTGAGATGTTTCATGTGTCTCCGGTGAAGGCTTAGAACATTTGTCAAATCGGGGGCTTCCGAGACTTCTGAGAAGGCCCACCCCTTCTCTTTTCCCCCCAGACTCGCCGCCGCATTCCACCAGCATCACTATTCGAAGAAGAAAAACAACATGAACATGAGCCTTGGAGGCACTGCGCGGATTTTTTGGATCAGCGCTAGTTCCCCCCTGGCGGCGCTTCCGTCGCCGCCCCTGGCGCGTTCCGCGCCCCAAGGAGGGGGATTCAACGCCGATCCCAGAAATCTGTACATCCGTACGGACCTCCGAAGGTTTATGGGTATGTCGTCTTTTCTTCTTCTAGCTATCTGACAGGCAGCCTCAACTCCGGCGCGAGGGCCGTCCTGGTGCGCGAAGTGGAGACACAGACACCCATCGCCTTCCACAGCATCATCCTGATGTGCGGAGGACTGCGGCGGCGCGCGGGGATGGGCGGGGCGAGGGGGGGGCCCTCTGAGCGCGGGGGCTTTTTGAAGCCATTCGGCCTTTTGAGCAGACATCTCCGAAGCCCCCCGGACCTTCTGCGGAGCCCGCTGCCCCTCTCAGAAGGCCACCCCCTCGCCCCACCCGTCCCTGCGCGCCGCCAAGGATACAACGGTGGCATCAGTTATCTGGAGCACCGGCTGGTGGTTCTCCCGGACTACCAGGGCTGGGGGCTGGGGCCCGCTCTGTCAGAGAAGGTGGGCGCTCTCCTCTTGCACGCTGGGCGGCGCTTCTTTGCCACGACCTCCCACCCGCGGTTGCGCGACAGCAGGCATCGGCCGCGGGCGCAAGGGGTCGGGGCGAGGGGCCGGCCTTGAAAGAAAGCAGGATTCTGTTTCCCAGAAGAGTTCAAAAGCCTTCGATATATTTTGCAAGATGGGTAGAGGGCTCCTCAGAAGCCCCCCGCCCTCTATAAAAAGGCCACCCCCCCTTGCCCCACGCCCGTGTGCGCGCCGCAGAAGGCAGAAGCGCCAATCCCTGTGGAGGGAGAGCTCCGACAGCGGTGCCCTGACGAAGAAGCTCAAGTGGAAGAGGCCCACGGGTGCCCCGACGACGCTGGCGGCGGGCCTGCTGGCGGAGGGGGCCGCCGAGGGCTGCGTGGGCTGCGCGCACGAGCTGGCCGTCGCCCCCGCGGCCGCGCCCCGCCCCGCGGGCGCGGAGGAGGGCGCGAAGGCTGCGGACTCTGGCGCGGCGGCGCAGCCCGTAGAACCCCCGCGCGATGAGGCCTCGCGGGCGGGAAGGTCCAGGGATCTAAGCGTAAGTTTTCGGAGTGCCGCGCGGATTTCCCGGATCGGCGCTGAAGCCTCCTGGGCGCTGCATCCGGCGTCGCCCCTGGCGCGTTCCGCGCTCCAGGGAGGGGGGGTTCCAGCGCCGACCCGGGAAGTCCGCTCGGAGGTCGTGTTGTTCCTCGGAAGGTTGGGGAAGAGCGCCAGCGCGAAGGCCAGCGAGAAGCGCCGTCGGAAGCGGCAGCGGATGGAGCGGCTCCGCGCGGGGGGATTCATCGCGGCGGGCCTCGCGGAGTCGGGGGGCGCCAGCGAGCCATGCCGCCCTCCGGCGTGCACGTGCGGCCGCCTGGCGCAGGCCAGTGCGGAGCCGAGCGCGCAGGCGGAGCCGAGCGCCAAGGCGACGGGCATCCTTCCAGACGGGCTCGACGCAGACGGGATCGGAGGATCGGTATTCTCCACGCCGATAGCCCCCATGCATCGCCGACCGCGCCGATGCATCGCCGATGCATCGCTGATTCATCGGCCATGCATTGGTGATGCGGCGAGATCCTCCGACCCCGTCTACTGGGACCCCTTCACTCGCAGAACAAGAACTGAACAAGCATGATTTGTCGGAGGTCCGCGCGGATTTCGGGCATTGGTGTTGGAGCCCCCTGGCGGCGCCCCCAGCGCGCTCCGCGCGCTGGGGAGTGGGTCAGCGCCGATCCAAGAAATCCGCGCGGTTCTCCAAGGAACATGCTTATGCAGTTTTGTTCCTCTATTATTTCCCTCCATCTGTCTTCTCCCCTCGGGCTGTGTTTCCCCCTGCCCGGCCACGTGGGCAACAGTTTTTGGAGGCCATGGCATCGCATTATTCGACTATGCTGGCCCAGTCGACAGTCCACAGCGTTGTTTGAAATGTTGTGCATGCTCCCCCTGTCTGGGACTTTCGGAGCGCGCGTTCCCCATCCCAGAATCACATGCTTCGGTCGTTGTGCAGATCAGTGCCTTTCGTTTTGTCCCCCTTACTTGCCCCCCCCTTCTCCACCCTGCGGTCGGGAACTTTTCGAAAGCGTGTCGCGCCGCCGGTTCTAGCCCACCGTGCTTCGGCACGTCCCGCGAGGCAGAGCGACACGCTATCCGCACGCAAGGCATAGCGTGTCGCCTGGACCGCCGCCGCGACACGCCGAGCAACAGTGCCTGACCGTAGTGTGTCCCCCTGTGGGCACGTTTCTGATGACTCGGGTGTCGGAGCGTTGAGAAAACATGGGCAAGGGAGCCGCCGTTGTTCCACGGGTGGGGGTAGAACCGAGAGGAAGCAACGCAGCAACACTTGCGTATACCCGAGCCAGCAAGCACTCGGGCGACTTCAGTTGAGGTGTTCCATAAAGGGCCTCGCCTTCGAGGGTCGAAGATGCTGACATGTCTTCCTCGGCGGATGGCCAGCGGTAGCTCGCGGAAGTAAGACGAGGGCGGCTCCGCCCGCGGAAGCTGGCGGAGGTAAATCGGCTTCTCAAAAGATGGCAAGGTTATTTTGATTCAGGGTGTCCAGAGCCCGCCAATTTGATTCGCGTATCCTCGAGGCCTCATGACCTCACCACCTCATTACTTTAATATCCACGTTCCCCCGTACCTCCAACTGGATAATTTCAACAGCTCGCGTTGTCCTCCATGCCTTAGTACACGCAACGCTGTGCCTTGGCAAGCACTACACCAAACACACTTGTGTCTCAGCACGCTCCAGCCTTCCTGCCATGACATTGTTCATCCGAGTGTCGAGGTTGCATACTTCCTTCAGGCTTTACCTCTACGAGTCCAGTCCCATGCGGTAGCACCCAGAACCGCAGAATTTGTTGATACCCTTAACCCGAGTAAGCAATTAAGAACCCCCCCCCCCTCCTCTCCGGCGAAAGTATAACGCATCCGGCACCCTTTGAACGCAGACGAGTCTGCCCGCCGAAACAAGCAACTGCCTGAGACATTCTCGCAAATCTGGTCTCCGTTCGGTTCTGAAACAAGCGCCTCGCCTGAGACATCCTCAGAAACTGCTCTGAACTCAGACGCGTCTGCTGTGTGGGAGTCCTATGGGGGAGTCCTATGGGAGAGTCTTATGGGGGAGTCCGATGTGGAGTCTTATTATTATTACTCTTCTTAGTCTTATTATTACTGTTATATTATTATTGTTCTGATTCCAAGTACGATTGGGATACCACCCGAGCCAGGGTGCGGGAATTATTTATGTTCCTTCCATTTGCGCGGTGCTAATCATATCGTTCGGCGAAAACCACAAATAATCATTTAATTATGGTGTGGCGCTAATGATAACACCGGGGGGGGGTCCTTAATGGCTTCCTGAGGTTAATCCTGCTACTGGCATGCGTTCATCAGAAAATTATTGAAACACATTGGGGAAAGCAGACAACTGCCATGTAACGGCCAAGTGCGCGAGGGGGAGAGCAAGGGGAGCGATGAGGAAGCGAAAGGGCACGACCCGGAGTGGGAGCAGGACATCGAGAAGAGAAGGACCGATGCCCCCCCAAGGCGGCCAGCTGCGACAGGGGCAAGCGCAGACGCGTCTGGAGGTTCCAGTTCATGGGAGGGGGCAGCGGCAACAACCACCTCACGGCGCACCTGCTCAAGGGCAAGGCCGCCGAGGCCGCCGCCGAGGCGGAGGCAGGGGCGGAGGCCGCCTCGCAGTGGCCGCAGTCCGCCGACGAGGAGCTGGACGAGGCGGAGTCGCAGGCGCCGGAGGACGCCGTGGAGGCGGAGGACAGCCGCGAGCCCGCTGCCGATGTTGCGGCGGGCTCGCTGGGCGAGGGCGTGGAGGACGCCGGCTCCGGCGGCGGCGCTGGCGCGCCCGCGGCCCAGTCCGCGGAGGGCGCCGCGAGCGACGCCGCCGCGGAGGGCGTTCGCGGGCGCTGATGCGGCGGACGCCGCGGAGGGCGGCGGGCTCGGCATCTTTTTTGGTTCCCCCAGGGGCCTCGCCATCCAAGAAGGCGGCGACAGTGCAGCGGCGACAAGGCCTCGCCATCCAAGAGGGCGGCCGTCATGGTGCTGATGGAGCGGAAAGCGCTGCCCCAGAAGCCGCTGGAGATCGAGGACTGAGCGGCATCAGCCTTGACGTCGCAGAGTCGCCGTCGCGCGCGCGTCGTCGTGAGCTGTCGCAGGCGCCCGGCTTCGTGCGCTTTGCTGCAAGTGTGCGTTTGGATTGGGATGGACAGCGCGAGAGGACGCTCTCTTGAGTGCTGCCATCACTGTCGGGGTAATGACAGCAAGCGCTTCCTGTTGCGAGAAGCGAGAGGCAGGTACTGAGGTCTCCCCGAAAAAATGATCCGGGACGGGCGATACATTGTAGAACAGGTACGTCAAACAAGGAACCAACATGCCAGTATGTGCCTCACGGAAAGTTGTGATTCCCGGTCGGCCTTGGGGACAGACAGAAGACATGGAGTTTAGGCTGTCGAACGAACGAGAGACGACAACCTCCGATCTCTCATGGCAACATGTCTTGTCGCCTGTGTCTACTGTAGGCTGGGAGCACTGCCCCCGTTTCTCCCGCTGCTCCTCCTCCTGCGGCGTCTTGGGCTCTGGCAGGCCGACCGGCTCATCGACTACGACGCAATGATGAGGCGGGCCCTCCTCCGAGGGCGGCGTCGGAGATGACTGGCGGTGACCGCCACCACGGCGAGGATGTCGCAGTGGCAGTGATGTGCACGGCCGTAGCGAAGAAGAGCCGGGTGACGTTGGTGACGACAGGCGTGGTCAAAAATTAGTGAGGATGTTGGTCACGATGGCGGCGATGAGTGTTAGGGCCACGACGGCAACGAGGATGCCGGTGGCGGGAATGACGATTGTGGTAAAGAGCAGGATCGCAATCACACTTACGTCGTAATACGACAGTGGGCACTGCTGCGGGGACGCTGGATATTTCCGCGACAGAGGTTTCGATTAGATCCTTCTCTTGGCGGCAAGCCCCGCCACCGTGCTAGCGAAGACAGCCAAGGATGTTCAGCTTAAGAGCCGTCGAGTTCATTGCCCTGTCGGAATATCCGCGGCTCCTGTCTTGAACACCTCCTTCTTGTCCTCACTCTCATTATTTTCCTCATCCTCCTCCTCCGTTCTTCCTCCTCCTCCTCAACACCTCCTACCTCTTGAATATTGAAGGCATCTATATTCGAGGCTTCCCGAGGCATCTTTGGGGCCTTTTGGAAGCTTCCAGAGGGCCCTCCTGCTGCCATTCCAGGGGCGTCCTGGGGGCCTCTTAGTCAGGACCGTCTGCGGCGAGATGGTTTCACTTCTGTTTTCTGGAGGGGTTGAGCTGATTATCCTGAGAACCTCCGGGCGGCTTTGGAGGCTGTCTTGCAGTTCTCATGGGCCGTCGTGGGGGGGGGGTGTTCTC
>CAUYUJ010007779.1:1976016-1993516 GCA_963575745.1 Prorocentrum cordatum
TCATCCCAACTCTTCCCATATGCATCGAGAATACTCCCGCAGAATTGGCCGTCCGAGAACCAAGTGGATTGATTCAATACACCACTCTGCGGTGCACGCTGAGATGCGCACGTACAGTGTAGCGCCGACCCGCACGACGGGGGGAAAGGTGAGGGAGGAGGAGGAGGAGGAGGAAGACGAGGAAGAGGAGGAGGAGGAGCAGGAAGAAGAGAGAGGAGGGAAAACATCACATTTCACGATCAACATTTGCTCGGCGTGGTGCTTCGCTGTCCGCAGCAGAGCCACACCGACATGCTTCTTCTACTTGTCCTGTGCACGCAGGCGCTGTGGTGTACACCAGCGCTGCGTTGCACGCGGGTGCTGTGGTGTAAACATGCGCTATGGTGTGCACAGTTGCTGCGGTGCACGCGAGCATTGCGGGGTACACAGGTGCTGTGTTGCACATGATTGCTGCGGTGTACACATTCGCTGTGGTGTACACAGGCGTTGTGGTGCACGCGAGCACTGTGGTGTACACAGCTTTTGCAGTGTACGCAGGCACTATGTTGTATTTGCGCGCTGTGACGCACGCTTGCACCGTGGTATACAGAGACGCTGTGGTGCAGATCGCCATCTACATACTGCTCCTACTTGGCCCCGGTCATCCTTAGGCATTCATGGACACAGCCAGCGCGGAATGTGACTTCATCTGAGGAGGGGTGGGGGCGGGGCCGATGACGGCCGCTATCCCGGAAAATTGCAAACAGGCTCCAGTCTTGGGACTGTCGTTGGCGCTTGGGGCCCCCATCCACGCACCCACCCCACCCCCCGGCGGCCCAGGTTGCGGGCCAGATTTGTGTCCATATCCAGTGCAGCTTGGAGTTTCGGGCTCCCTTCCCAGAAGCCCGAGAGGCCCCTTGCAAGAAAGTCCAAGACGCAATGGGCATCATGAACATGCATTTCGCTCGCACAGGTCGTTCGTGATCCTGGACACGGAGAGGAAAGGGGCGGTGATAAAGCACTTCTGACAAGCAGGACCGCGGGGCCCCGCGGGCGTCGCCCTCGTCCCTGGCAGAAGAGGCAGGGGGCAGGAGAGGAGGGCAGGAGGACTGGGCCCCCCTCGCGTCGTCGAGCGCATCATTTTGCTTCGGGCGATCCCTGCCCGGGAACGTGAGGCGGGATACGCATGGAACATGGCGCCCCACTTGGGCCTGGCGTCCGCGGCATGCAGTCGTCATTCGTCGAAGACGCAAGGCGCGGTACCCAGAGAGCACTGGGACCCCTGGGGCCTGGCGGCCGCGGTATGCAGGGTGTGCGAAGCGGGTCGGGGTTTCTTTGTTATGGATCCGTAGATCCCCAACTTGTCGTCGACTCGTCGGGTGGGTAAAACATGAGGGATGGTTTTCCGACCACCATCGGGGCCCAGGGCCGTCAAGGAACGAAAGGATGAAGTGCCGGCCCTAGGGAAGGGATCGCGACCCCATAAGGTCCACGCTGTCAAAAAGTCACGACGTCTGCGGTCTGGAGAGGGGGAGGGAACGGATAAGTAAGGGTGGAGGGGGGATGGGGCGGGATGTTTGTTTGGATAAAGCGCTTGCCTTGTCAGCAGAGAGCGGCACTACAGTACCCATACGAACAGACAATAAGAGAGGAGGGAGGGAAGGAGAAGAGATGTGAGAGGGGGCAGGAGGGATGGGGGAGGAAGGATGGAGCAGGGAGGGTATGGTTGGAGGAAAGGGATGCAGAGGAGCCAGCTTCCCGGAACCGCTTACATCCGCGTCAGTTCTTCTAGCCACATGGGCCTGCAGGGATGCAGGTGTCCAGATTCTCGCCCTGGGCGGAACAAATTGTGACCTCCACCTTTTCAACTTGCGTCTCGAACGCTCTCGTGAGAGGTGGTTGTGGTCAGAGGTCCCTCTCCCATTCCTCCTATTCCTGCTGAGTCGGCGACTGCTAGATTATGGCCGAGGTCAGTTCAGTGGGGGCGAACGAAGGCCAGGGTCTGGCCAGTTCGTCGTCGTCGTCCTCCTCCTCCTCCTCCTCCTCCTCCTCCTCTGATTCTCCTCCTCCTTTCTTGCCTCTGATCTTTTTCTTCTTCCTCCTCCTCTTTTGATCCTCCTCAGCCTCCTCTTCCCATGGGGCCCGCGCGCTGCCGGGTATTCCCGGGTGAGCTTTCCCGAGTCAAGTGGTGTCGCGGCTCGTTTGCCTCTTCTTTTCCTCCCTCCCTCCTTCTCGAAGTGGTGGCCAGGCAGAGTGAGGCCTTGCTTCTACCAGGGCCTTCCCCATCGAGGAGAGGGAAGAGTTCAGGCGGGGCGCCGAGCTGCTGGATGCATGCGGGGCCTTTGCCCTGTTCTCTCCTCCCCCGTCCTCCTGCTGCCAGTGCTGCTGCTACCTTTCCTTCCGAGCGGCGAGCGCCTGGATGCATGTGGGACGCTGCTGCACGATGGGATGTCGGGTCTTTCTGTTGGCCGACCTTCGGCATCGTAGGTGTGTCACAGCAGTCATAGCAGAAGCGGTTGCGTGGGACGAAGAATCAAGAGACGCATCAGTTCTAGACGGTGCCGGAAGGATGCCCCAATTGGTTTGCAGTGATGCGCCGATCATGCGCCACTTGGTTTACTAATGGGCCCCGATTGTGCCCTTGTCGATGTGCAATGCGTCTCCAGTCCGCCGAGCAACGCCGTACAAAACTCAGCGGGCAACCAGCGGGGGCGTTGCCATTCTCCTGTCGCGCCCCTTGCACGCGACGCTTGCACAGGCACCGCTGCTCGGGATCGGTGAGTTTGCTGCGGGAAGAAAATCAGGGCACGTGTGCCGGGTGCCTTCGAAAAGTGGGCGAGGGCTCTGAGACCTCAGAGCTCTGGTTCCTCGAAGGTTATCTGTAAAAATTACCCGCTTCGCCCACTCCGCCGGCCCAACCTGCACCACTGTTGGCATACATACGTTGGTGTGCCTTTGGCGGGCAAGAAGGTGGACAGTGGATTCGATCCTGGGGGGAGGAGGAGGCTGAGGAGGAGGAGGAGGAGGAGGAGGAGGAGGAGGAGGAAGAGGGAGGAGGGCTTTCGACGGCTTACTGGGGCACTGTTGGGACCAAGCTGTGTCATTGGGTTATCCTTCTTCGTCCCATCCTGCGTGGGTCTCTGGGCCACCTTGCTCCTTGGCTCGAGCAGCACCTGCCCCATACAGTGGACTTACACCTGGTCCAGAAAATCGTGTAAGACGATGCGGAAGTCAGTCGCTTCTGCCCCGGTTTGGGGCTGGGTTGGGCCAAGGCATACGTAAGGGGCACCGCGCGCGCTTAGCGTCTCCCTGGAGAGAACGCGCGGCGACTTCGCCCGCCTTTCCCGCAGATCGAGCGCATTGGCAAGAGAGCGCGACCCCTTGCGAGGGGGGGGGGGGGGGGCCCGCGCCGTCGGCACGTGCCTGTACTCACGGACTCGGCGCGGGCGCAGGAGAACTTTCTTAGTGAAGGCGCCTGGGGGCATCATGATGCGTGAGCCGCACAAGATAGGCGAGCTCCTTGCCCAATGTCCTCATCCTCTCCCTCCTGTTCATCCTCGCCTCAACCTCCTATCTGATTGTCACGGCTTGCCGTGTTGCCTGACGTCGTGTTGATAGTCGGGCGCATGGTGATGCTAGGCGTGCAGGTCTCGCCCACAGATGTCTGCGCGTCCCAGTGCCCACCCCCTGAGAATCAGCGCATCTGCCCGTGGAGCTGCGGGCATCTCTGCACGTGGTCGGGAGGGCAGGAGGACGAGCAGAACGAGCGTCGGGGCCATGCTCCCAATCGTCAGGGCCGGACCCAAGCGCGCTGCACACCTGGCACCACTGGGGCTTTGGGGGGCTAGGCTCGTGGGGATGCGATACCATGGCCCAGTGGGGATGGAGATAGGTTAGTAGACGATGCTGAGGCTTGGCTTGGGAGGAGGTGGAGGACGAGGTGCTGGACGGTAGGGGACGTGCACGAGGCAAAGCACGAGGAGTCGCGTTACGGCGACGACGGGCCAGCAGGGGCCGCATTCTGCACACTTTTCAAGTAAGCTCGGAGAAACTTGTGAGCGCCTCTCACGCCTCCCCAGAACTCCGACGTCGTGATTTCGTTTCACAGCGAAGACCCGCGGAGGTCTTGACCAGTTCCCCGGAACTTCTCTTTTCATCAGTACCCGTTGTTCTACGATCTTGGAGCCTGTCAAGGCCCCTGTGGGCCGAGAACGACACGAGACCTCCCATCTTTATTTTTGTTCCTGACGCGATGGGGTCTGGGAGCCCATCACGCCTCGGTCGTTCCATCATCCGCCTCCTCTTCGCTGAAGTTCGTCGGCGAGCCCCGGGGGGGGGGGGCGAAGTGAGAAGGGGCGGGCGTTCTGAGAAGGCTGGGAAGTCCCCGGGCCTTTGAGAAGTGTTCCCAGCCTTTCCCGAAGAACCGAAATCTTTCCAGAAGGCCAGAGGGCTTCTTAGAAGTCCCGCCGCCTTCTCAGAAGGCCTTCTAATTTTCACTTCCCCCCTCGCTCGCCGCCGAGAAGGATTCAGGAGATCTCCTGGCTCTCCGGACCCCCCGGCCGCCTTCGCTCTCCGGACCTCCCCGATCTGTTTGGCGCCTCGGACCTCTCCCTCCCCGCGTAGGGAAGACGAAGGAGCAACGGGGGATAGTGGGCAAGGAGGGAGACGGATGGGAGGAGGATGAGGAGGAGCAGGAGGAGCAGGAGGAGGAGCAGGAGCAGGAGCAGGAGCAGGAGCAGGAGAACGAGCAGGAGGAGGATGAGGAGGAGGAGGAGCGGGAAGAAGGAAAAAGAGGAAAATAGTTACGTAGAAGTAAGAGGTGGAAGAGGTCAAGCGTTGCATTGCATTTGATGTCTGCCCAGCGCATGAAAAAAGAGGACGAGGACGACGTAAGAGGAGGAGCAGGAGCACGGCTTGTTGGACATACCCAGCGCTTCAACAACTCATCGCATTAGTGTCGTCGTCTTCGGCGCCGTCGTCCCCTTTCGTTCCCCTGCTCAGCTCCGACTGCCCGCCAGAGCTTCGCCGAGCCTACTCGCTAGCCCGCCTCTCGGACCGACCAATGTCGCTGCTTGCAGGTGGGGCGGTCTTTCATGAAAGAAGAAACAGCAGCAAACACATAAACTTTCGGAGGACAGTTTATGTTCAGAGGTCCGCGCGGACCTCCGACAGTTTATGCTTATGCTGTTCTTTCTTCTTCGATTTCCAGGCGGCATCCGACTCGGGACGGGCGAGGGATGGCAAGCGAAGGATGATGATGAGGGAAGGCGGTGCTCTGGGCCGCGCGAGCGAGTCAGCGTCGACGTCTGACTCAGCACGGGCAGGGAGGGACAAGGGAGAGAAGGAGCGCTGGGCGCATTTCAAGGTTTCCTCCATAGCGAGCGAGTACCGTCTACAGCAGGTACGTCTAAGAAGAGATCGGCCTGCCAGCGGGCGCCCCACGGAAATTCCGTATCCTCCGATAGCCCCACGGACACACAGAAGCTCTGGGGCACGTCAGGGCCCTCAAATATTGACGACTAATGCGCCCCACGATTTCTTACAGCAAGATTGCTTATCGTATGTGTTGTCAATTGCAGGTTGACCAGATGAGCCTCGGAGGAAGCGGGGAAGGGAGGGTAACGACCCTGTACCGCGCGGCTGCCGGTATAATTATAAGGCGCTCCCCAGTCGTGCCAGGGCCCTTCCATGAGGGCACGGCCGCCCACGCGCACCTTCAACGAAGGGCGGGCTCGCGAGCGCGTGCGATCATTTAGTGACCGCCGTGGCACCCACCAATCCAAGTTAGCCCCCGCCCCTCGTCGCCCCCCTGCCCCCCCCCCCGCGCACCCACACACCCACACACACACACACTTTTTTTTCCCTCGAGCGTCCCAACCTGCGCGGCGGGAAGTGGCGATCAAACTACCCCAATCCGGAACCAGAATCACACACACACACGTCCCGCTGGGGGGCAGGGTAAGAGGGGGGCCGAGGGCGGCGACCATGACCATCTGACGAGGGGACAGGGGAAGAGTGGGGCAGCGGGCGGCGACCAAGATACCACATACCATCCGACGACTCCATCTTGTCAGGCCAGCGGCCCTTGCAGCCGTCGAACTTCTCCCCGGGACCGGTTCTTTCTCCCGAGTCGTTCTGTGAAGGTCATCAGGCTTGGAGCTGCCCACCTGCTGCCGAGATCTGCGAGCAAGATCCGCGGGCTGTTTTCTGGTCATAGTTTCGAGGCGGATCCATCCGTGGCAGCGAGGGCGCCCCACGAGGCACAGATAGGGGTTTGGGGGAGAAGGCCGAGAAGAGTGTGGCCAACGTGTGTGAGCCAAAGCGTGTGCTCCTCGTCGATGATCCTCAGGACGCGTGTGAGCTAAAGCGTGTGCTTCCCCTGGTCGGTTCCGCCGACGGTGCGAAGCCTGTGTCGGCCCTTGTTGCGCCGCCTACGTCGTATTGAAGGGCCACGGTGGACAGGCACACGTGGGGGCCAACACGCGTCCTGAGGAACATCGCGTTTGGTGGCTGTCTGGTGGGTCACCGACAGTTCTGATGGGCCGATGTTCCACCACCGCCACCATAGGTAGGAGAGGAAGAGGAGGAGGAGGCGGAGGAGGAGGACCTCCACATCCTCTCTTCTCTCCCATCCTACCTGTGGTAGCGGTGGTGGAAGATTGGCCCATCAAGTTCCACAGACAGGGAGCCTGCCGTCTGCCGCGCCCCTTTCGGCGCGACCTGGAGGGGCGGCCCCTCGCACTGGCCCTCGGCGCGAAGCCCCGGGGCATTCACCTCCGTGCTCAGAGCGCCCAGGCCTCCGACGGCTCGAGAGCGTCTGCCCGAGCTCTCTCGCTGGCCGTCCTCTGCTCGGCGGCGAGTCCAGAGGGGAAGGGAGAAGGAGAAGGCCTTCTCAGAAGGCGGCGGGGCTTCTCAGAAGGCCTCCAGCCTCGGAAGTCCTCCGGCCTCAGAATGCAGGAGGGCTTCCGGGCCTTCTGAGAAGGCCCGCCCCCTCTCACTTCCACCCTTGACTCTCGCTGCCGATCTGCACCGGACAACAAACAATGGCATGCGGTACGATCAAAGGGACATAGGGACCGCTTCGGGTTCGGAATCGGCTCGCTGTTCCTCAGGTCATTCCGTGATTGTTCCTCTAGCCCTCCTCGTGCACCCAGGCGCTGTTGGAGCCAAAAACGAGCTTCGTTTCTCATCTAGCGTTCCTCATTGCAGCAGCTTGACTGTAAGTTCGCGTCGTGCTGGCAACCCGGAATCGGTCGATGTCGAACGATCTGACGTTTCGGAAACGGCCGATGGTCACTGCTGAATGACCCCCACGGTGTCAGGAACCAACGCTGGGGTCGACACGACATGAACCCGCAGCAAAAATACTATTTCGGAAGGCCAAGCGAGTTTTTCGGTTCGGCACTGGAGCCCCCTGGCGGTGCCTCCTGCGCCGCCCTTGGCGCACTTCGCGCGCCAGGGACGGGGGTCGAGGGGGTCCAGCGACGAACCAAGACATCCGCGCGAACCTCCGACAGTGTATGCTTATGATTTCGTTTGTTCCTCTGCTGGAGGCCCTCTCCATGCTCCCTGGGGCCGTCAAGCAGCGATCCCGGGGCGACAAGCCAGTCCCAGGGAATGGTTGAAGAAGGTCGTCGGGCTGGTGTCTCGAGAAGAGTCAAGTCGTCGGAGATCTGGGCCTACAACCTGCCGCGCGCTTTCCCGGTAAAACTGTCTGGGATCGCGTCAGCTGCTCGAGCCACCCTGCGCTGCGCCCCAAAAAGAGCAGCTCTCCGTCGTCGCCCGCTCGGCATCGAAGGCGGCGGCGCCGTGGCCAACTTTTGAAGTTCGGGGATTGCAGGTGGGGCTGGGGCGTTGGGGTGGGAGGAAGGAAGGGGAGATGGAGGAGGAGGAGAGGAAGTAGGAGCAGAAGGAGAAGCAGCAGCAGCAGCGGCAAGAGAAGGAGGAGGAAGAAGAGGGCGTCGAGAAGGAAGATGGGGAGGGGGAGGAGGAGAACGACTAGGTCCAGAGTAATGTCAGCTTGTGATTGATAAATGACTGGACCGCCCCCCCCGGGGCTGATGAATAGACCCCGCGGGGCGCGACACTTTTTTAATCACGCGCGCCAGGGGGGAGGAGGAAAGAAGAGGAGGAGGGAGGAGAAGGAGAAGGAGGAGGACGACGAAGAGGAGGAGGAGAGCGAGGAGGAGGAGGAGGAGGAGGAGGAGGAGGAGGAGGAGGAGGAGAGGAGGAGGAGGAGGGGAGGAGGATGAGGAGGAGGATGCGGAGGAGGACTGACCGACTTGCTCGGGTCGGACGAAAGGCTGGGGAAGGAAGGGGGGGTTGCGAAGCTTGCTGCGCGCAGCTGGTTTTGGTCGCCCCGCCGAAGGGCCAGTCCTCGACGCATGGCCGCTTTCGGCGCCAGGACGCGCTTGGAACATCGGCGATGTGAGCTGCTTGGCAGATCCCCCCTTTGCTGCGCCCCACTTTCGTCCAGCCCGCCATGCCCGCAGGCCCGCATCGGTTCGACAGAAAGAGGGTCGGTCGCCCTGGCTCGCCCTCGCCTCCAAACACCCCCCCTTGTCCCTCGTTGGCGGCCAGGCGTCGGCGCTAATCACTGGCGCCGCCCCGTTAATTTTCAATCTGGTGGGCGCCACCCCGCGATTCGCCCGAGCAGGGGAACTATTTTGCAACACGTGCGCTCAGTAAGCCCATGACGCCCTACTGTTCCAAGTCCCTTCAGCGTGGGTCTCCGCTACTTGGACTGCCATGCGCGCCGTAGTTCCTTGTTGGCATGTGTGTGTGCTATCGGCCAGTACAACATACATGCCGACACATGTTGTTGTATGATCACAGTGTCCATGTGGTTGTCCATCGAGACTCTCGTTTACAAACGGGCCATGGTTCCATGCACGCAGTTGATTCAGAATGCCCAATGTTTGGTCACGAAGCTTAGGGCAGAGACAGAGGTTACCCTCTATTTGTAAAGTTTCTGCACAGTGTGCCGCTTCTGTTCGTATCGTCCCAGAAGTCATCAAGCGAGAGCCCAATGTTGAAAAAGGACCGACCGCCTCTATCAACGGATTGGTGTGGTTTGTTTCAGGACAGTGTGCGCAGCGCCAAGGCGAGAGCCACATGTTCATAACCACTGGCCTTCATCATCGGTTAAGCCGCAGAAAACTGGCCAGGCGGAGGTGTGTGACGCCGATCAAAAAATCGTTTTGCCTCCCAGGAGGTCTTCAGGGGTCTCAGCAGCTCCCTGGGGATCGACTTCCAGAGGCCACCAGAGTCCATTAAAAGCCTTCTGAGACCCCAAACGTTCAAGAACCTCAACCTTCGATCCTTGATCGCCGCTCTTTATCCTCCTCCTCCTCCTCCTCCTCCTCCTCCTCCCCTTCCTCTCCTCGTTCTCCTCCTCCTCGTCCTCCTCCTCCTCCTCCGTCTCCTCCTCCTCCTCCTCACACCCTTGGGCCTCCCTCCATCCCTCGCACTTCGTGAGACTTCCCCAATGGGGCCCAATTTTTAAGCACCATCGATCCTCGATCCTCCTCTGCCCCTTTTGTTTTGGATCGAGCCTCATGCAAGAAACGCGTCGACACGTCTGGCACCCAGGAGTTCGTCAAGGCAAAATGTCTGCGGTGCGACATCAAACCTGCGTCGTCGAAGATGTTACTGGAAGCGGAGCGCGGAGAGATGCAATGCAGATTGGGACGGCAAACGAAACAAGTATCTATTGCCCCCCCTCCCTCCCTCCCTCCGTCTCTCCTTCTCCTGTGCAGTGGTGACGTGGTTGGGCGTGTGCCGGTCGCACATGGTTCGACAGAGGTTGCCGTCTCGCCGCACCCCCACGGCTGCCCGCCAATCTGTGCATTCATCTTGGACTCGCCTCCTGGCTTGGACGCTAGGAGTTCGCTTTCCTGGATTTGAGGTCTTCGGTGGTCCCCGCCTCATCGCTGCGGCTGGACGAGGCTCCGGAAACGGGCCCTCCCTCTCCTCGTCCCTTTTTCCCCCTGCTCCCACTCTTCCCCTCCCCTCCCCTCCCAATCCTCTCCCTCGGCCCCCTTCTCCCTGTCGCTCTCTGCCTCCATCCCCCTTCCTCCCGTCCTCCGGCTGTCCCCACCCCTCAGGGCAAGCTTGTCTGATGATGTCGCCGGACGCAAAACATGCTTTCAGCAAAACAAGTTGCCCTCCACAGTCGTCTGCCTTCGGCAGCACTTATTGCCTTCGCTGAATGTTTTCCCTCCCTCCACCCACCAGCATCACATCGACGGCCCTGTGGCGCTGCTTCTGCGGAGGCTCTCCTCGGACATCTGGCCCACTCGACATCTTGCCGACGCGACTCTCTTGTGGTGGAGGAAGAAAGAGAGATACAGAGAAAACAAAGACAGAGAGAGAGAGAGATATAATGATACCAATAGCATTAAGACTTATACTAAACACAATAGTAGTAATGATACTACTAACAGTACTAATCATATCAGGAAGAAGAAAACGACCATGTATATATATATATGGAGAGAGAAACAACAAACACAATGCAGGAGGGCGGCGGAGGGATGGAAGAAGAGGTGGAGGGAACAGAGAAAGCAGATTGGGAGGGACGTGGAGGAGGAGGATCAGCGGCAGCGACAGTCCGCGTCGGCTTTGGTCTCTGCACCGGGCGAACGTCGGTGTCAGGGAGGGGGGGAGGTGCCCAGACATGGGATGTGCCCCGATTCACTCCATGTGGCGCCCCTGGAAGTCCCGACCCTTTCTCCAGGGCCAGTTATTCATCCCGGGTCGCTTTTTGACAATCGAGGCCGAGCGACGGCCTCCAGGGGCCGGACACTGCCAGAAGCCAAGACGCGGGCCCGTGTCTGGGCATAGCGAGGAAAGAGGGAGGACCAGCAGCGGGTGGAGGGCGACGGGAAGGCCAGAGGAGGACGGGCGGAAAGGAGGAGGACCGGCAGCGGGAGGCAGGCAGCCTCCTCGGTCTCTGCACACGTTGTCGGCAGGCGCTCCGAGGACTCCGAGGGAGGGTCTCGTCCTTTCCTCCGCGCCCCCTCCCGTGCCTCCTCCCGCCCCTCCTTTATTGAGAAGGGGAAGGGCATTGTTCTGGGCCCCCCTGAATCCATAGAGGGCCTCCATCGGGCAGCCCGCCAGCAGTGTAGCGCAATGGAAGGCAGCAACAGTAGCGGGATCAGGGGGTAGAGGCGGGGCCTCACTTCTGCGAGCGCGCGGCCGCCTGCATCCGCTCTCAGAGAGTGTCGGCTGAGGCAAAGTCGGATTCTTCTTACTGGTCGTCAACCTCCTCCCATCCATCTCCCCCGCCTCCCCCCAAACATCTTCATACTCGGAGGCTTAGCGCTCGCCACTAACACCGATATCGGCGGGTTGACTCCACTGGGGGATGATGATCCCGATCTCGGCGATGTTGGTACTGTTCGGGTTTCTTAGGTGGCCGAGAGATTTCACCAGAGCCAGGATCTACGATCATTGTCTCCCAGTGGAGACACCTCCCTGCGTTGGCGATGGTGCCCATGTACAGGCGTCCAGAGAATGTATCGCGCGTTCTGCGCATGCTCTCCACGCAGAGGCCCTCCTGGCCTCAGACAGGCTGGGGTGATTGTCCACAGCGGTGGCCTTCTTCGTCGACCCCGAGAATGTCATCATCATGTTTGCTCTCATTGCTTTCACTCACTCCTCTCCCCTCATCCCTGCCCCCATGAGGTCAGTGGTCCATGATTCTCCTGTGGTCTCTCTCCTCCGACGTTGCATTTGTTCGTGAAGTGACCCCTCTGGGATCTGGACCCTTTCCTTGGGACCGGCTGCGGCTCGTCTACGAAGTGAGGGGGTTTTGGGCCTCTTCCCTCCGCCAGACCATCCGACGACGCTTCCTGCTTGCTTTCGACAAGTGCGGCCCCAGTGAGCCCCCGGGGGCAGTTGTGGATCCCGGGTCTCCTTCTGCCGGCCCATGCAGTACCAGCCTGATCTATGTCTTTACCCCAATGATTGGCATCTCTGTATCCCTGCGCCCGATCTTCAGGGCTTCCTAAGTTTCTGCAGTCACGTCCCTAAGCTTGTCGTTTCCTTGGGCTTGTCGGTCTCAGGGCCGGTTAATGCAGGGGCTTCCAGGGGGTGGCGCGAGACAACGTGCAGCTCAAGTGATTGGGGCAGTCCGCCCGATGTCCGAGCCAGCGAGCAGCTCCAGTGATGGTTGGGTCCGTCCCCAAGAGACCCGGGCAAATTGCTCAGTTCAAGCACGGCCTCAGAGAGGCCGCGCGCCGCATCATCGTCATGCTCATCTTCGCCAGCACACATCGCCATCGGCATCATCATCATCATCATCATCATCATCATCACCACCACCATCATCATCATCATCATCATCATCATCATAATCGTCGTCGTCGCCAGCATGATCATCATCACCACCATCAGTATCATCTTCAGCACCATCATCAGCAGCATAACCATCACCATTCTTATTATCAGCATCATCTTCTCAACTTCATCATAAGCTTCTTCTTACCATCATCATCATCTTTTTAACGATCGCCACCACCATCGGCATCATCTTCTTCATCACCATCATCATCTATGTCACCATCACTACCACCATATGCATTATCGTCATCAGCATTAACATCGTCTCCACCCATCATCACCATCATCATCATCATCATCATCATCACCATCACCATAATTATCATCAGCATCATCGCCTTCATCACCATCATCACCATCATCACCATCACCACCACCTCTTACGTCAGTAGTATCATCAGTAGCATCACCGCCATCATTAGCACCGCCATCACCCTCAGCATCGCCATCGTCATCGCCATCGTCCTCGTCATCATCACCAGCATCATCAGAATCATCATTATCATGATGATGATGATGATCATCATCATCATCATCATCATCATCATCATCATCATCATCTTCATGACCAGCATCATCATCATCATCATCATCATCATCATCATCATCATCATCATCATCATCATCATCATCATCATCATCATCATCACCAGCATCCTCCTCATCATCATCACCATCACCATCAGCATCACCATCATCAGCATCATCATGATGTTCTTCATCCGTAACCTTGCTGGCTCGAGCCTGGCTCGAACCCCCTCTGGCAGGCGTTGCGAGCATGGTGGTTGCGGGAGGCCCTCGGGCGCCCCCTGGGCCGGCACTCGGAGCAGGGCCACTGGGTGAGCAGGCCTGGGCCCGACGCTCGGCGGCCACGCTGGCGCGCAGGCTGCGCAGGGAGCGTGCCCAGGCGCGGGACGGAGACACGGCGGCGGCAGCAACCACTGCAGCTGTAGCGGAATTGGCTCCCCCGCAGGCCCTGGCGGCGGCCCTGGAGGATCGCCTCGTGTGCCTCGGCAAGGCGCTGCTGCTGCTGCTGCACCACAGGGCTGACGTCGCACTTGGCTGCCACATGCATCGCCTGGGCGATGCGCTGCGCGCGGTGGCCAAGACGCTGGACGTGGACATGGACTTCGTGCACGGGGGCATGGAAATCAAGGGCGACGGCGACAAGGCGAGGCACGAACCGCTCGCCGCTGCGGACATCAAGGTGGAGGCATGCGTCGTGGAGCCCGCGCTGGTGCTCAGCGGTCAGGGGCGTTGGCTGGGAGTGCGGCAGGCGCTTGGGCTACGCCGCGATGCGGCGTCCTTTCGCCCGCCTTCGTCCTGGACGCCGTTGCGGTCAGGCGCCCAACCGTACGTGGCGGGGTGGGCTCGGGCAGAGGTGCCGCTGACCGAGCTGGGCTTCTCGAGCCAGGAGGCCGAGACGATTGCACACGCCGGCGATCTCGCGGACGGGGTCGTCGAGGATGTGCTCGCCGACGATGCCAAGCTGAACGAACTGGAGGCCCACGTGTCGGGGGACGGCGCGGGGGACGAGCAGCAGAAACCCGAGGCCTTCGGGTTCGTGCTGGACGACGTGGAGGAGGACGTCGACCAGACGTTGAAGAACGAGGTGATGCTGGTCGCCCGCATGATGCGCCACACCCTGGAGGTGGAGGCTCAGCTGCGCAGCTAGGAGGCACTTTACATACTATTCGAGACTGGCCTGTTGGTGCGGGTCCGCAGCACGCTGGACAGGCTCGGGTTCGAGCCACACGGCAGGCTCGCTGAGGGCGGCGCCCCGCCCGCGCGGAAATCGGCCGAGTCCCCGCCCGACTCGGCCGTCCCGCGCGCGGGCGCGGGTGGCGCTGCCGCGGAAGCTACCAGGTCGTGCGACGGAGCGCTGGACGGCGACGCGTTGGAGCCCGACGTCCCCAGCCACAGCCTGCCTGCAAATTGCGACGGGGTGGTGGAGCAGCCGCCGTTCGATGTGGGGTGCGAGGGGGACGTGCCCCCGCCCCCGGTGGAAGGCGAGCTCTTCTTCACCTACGACGACTTGGCGACGATGGCCGCCACAGAGACAAGACCGCTGGGCAGTGCGAGGCGGCTGTGGGCCATCGCGTCGGGGCGGGTCGAGGATTCGCTACGCTGGTGCAGTTTGGGGTGTGCCTGCTCGGAAACCCTGGGGAGGTGGCCCAATGACCCCGTGGGTGAGTGAGAAGTTGCGGGGGGCGCGGGCGCTTCGGCTCCGACTGCTTTTGGAGAGCGGGAGTATCGTTTTTTCCATCGTAACCATCGCACCCATCAGCATCATCAGCATCACCGCCATCATCACCATCATTACCACCTTCTTCATCACCATCGCCGTCACCTCTGTCATCGTCATCGCCATCCTCGTCATCTCAGCACCAGCATCGCCATCATCATCGTCATCACCGCCACCGCCCTCGCCATCATTATCACCACCATCATCTTCTCCATCGCCATCGTCACCATCATCTTCGCATTCGTATCATCAGCAGCATCGTCGGCATCACCATCGCCATCGTCGCCCGTATTCTCATTGTCGCTGTCGTCATCGCCGTCGCCATCGTCATCATCATCATAATCAGTTTCGTCACCACCGCCTGCGTCATCATCATCGCCATCCGGAACACCATTGACACCATCAGCGTCTCAATCATCATCATCATCATCATCATCATCATCATCAACAGCACCGTCACCATTGCCATCCGCATTGTCATCGCCATCGTCATCACCGTCCTCAGCGTCATCATTATTCGTCGGCGTCGTCATCATCGTCATCATTATCATGAACATCGCCATCATCGTCATCACCAAAACCAGCGCTGGCATCAGTGCTAGCGCCAGCATCGCCACCAGCATCGTCGTCGTTGTCGTCATCGTCATCATCACCCCACTCATCATCAGCATCGTTGTCGTCACCATCGTCACCACGATGGGAACGTCGAACACGTCGTGGTCCGAGCGTGGCAGCGCGACATAGAGAAACCAACGCCGGCCGTCTTAAACTTTAGCGCCCCCCGGGGCAGAGCTCACTTCCACCACCGCCACCTCCTCCGCCATCCTCACAGCTCTGTCAGTGTCCTCCTCGCCCTCCTCAACCTCTTCCTTGCAGTCGCCAGCGCCCTTCTCTATATTCTCGTTTTTCTCCGCCACCACTTCCTCTGCCTAAGCCTCATCCTTACTCACGCCCTGTCCATCCACCCCGTACCTCCTGGCGCGATATGCTTGTGCGGGTGCTTCCACTCCTTCCTCCATCCTGGTGGGATCCGCCTGCGCGAGCGCCCCCGCAGCCTACGATCCGCCTGCGCGGGAGCCCCGACCTCCTGTGCAGCTTCCCCCTCCTGCTCGTCTTCCTCGCCCTTGGTGGGATCGGCCTGCGCTGGCGCCCCCACCCCTTCCTTCTCCTTGTTTGCTTCGGCGAGGGCTCAGCCCCAGGGGAGAGCTTGCGCCTTCACCGCCAGCACAACTATCAGCTCCATCGTCGTACTTATCATCATCAGGCCCGTCACCGTCATCACCATCATCAGCATTGTCGTCTTCATCGTCGCCGCCAGCATCTTCGCAATCCCACCTCAGCCGTGCGCAGCCGAGGCCTCTTCTGGGGCCATCGGCGCCGGCGGAGGCGACCTGCCGCCCCGCTGCACCGCCCCATTGCGCCGCCATCGACCCCGCGCGCTGCCGGGCAGTGGCAGGGGCGATGGATCCTCGGTCCTCCACGCCCTCCTCGTCCTCGTCCTCCTCGTCCTCCTGCTCCTCGTCCTCCTGCTTCTCCTCGTCCCCCTGTTCCTTTCCTTCTCTCTCCTGATCCTCTTCCAGAGTCGCAGGGGCAACAAGAACTCAAGTCGAGCAGCAGAAGCCACGGTCCTCGCTCCTGGCCCCTGGCCCAGACATGCAATTGCGTCGTGTAAAATCAAGATGGGGGGGTATTGGCCGTTTTCGGCTTCAGGGGGCCTCGCTGGGCCCTGGGTGCGTCAGAAAAAGTATCGGGATGGATAAAAGGGTCGGGATTTCTGAGGCCCCGTTTTAAACATCACAACATAGAATGTTTAGGGAGGGGTCCTAGTGGTCGTGAGGGGTCCTGAGGGGCCCTGTGGGTCCTTCGGGTCCCGGGAGGCCGTTTTCCATTTCGATTTCGATTCCGGTGCTGCGGGTTCGATTCCGTTTCTGGTGAGAAGTGCTTCTGGGCGTCCAGTTCCAATCGGACGCGGTCCGATTTTTCGCCGATTCGATTTTGGTTTCCCGATTTGGTGGAGGGCGGGCCTGCTGCCCGCTGCCGCTGCCCGTAGCCGCCGTCGCCCGGCCTTCGGCCGCGCTGTGTGATTTCTTTGTGTCAGCCGCTTTGGGCTATCCTGTATATGCCAGATGTCCGGCGGTGCGTTTTTGTTCCATCCCGGCGTGTTCCTTCCATGTCGCACTCTTGGGCCCACTGCCTGGGCCCCAGGATCACCATGCAGGATTGGATCTGGGGCGTGATGATCCCCCCGGGAAGGGATCGGAAATTTTGCATGGGTCGGCGGATGGGGGGAAACCGAAGCACCGTCGGGTGTATGGAATTCTGGACACTGGCCGCCATTGTTGGCCCCCCGGGCCGTCAAGTATGGGGATGGGATGGCGTGAGTCTCAGCTGGGGAAGCGGTCGGCTGCTCCTGTGGCTGCGCAGTGAGCAGTGAGAGCACACGTCGCCGGATGACGCGGGATGGAGGGGCCCGGGACTGCGCACAGTGAGCCCCGCCCCGAGATCGTATGCCCAGCTGGCCTCAACAGGACCCCCCGAGTGGCAGGCGCTCTCTCGCCTCAAATCTGATGATGTTCCAACCGACTTTAGCCTTGATCACGAGATTAGCCTAATCCTATGATAATTAGCCCCAATCCCGAGTTTTCCCGAGAAGCGTTAGGCCGCTCAGAAAAGGGGGGGAAGCTCGGGGATGCACCCCCAGGGGGCCATTCGGACGCACCCCGATCGAGAATGGACGCCCCCCTGTCATATATCCTTAAGTGTGGCCCGAATTTTGGTTGTCCATTTGGAAGCCCCACGAGTTCGGGGATTGGGGTCGCCATACCTCCCGTTATCGAGTAGCCCAGAGCGACCTCAAGACAACCGTGCGCTGCTTCCGGTGGCGCCCCCAGGACGCTCCGCGCTCTGGGGCTGGAGTGTGTTAGCTGGCGA
>CAUYUJ010007779.1:2001016-2086938 GCA_963575745.1 Prorocentrum cordatum
TGCAGTTGCGCAGAGCAGCATGAGCGGCCTTTAATTGCATCGCTGGGCCATTCAGCATGTTGGCCCAGGCGGTCTGGTCCCTCAGGTTTCCGATTGAGTGGTTCGGGCTGTTTCTTCATTGCTGCTGATAAGCGCCTCGCCCGAGTCCCTGAGAACAGGACCTGGTCGATGGGATTGTCCAAGGTCCTGTGTCGACGGCCCTGGGATCTTGCCTTGGCATTTGTTGGTCGTTTTGGTCTGGCATCAGCTCTCTCAAGACGGCCCGAGGCGACGTTATTGATCTAATTGCCATGTGCCCTCGGACGATGTGCACGTTGAGTGTCCTCACCTCTCCTCGCTCCCTCATCCCTCATCCCCACTTCCTTGCCCACCTCCGTCACCTGTGGTTGACTAAGCCGTCGGTCTCTCAGGACGGGTCGTTTCTCCATCAGTCCACGGTCAAATGTCTCGCTGCAAACAGCTATTGGGACCAGGCTCGGGAGTTCAGGGCGGGACTCGTGGATACCCATTGGTGTGAGTTGTGTGGCCAGGAGCTGGGGAGGGGTATCTGTGTTGGGGAGACTGCCTGCTTCCGCCGTCCCTCCGTGCTGGCGCACGGGAGCGAGCTGCCTGGGCGTTGTGGAGCCACGGGTTCTTGCTGGACCCCGTCGCGTGCAGGCGACTTGGGAGGTTTGGGAGATTAGGTCCCATGGAGATTACCTGGATGGCGATGCTTTCAGTGACGGGTCCCGCGGGTCCGCTCTGTCTTGTGAGTCCCACCTCAAGAGAGCGGGCTGGTCAGTGGTCCAAACTTCGGGAAGTGGCATTGATTTCACTGCAGCGTTGTGTGGACCCTCCCTGAACTTGGGCGTCCGATGTACCCCGTTTCGCTACTTGTCCGATTCTGACTGGGTCGTCTCGAGCTTTAAAGAATGCTGTGAAGCCACGACCGGCACGTGCGCGTGCCAATATCTGGGAACGTGTTTGGGCTCGGGTGGACGACCTAGGGGGGAGGTCTCGGTTTTGAATGTCAAAGGCCACGCGCTCGCGCGCGATGACCACCTCTCGGCCGACGCCAAATATCGGTGGCTGGGCAATAAGACTGCCGATCAGTATGCCAGGCTCGAGGCGTCGCGGCACCCCCAAGATGAGTCGGCTAATGCTCGAGTGGTTCGGTCCGCCAGGTTGTCAGAATATGAGTGTAAGCGCCTCACTCGCACCCTGCGGGCCGTGGGTCCACCAGCCAGCACAGCGTCGACTCGTGATGTTGAGACTCGTGGCCAACGGCGACTACCCCCCCGGCTCACAGCGGACGAGGACTCCCCTGACAGAGAGCACGACGTCGTGCAATTTGCGGGTGAGCTGTGCTGCGTAAGGTCCCTGCGCGTGGCCAAGACGACCAGGACGCTGCGGCAGGCTCCACGCAGGCCAGCTGTAGGCCATCACCTCTGTTGCGTTGGTTTTCGCCTTCACGTGCGGCGCCCACTCGTGTGATAACGCCCAGCTCCTGGCGGCCAATTGTAAAGGGCATTTTCAGCAAGGCTTCTCGACCCGTGCCCGCCTGGTCCACCTCTGAAGCGGAAGCCACACACTTACTGGGGTGAACCTGCCTGTCGGTTTGGGCCCCCAGGCCCCGTCGTCGTTTGGCGCCTTCGCCCTGGACATCAAACTTGAGGACCTCGATGTCCTCTCCGACGCGTGAGGTGATCGCAAGCCGAGTCGCCGTTCGGCGTAGAGGCACTGCCCGCGCAGAGGCACACCCACTGGGATGGTGTCCGCGGGTATCGTCTTCGCTCTGCGACACTGGCGGCCGCGTGCACTGCATCCGTTAGCGACACCCAAGTAAAAAGCCTCGTCCTCCTCCCCCCCCTCTTTGATGTTCCTAATCGCTCCTCCCCTTTCCGCCTCTCTTCTCCTGCATCCGTCTCTCTCCCCCTCCTCGTCCCCTCCTCCCTTGTCATTCCGTCCTGCGGCGACGAGGACGGGCCAGACTCATTGGCAGGGACCGGGTGGCGGGCACAGCGCCCACGCCCGCAGGCTTGCGGCGCCGCCTCCAGGCCTCGAGGACGGCGGCGGCGACGGCGGCCACCGTCCCGTGCGTCACCCCGGAGCCGCGCGCGGCGCCGCCGCCGCAGGCAGCTACTTGTGGCCGCCGCCGCCTTGACGATAAGGATGGAACCAGGTACAGCCCCTCCTCCCCCTCCTCCTCCTCCTCCTCCTCCTCCTCCTCCTCCTCCTCCTCCTCCTCCTCCTCCTCCTCCTCCTCCTCTTTCTCCTCAAAGTGCAAATCCTACTCTGCGGACCGCGACAAGTTTTTTGTCTGTGTTCTCCGTGGGGTGAAACAGGGCTGTCCCCTGAGTGGTTCGATCTTCTGCCTCGTTTTTGACCCGCTTATCCGTATGATGGTGTCAAAGCTACCCAGGGATGAAGCTTGTCTCGCGATGTTTGCAGATGACACAGGACTCGTCGCACAGGACATCTACGCCTGTCGTTTCCTCGTTCTTCAAGTCTTTCATCTTGCTGCGCGTGCTGCTGGCCTGTGTTTAAACGTCAAGAAGACGAAGGCAGTGCCCTTTAAGTTCCCGAACAAAGAATACGTGCTCGCCTGCGTGAGAGAAGCGGGCATCTTGATCAAGCAGTTCGAAATCTGTGTGCGTGCTGTTTATCTCGGCCTCGTTCTTGGACCGGGGGGCCGCGAAATCTCCTGGATCGCTCCTGCTCGCAAACTTCGGGAACGCGCCTGGCTTATTCGCTCCCTGGACCTTGGGCTTGTCAAATCTGTGTGGCAGTACAACTTGAGGGCCTTGAATGTCCTGGGGCACGTGATGCAGCTCCTCACGCTTTCTTCGCTGCTGAAAGGGAAGCCCTGCGGACCCTCGTGAGAGGGCCCCGTAATGCGTCCACTGGCCAGATGATGATGTCCCTCACTGATCTAGGCTTTGCGATTCAAGCTCGAGGTTTGTACTCTGCAGGCCCTGCTGCGATGTACCGAGTGGCGCTTACTTCGGGTGCCTTCCACACCTATTGCAATCTGATGGAGGAGGAGGGTGGATGCAGAGAGTCGCTTCTGGTCATGCGCTCGCCCGAAATGTTCCACCGGTCCATGATCCAGCAGCTCAAGAGAAATTGGAAGCGCATCTCTGAGATCCCGCAGGCCCCTCAATTCGGCGATAGGCAGCTGCAGCGTAAAACTGATCTTCTAGTGCAGCGCCAAGCGAGCAAATCTTGCCGCGCCACCCTCACTGCCAGAATCAGATTCTTCACGCCCTCGGCCAACGAGGCCGACATCGATGCTCTGATATCGTGCTTACTCCGCCTGTCCAAGCTTGCCCCTCCTTTTGTGCTCGCTTGCGTTGTCAAGACAGTCTGCAACGCCTGGTGCACTTCTCGTCGCTTCCCTGGGCCCACTGAGTCTTGCCGTCTATGCGGCTATGCCCTCGGAGGCGACGATATCATACATATTCTCGAGTGCCCCTGTCCTCTTAGTCTTGTCCGCTTGCTGCCCGCCCTGCCTCCCCTGTTCTGCCGTGCCTCGGCTGTCGAGCGCTTGTCCCTTTATCCTTTTCACCCCGCTCTCTGACTCGCAGCTGCTCGCCTGTGCCCTTTTTCATTGATACTGTACACCACGTTTACCACACGATGAAAGCTCGTGGCACGCGTGGGGAGTGTGCCACATATAGGCAAATCCGTGCGAGGTTGCGTAGTTCAGCGAGGCGAGACGGTCGCCTCCAACGGGTGCAACGTCGGCCTGGATAGCCTCAGCAGACCATCGGACACTCTTTCTGTTCTTCCTCGCTCTTGCCCTCTTTTCGCGCCTTGTCCGCTCTTCGTCTCTCTCTCTCTCTCTCTCTCTCTCTGGGGGCCGTGTACTCCTCCTCTTTCTCCTCCTCGTGCCCTCCTCCCTCTCCTCTTCCTCCTCCTCCTCCTCCTGCTCCTCCTGCTCCTCCTCCTCCTGCTCCTCCTCCTCCTCCTCCTTCTTCTCCTCATCCTTCTCTTCCTCCTTCTCCTCCTCCTACCCCCCTCCTCCACCTGGAGGGATGGAGGTCCCCGCCGCCGTCGGCATTTAGCGAGAGAGGTCTTCGCTGGTCCCCGGGAGCTCTCGGAGAGGGTTACGGGTACGCCATGCGAGCGCCGTTTTTAGATTTCCCCAGTGAGCCACGGAACTTGTGAGCGGTACGCCCACTTGGGGGGCAGTTACGCCATGCGAGTTGGGTCGTAGGTGGAGATCCCTATGAGGCCGGGCGAACCGATTTGAGAGAGGGAGTGTAATGGGAGTTGTGCCGCTGGGGCCGTAGGTGGAGCTCCCGGTGGGTCACGCAACGTGTGGGGTGTGTGTGTGTGTGTGTGTGTGTCGAAGTTGGGGCGGTTGCGCCATGCGAGTTGTGCCACGCGGCCACGAAGCGTGTGAGGGGTGTGCAGGATTGGGGGCGAGGAGGATGGGAGGGGATGAGGTGGGTGGGGACACGCGGGGCGCCGCGGATTCAAAACGAGAAGCCGCTAAGCCTAGCGAGTGGCCCAACCCAATGCAGCTGCGAGTAACGCAGGATATGGCCCTCTCCTCCTGCGTAGTGTGCCACTATAGGGGTGGAGCCTGGGGCAGTGCGGATGGGGAGCGGCGCACCAGGCGCGCAGATGCAAGCTGAGCTTCCTACGGTGCTCGATTCAAGTGAGAGGTAAGCTAAGCTCCCTACCTGCCACGAAGCGTATGAGGGGTATGCCGAAATTGTGCCGCCATGCGCGCCCTGATGCATTCGGTGGAACTCCCTACGGGGCGGGTGCGCCATACGCGAACAATGCCACTGGGGCCGTACGCAGGGCTGCCAATGGAGCCACGCACCGTGTGAGAGCTGTGCCTTTGTGGGCCCTAGGTGGGGCCCCGCATGGGGCCCCGAAACTTGCGAGGGATGCGCCGAAATGGGCATGCGGCATGGACGCGGAGGGGCGGGAGAGAGTGAAGTGGAGCGTGGCGCTGCTGATGCAAAGCGATGTCCCGGGTTGGAGAAAACCACGACGTCGCAAGTCTGGGCTGGCGCCGTCGTCGTTGTGGCTGGTTCTCGTCGTCTTTCGGAGGTTATCGGGCGTTCTCGGAGAAGGCTCTCGGATGTCTTCGCAGATTCTCAGAGGCCTTCGGAGCTTCTCGGACGTTCTCGGAGGCGTGGTCATCGCTGCCGTCGCCGCTGCCGCCGATGCGATCGCCGTCGTCGTGCATCGATGGAGGATCAATCGATTGAGGTTTTGCCCAATTTTGGCCTGCGGGGGCCGTTGTCCGGCCTAGGGGCCATACAACATGGATCGGGACCAAAATTGCCCCAGGGAAAATTGGCCAGCGCTTGTGGGACCCGTCGTCGCCGTAGAGGTTTGAGGAGTGTCGTAGTTTCTGCTTAGGCCGCTGGAGGCCTGCGGAGGCTTTCGGAGGCCTCTGGAGGCGCGGTGGTGGCGGCATCGCCCGACCGCCAGCGACTCCAAAAATTGCCTTGTCGTCGTCCTCGTCGAAATCGTTGTCGTCATCGTCGTCGCTGCCGTCGTCCTCGGTGCATCTCTGTCGGCGTCGTCGTCGCCTTCGTTGATGCAATCGTCGCAACCGTCATCGCCGCTGTCGCCGGTCGACTCTGTGCAGGAGGGGGGCATCGAGGATCGATGAACAAGTGTTTTGACGTTGTTAGAGCGCCTCTTTTGGGCCTCTGGTAGCCGCGCCAGCCGCAGACGCCGCAAGAGCGGCCCAGCGCTACTGGGCCCAGCGCCAGCGGGATAATGATCGAGCCGTCCCCAGACCCTATCGCGTCGTCATCGGTGTCGCGTCGGCGTCGTCGTCGTCGTCGTCGCCAAAGTACGGTTTCGACTGCTACGACGGTTCTTTCGGGTCGACTCTTCGGCCTGGGCAGGGCAGCGCAGCACAGTGCAGCATCGGTTCTTGCCCCCCTCGATTGGGCTTTGCGGGTCTGCTTCGCTGTCGCTTGTCATTTGGCCCGTGATACGGACGACACGTGCGCGAGCTGACAGGGACAGCATCGAAGCTTGTGGGTGCTGCTACGAACAAGAGATCGGTTTCGAGTGGGCCTGTTCTCGGCCCGCGGCCTGTCCGACCGAGGATGAAGTGCCCGCCCCAGGGTACAATGTGGACCGAGTAGATGGGGTCGGAGGATCGCGCCACATCGCCGATGCATCGGCGACGCGGCTCGATGTGGAGCCCGATTTTCGCCACAGCGTCGGCGCCTATGCATCGCCGACGTCGTCGACGCATCGCTGATGCATCGCCGATGCATCGTTGCTGAATCGATGCATCGGCGACGCGGCGCGATTCTCCAACCCCCTCTACTCTGACCCCACCTGGGAGACCTCTACCTACGTTTTGAGAAAGTCACGACGTTGGGGACCTGTGTCCATCTGAGTTGATCCGTCGATCGATCGGGAGCCCTCCCCGTGCCTCGTTCCTCGCTTTTGTGGCCTTCTGGGCCCCCTCATCGTCGCCGTGGGCGTAGCTCGATCACTGGCCCCGATGCAACCCACGATGGATGCGGGGATTCGTTGCAAGCAGAGCATCGAGGAAGGACACCAGGGCAGGCAAGGGAAGAGGTCGCGACGTCGGAGGTCTGTGGCCACTCTCCTGCAATCCTCGATCGAGGATTGCAGGAGAGTGGCCCTGACCGGGGCCTTCAGCGCGGCCCCTGATATGCAATCGTGGGCCCAGAAGGTGCACGAAAGGCGCACGTTTCTTCACCCGGCGTTGATTGCAACCCATGTAGACTCGGCTACGCGTAGGAGCGAACTTTCACCGGAGTGATTTTTTGGTCCGGGCCCAGTGACACCCCCACTATCGACGAAAGTCGCAGAGTGCGATGCGATAGCAGCGGCTTGCGCGCCTAGAGTTGGCCCCCTGGCGGCTCCCAGAAGCTGCGCACCGAAGGTCAGTCTTGGTTAGGGTCACGCTTGCGTTTGGCCGACTGACGAACACCTGAGATCCAGGATTAGGTAGCATATCGTAGCATGTCACAGCACGCTATCGGGTGCGTTGCGAGGAGCCCGCGCCCGAGACCGCGAGTAATCTGCCTGCACTGCGTGCAGCCAGACAGTACTCCTTCTCACGAGGGACGAAATCTTAGATGATGTTAAAACCGTTGGGGGAAGTTCTTTTGTTTTCAAGGCCAACGTTTCTTTCCGAGTTTTTCTTCCGTTCTGGGGATCCCGTTCGCGCAGTTGTCGGTTCAATTCCGTGTTTTGTTGCCGTTTGTGGTGTTTTTTTTGTTGGATCATTGTTGTTTCTGTATCTTTTGGTTGGCCGCAAATCGAACAGGCGAACACAGAGAAGCACACAAACATATCCCTCCAGCGTTTTTGCGGTCGGGAACTTTTGGATAGCGTGTCGCGACACTCTATCCATGGCCTGATCCCCGAGCTTCAACTTTCTGAGCCTTTCCCGACCTCTCGCTCCGCGGAACGGAGTGACACTTCTTTGATCGCGAGCGACGCAGGCAGCTGCGCGCCGTCAGGTAGTCAGTCGAAAGGCCAACCTAACAGGACAGATAACGGAGTCACACGCTATCCCCTTGCAAACCAGGGCGTATGGCCGGGATCGCCGCCGCGACACGCTAAATATGCAGAAGTTCCCGACCGTAACATCAACTAAGGCCGAGACCTCTAAAGTTCACCGTTTTTGGAAGGGAACCCCTTTATTGAAAGCAGTATCTGCTACTGAAGGCAGTCGTATTTTCGAAGACGCAAAAGTGTGTGAAGGCAAAGCTTTTTTAAATGCACGCATTTTTCTTCAGAGAAGGTGCTTGCTTCAGAGAAAGTCTGCGTTTAGGGAACGGGGTAAGTGGAGACGAATACCGACAGCACTTCCTGTCCATTCTGACAAGGTCGGCGGCGTGCGCAATGGGGGTGGCGCGATGTGTGGCCCTCTGAGAAAGCGGGGGGCTTCTTAGAAGCTAGGGGCCTTCTCAGAAGCCGGCGGAGACTTCCGAGAAGCTTTCTGTAAGCCCCTCGTGTCACTCGCTGTCGGTGTCGAAACGGGCGTTGCCCATTTTTGGGCACCCGTAGTTTGCCCACCAGCGGTCGTTAGTTTTTGGACAGTTTTCACTGCTGGGCATCGTCCCCACTATTGCTATACCTATCTCTAGGGTGCCAATGTTATCCCACAAGATATTTTCACCGCCGCCCTCGCTCTTTCTCCTCCTTGCCCCCCTTCTTTTCTGGCCCCGTTTGACGCTTTGGCTGGCAGCGAGAGTGGTTTATGCGTGCTTGCCGACACGTGTCTTATCAGCGTCCTCTTTTCTCCAAAAAGATGAATCGACGCGCCATTGGCGAGCCGAGCCAGGCGTCTACGAGTGCACCGAAACTTTCGCTCGTGGTGCGGGCTGGGTGCGGCCGACCTCCTCCACACCGCGCGCACGCGAGAGAGAGAGAGACAGACAGAGGAAGAGAGGTAGCGAGAGAGAGAGAGGAGGCGGAGGACGCGGAGGAGGAGGAGGAGAACGATGATGATGATGATGATGATGATGATGGTGATGATGACGATGATGATGATGATTATGATTATGATGCTGATGATGATGATGATGATGATGATGATGATGGCGATGATGATGATGCTGATGCTGATGATGATGCTGATGATGATGATGACGATGATGACGAGCACGATCATGATCACGATCACGATCACGATGATGACCTTGACGATGGTGACGATGGGAATGATGCTAGTGATGGTGCTGAGGATGATGGGGATGGCGATGATGCTGATGATGGTGATGATGATGCTGATGGTGTCGGTGATGATGATGATGATGATGATGATGATGATGATGATGATGCTGATGGCGCTGATGATGATGATGCTGATGATGCTTATTATTATTATGTTCATGATGATTACCCCGATGACGACGATGATGGTGATGCTGCTGATGATGAGGCTGATGCTGATGACGATGGCGATGACGATGATGACAAAGAGGTCGATGCTGTTAGTAATGTTGCTGATGATGATGCGCACAAGAATAAGAACTAACCAGAGTAACATCACTATGAATAATGTTAATCATGGTAGTAATGATTATGAACAGGGTGATGACGGTGATGGTGATGACGATGATGACAGTGACGACGATGGTAGCCAGCGGTGATGATGATGATGATGGCGATGATGTTGATGATGATGTTGATGATGATGAGGATGGGTAGGATGTTGATGATGGGTATGCTGATGACGACGACGATGATGACGACGACGATGACGATGATGATTATGATGATGATGATGATGATGCTGCTGCTGCTGCTGCTGCTGATGATGATGATGATGATGATGATGATGATGATGATGATGATGATGATGATTATTCGATGATTCGATGTTTCGATGATTCGATGATTCGATGTTCCTGAAGCTCGCCCTTCAAATTAAGTAGTGTCCCCCTTGAAGCGCCCAGGCGCGGGAAGACTCCGACGGCGTCGGAAGCCTGGAAGCCCCACAGCGGCGGCGGGCGCCATGCCTCGTCGTCGCCCCGGCAGTCCCCCGCCGTCGTCGCTTCAGTCCTCCGATCGACTGGCTCTTCGTCTCCCGGTCTCGGCCTCTTCCCCGGGACGGGCCTCTCATCCCGATCCACATCTCCGACGATAATTTGTGTTGATCCCCGAGTTCTCCCTCGATCTCGGCCTTTGGGGGCCGTTACTGGGCCTCCAATCGAAAACGGATCTGGATCTGGACCGAAGAGCTGGCCCTGGGGATGGGATCGGGACATTTGGAGCCCCGACCGCGGCTGTCGGATGCTCGGGGGGTCGCTTGATTCTGCGGTCCCGAGACCCAGCAAAAGCCCCTGGAGGACGAATAGTGCTCCCACGTGGCTCTCTTCGCCACGCGAGGGGGGCTGGGTACAGCGGCCGCCGTCGCCGTCGCTGCCGCCGTCGCCGTCGCTGCCGCCGTGGTAGCCGCCGCCTCGGCCGCCTTCGCCGCCGCCGCACCCTCGCCTCCCGCCGTCACCGTCTCCGCCGCCGGCCGCTGGTCGCCGCCGTCGCCGCCGCCGCCGCCGCCGACGGTCGTCGCCGCTGGTCGCCGCCGCCGCCGCCGCCGACGGTCGTCGCCGCTGGTCGCCGCCGCCGCCGCCGCCGACGGTCGTCGCCGCCAGTCGCCGCCGCCGCCGCCGCCGGTCGTCGCCCCCGGTCGCCGCCTCCGCCTCCGCCGACGGCCGCCGCCGCTACTCGCCGCGGACGGCCGCCGCCGGCCCAGGGGGCCGCGTCCCCCCGGCCCTGGAGCCCTCCGGGCCTGCTGCAGCCGGGGCCCCTGCCCGCCGTGCCGGCGGCCCGCGGGTTGGAGGCGCCGGGCGCCCGCGGCCAGGGGGGAGGGCGATCGAGGAGGAGGAGGAGGAGGAGGAGGAGGAGGAGGAGGAGGGGGAGGGAGGAGGAGGAGGAGGAGGAGGAGGAGGAGGAGGAGGAGGAGGAGGAGGAGGAGGAGGAGGGGGAGGGAGGACCGTTGCCATTTCGGTTCCAGGGGAGGGAGGATGTTGAGTGGGCAGCTCCATTCTGTGAGCAGTCCAGCTGTCCAAAGGCTGGCGGGCATGCCCTGCGCTCGTGCCTGACGGCCGCCATTATCGAGAACGGTCTCCACGCGCAGGCGTTGGCGACCAGAACGCCCTCGGCAAGGGAAAGGGCGGAGTTCCTGGCAAAGGCAAAGCAGACCTCCCCTCTGGTGGGCAGCAAGCCCCGATCGCGCCAGGCAGGTGCCGTCTTCGACCTAAAGAAGCTCGAGCGCGAGCTGGAAATGTTTCCGACCTTCGCCTCCCAGACCCAGCGGTCTAGCGATGGTCCTCCTCCTGCTCCTCCTCCTGTCGCTGATCTTCGTGCCTACGTCGACGAGACGAAAAACGACATCATGGGCGCCATGCAGCTCTTGCAGAAAACCATTTGCCGCCTCAACAAATCCGTCACCGCACACGTCGGTGGCTTCAGCCAGCAGGTCTAGCAGCGGCTGGCCCGGCGGAGCAGCAATCCCAGAGGAGGAGGAGGAACAGAAGGAGGTGGAGGAAGGGTTGGGGAACAAGGTGAAGGATGGGGGGAAGCAAGGGGAGGAAGTCATCACTCGTCATCAGAACATGTTGCCGAGTTTTACGAGGGGGGCGCTCGCTACCTCACACGCAGCACAGTTGCGGTAGCAACCACTCGTTTGACGAGACCTCTCAGCATGGCCTCATCCTCCGCATCCTCTCGCATCCTTTCCCTTCTTTCTTTGGCGAATCCTGATGCGCTCGCCTGTGATGTTTCAGGCGGAAGCTCCAAAGGTAGGACGAGAGGAAGAGATGTCAACAATACGGTGGTGGTATCATGACGTCGCCGAGAGTGGGGTGGACTTGGCCTCCGTCCCCGTCCCCCCACTTCCTGTGTCCTGCCATCTCCTGCCGCGAGGCCAGCAGAGTGGGATCTCCCGCGCAACGAGATTCCCCCGCGCAAGACGGCGAGGACCGGGTCGCAGACAGCCTGGGGAAGGAGGAGTGAGGAAAGAGGAATGAGGAGGAGGAGGAGGATCAAAACAGGAACAATACTCCACAAGCAGTGCTTGCACTTAAGGGCTCTCAATTCTGGTCTAAGGTAACTGGGCCCTGGTGTCGGTCCGGCAGGCTTGTGGCCGCCCGTTGCCGCAGTCCGTCGCCGCCAGCTGCACTTGTATTGCTTGCTTTGTTGTGCTCTGCATTGCATTGCATTGCTTTCCTTTGCGTTGCATTGTTTTGAAATTTTGGCATTGCTAGGCGTTGCTTTGCATTTCATTGCATTGCTTTGCATTGCGGTGTATCGCATTGTATTGCATTGCGCTGCATTGCTTTGCATTTGTTTGCGCCACATAGCACCACATGGATTGCACCACCTGGTTTGCACCACCTTGACTGTACCACCTAGATTTCACCGCATAGACTGCAAGAAACCATTGTTTGGGGGTCACGCTGGCTAACTTTGCCTAACACACAATTTGTCGGAGGGCCTCGCGGATTTATTTGGATCGACGTTGGAGCCCCCCCCTGGCAGCGCCTCCCGCGCCGCATCTGGCGTGCTCCGCGCGCCCGGGGCCGGGGGGTCCAGCGCCAGTCCAAGAAATCTTCGCGGCGATCCGTTTTTTGTTCGCGGCCCTCGGCCCGTCGCTTGGCCTCTTTCTTGTTCGGCCTCGTGCGGTCGGTTCCCTCGGCCTGTTCGGTCCCTCGTCTACTTGCACGCAGCAGTTATAAAGTTATGAGCAACACAACGAGAGCGTAGTAGTCATTCGAGTCATCGCCTCACAGCCGTGAGCAAGCAAGCAAGCTCCTTCTTCTCCTCTCCCTTCTTCCCAGGTCGTCGTCTTCGACGTGGTCCTCCTCATGCGGAGGAGTTGGGGGATACTCAGGAATATGCTTGTGAAAGTTCGGGGGGCGCGTGTCCATACGTTTGGAGGGGCATGATATATTGATATTGGTAGTTTTGAAGAATTCCAGGTTTTCCTGTTCGTCCGCGCGTGCTCCAGGGACGAATGGTCCAGCGCATTCCGTCGCGCAGGTTCTTTGCGTGATGCGCGCGGTGCAATTTTCGCGTATCGGAGCGCCCTCGGATATTCCAGGCTGCAATCTGTTTTTCTCTTGGGGGGTCCGCGAGTCGCAGCTGCCGTGGCGCGATTTTCGAGGAACCCCCTTCGAGTGCTGTTCGCGGGCGCAGGGCGAGGCGCGCGCTGCGCCCAATCGCGCACGGCGCGGTGCGTGAATCAGCCGGCCGCGCCCGTCGGACCGCCCGGAAATTGTTTCTGGATCGCAGAATGTTTCAAAGAAGCGCGTTTGTTTTTGCGGCGCAAGCGTTTCCGGAATTTTGCGAAAAGGAGTCCGGCAATTTTCACAAAGCAATGAGGGGTGGAATGCGCCCGCCGCGCTGGACGTCTGAAGAATTCAGAAATCAACAGTTTTGTTTTCAAAATGGCTTCCGTATTTTTTCAAAACCGACCCCGGAATTGTTCAAAGTCGGCTCTGGGATTTTTCAAACAGTAGGCCGGACATTTTCAAAAAACGTTCCCAGATGTTTCAAATTGACCCTCCGGAGAAATTTCCAGAGTCGCGCGTGATTTGCCTTGCCAGGTCTTTGGGAATCCGCCGAGGTGCGCGGTGCGCGGCGGCGGGCGACGGCGCGGTGCGCCACCGCCCCCCCCGCGCTCGGCAACGAAAAGGGGGATCAGCAAGTGCCAAATAGCCCTTTACGAGCGACCAGTCGGTTGCGAATGGGTTACCGACCAGCGGCGCCAGGCAGAGTAGACAATATTCGGCGCAATGTGTGCCCCGCGCGAGGGCTGTTAGAACTCCCGGAATCCTTGGAATGTATCAGTAACGCGCCGTGTCAATAGATTCTTCTCGTCCTTTACGTATCTTTTGTAAGGTTCGGAGAGCTCGCTTGTATTATTAGTGGTCGCGATGAGGCTGCAAGTTATTGCGCAACTCTTCCCTTTCACGCGCTTCCCGTTCATGTCAGGAAAAAGGGTACCCCAGAATGGCGATTTCGCTTGAGACATCCTCACAGAGCCGAGATTTTGGAGTCTATCGTTTAAGACGTCTTATGCTAAGCATAAGCATTTCGCCTGAGACATCCTCGTAAAACGGGGATGCCGAAATCGACGGCCTCATTTTCGAATCTTCGAAAATGGCCGTCTCGCCTGAGACATCCTCGAACAATGGTGTGTAAAAGGCGGTTGTCAAACATCTCTGCATAGCGATTTCGGATGACTTCGAAGATGGCCGAGGAAGGCGAAATCGTTGAACAACCCATTGGTTTATAACGGCTGTGTTGGACTCGAAGCGGTTCGCTCGAGACATCCTCCAAACATTGCCTTCGGACGGGTCCTTTAAGGCGATTTTTTTTTTTGAAAAAAAAACAATGATGCTCAACCGTTTAATTAAACAACAGAGCGTTACGCTCAAGACATCATCCAAACATTGCCTTCGGACGGAACCTCGATACCATCGGGTTCCTCCTCAACCTCGTTCTTGTTCCTTTCGGGGTGAGCGGCGCGTCTGAACTTGCGCGGGTAGTGAACGCCATTTGGTACCCCTTGTGGACGTTTAGGAAAAACGCCTACGCGACGTGCGACCTTGATGTTGGTGCACGTTCTCCTCCTTTCCCTTCTCCTTCTCCCTCTTCCTCCTCCTGCTCATCATATTCGTCCTCCTCCTGCTCCTCCTCCTCGCCATTCTCACTTCACCTCCTTTTCTTCTCGCCGCGTCTGATCTCCCGCGGGTAGTGAACTCCATTCGGTACCCGTTTTAAACGTTCGGGCCAGCGGCACGTTTGACTTTACGCGGGTAGTTAACTCAATTTGGTAACCGTTTTTGAATGTCCGGGTAAGCGGCACGTTTGAATTTGCGCAGGTAGTTAATTCCATGTGGCACCCCTTTTGGACGTTCCGGAAAAACGCCTGCGCGACATGCGACCTGGATGTTGGTGCACGTTCTTGCCAAGTTATTCGGTTTCACGCGCTTCCTGTTCATGCCGAAAAAGGTTCCCCCACATAGCGATTTCGCCTGAGACATCCTCACACACATTAGATGTTCGCGACATCGCGTTTAACAAGAACAAGCGTTTCGTTCGAGGCATCCTCGAACAACTGAGATCCGCGACGTGCACGGATCTTTAAAAACGTGCGTTTCGCCTGGGGCATCCTCGCCAAATCGCGAAGTTGGGGGTCGTATCTAAAGACGTCGTATGCTAAACATGGGCGTCTCGGGAACGTGCGCCACGAGCTCTTTTCAGGCATCCATTTGGGGTGCTTTTGGATGACATCCAAGATGGCCCAATCAGCGACATTAATGACAAACACATGGGTTGTCAATCTTGTCGTTCGAAAGTCAGCGGTTCGTTTGAGACGTTCTCCAACAAATGCCTTTGAACGGGTCCCCAAAACCACCGGATCACAATGGCCATGCCGATGCAGATTAGAATATGTATGATTAGGGTCTGTAGGGTTCGGCTTCGAAGTGACGGAAGTACTTATTGTGTTTTTCAACGTTCTGGGGCTTCGCCCGAACTTGCGCAGGTAGTGAACTCGACCTGGTACTTTTTGTGGGCGTTAGGGGTAAGCGGCACGTCTGAACTTGCGCGGGTAGTGAGCATTTGATGCTTTTTGTGGACGTCAGGGTGAGCGGCACGTCTGAACTTGCGCGGGTAGTGAACTCCATATGGTGTTTTTGTGAACGTTCGGGGTGAGCGGCACGTCTGAATTTGCGCCAGTCGTGAAATCCACCTGGTACCCCTTGTGGACGTTCGGGAGGAGCGCCTAGGCGACATGTGATTTCCTGCATATGACCTTAACGTTGGTGCACGTTCTTGCCAAGCTCTTCGGTTTCACGCGTACCCCGTTCATGTCAAGAACAGGTTCCTCAAACTAGCGATTCCGCTTGAGACGTCCTCACAACATTGAGATCTTCGCGGCATCGCGTTTAACACAAGCACGCGTTTTGCTAGAGACATGTTCAAAACGCTCATCGCCGCGAAATCAATTCTTCTGTAACAGCTGCGTCTCGACAGACATCCTAGCCCAAATGAGGTGTCGGCCGAGGTGTATTATTACTTCTTATATTGCAAACTACGTTTTCGCGAGGGACGTCCTCAGAACATGAGCGGCAGCACGGCGGGCCAGCACAACGAGCACGGCAGATGATTTGCAATTCGTTCTTGACGTCGTTCTTGAAGCGCTTCAAGATGAAGAAGTGAGAGCACCAACACGGACCTCAACGCACGGCATAATCCAAAGGACACACGGGAGCACGGCGGACCAAACAGGAACATACCAGAACACACAGGAACATGGCAGAACCCACAGGAGCACGAGGAACACGGCAGAACACACATAATACATAGGAACACGGCCGCACACACAGGAGCACGGCAGAACACGCAGAGCACACAGGAACACGGCAGAACACACAGGAGCACGGCAGAACACACATAGGAGCGTCCGTAGCCAATTTGGCTCAAGGAATTTTGGCTCAAGGCCATGGAGGGCCCGACGACCGCAAGTCGTTCGCGGCGTTCTGAGCGCGAGGGTCTCCGCGCTCTGGGCCAGTGCATTTCTCTGTTGTGCTTCCTGCTGTCGCAGCGCGAGGGCGCGGCCCTGCGAGCGGCGCAGCGGGCGCCATGGCGAGGTCCCAGCGTGGCGGCAGCAGTGGCAAGCGCAGCAGGCCCTACTGGATGTGCAGCTGCGGTTGGTGGAACTGGGACTGGCGCTCCACGTGTCTCAGCTGTGGGTATGCCGCACCGCCCTGGGCGCTGGGATCACCCCACGGCATGGCGAAGCCTGAGGCAGACAAGGACGGCTGGGTGGACCAGCCTCGGGGGCGCCGAGCCCAGCGGCAGGCCCGCAGCGCAGCTTCGCGCACAGCATCCACCAAGTCGCAGACCTCGGCTTCAGCGGCGAGTGGGGCGCCCAGCGGCGGGGGAGTCACGGCGATCGAGAGGATGCAGGCAACGGTCGAGCGGCTCGAGGCGCTGCAGGCGGGGCCACCCGACGGCGTCGACAGCTGCTTCACTGACGTCGTGGCCAACCAGCTGGAGGCGAAGAGGGCTGAATTGGCCAGCGCCCAGAGGGAGGCAGCGGAGCAGAAAGCCTCCACTATGCCGCGTTCTGCTCTGCTGCACAAGGGGGCGAACGCCGTCAGCAAGGCGGAGAAGCGGCCCCGCTCGGCCCGCCAGACCCTTGAGCAGAAGCAGGAGGCGCGGAGACCTCGCGTAGGTCCAGCTCCAGAAGGCCCAGGAGAAGCTCGCGGCGCTCGACGGCGAGGTGGAGGAGGCCAGCAGGGCGCTCCAGGTCTTCGAAGAAGCAGCCCGTGAGGAGGCAGAGGCGCGGCAGCGACAGCGCGCAGCCGAGTGGGCTGGAGCCAGCCATGCGCCAGGGTTCCTCACGCAGCTGGACAGGAGGCCTGGGGCTCCAGCAACTTCGAGGTGGCACGGGCGGCCATTCGCACCCAGGTGGAGGCGGTGCGGGCGCAGCTCGCAGGTCCCCCGTCAGCCCCCCGGCGAGCCTCGTGGGCCGAGTCGTGCCCCATGGACGAGATCAGCAGCGACGACAGCGAGCTCACAGGCGGCAGCGGGCCCTGGCAGCCGCAGCCCGCTGCGGAACGTGGCCAAGCGGAGCGGCATGGCAGCGCGCTCGGCGAGTGGCCGCAGGTGTCCCAGGCATGCAAGAGGGAGCTGGTCGCTGAGGCTGCGGACCTGGCCCCTCTGGCTGCTCGTCCTGCTGGCCACGCAGCTGGGGGCTGCGACGGAGACGGAGGACCACAGCCGGGGCAGACGAGCGCCTAGCGAGGGCAGTGCGGCGGGACCACGCCTGCGCGCGAGCAGCAGCGCCGAGGTGGCCTGCGACGTCAGCATGCGGCCCCACGACCTCGGGAGCGAGCCGGCCCCGCCGGCGCCAGGCCAGGCCGCTGCGGCGGCTCAGGGCTTCCGCTGCGGGCGAGAGGCTCTCGGGGTGCGCGGCGACGCCAGGTTGAGGGGCCTGGAGGTGACTGCGGCCTCCGTCAGTCGGCGCGGTTCCAAGCCCAGCCAGGGGCGGCTCCAGGAGGCCAGTGTCGCCCCGCGCCGCCCAGAGGAGGCCAGAGGAGCTGCGCGCAGCATGCGGCGCACTGTCTTCCTCCGCCCGTTCGCGCCCTCGGACATGGAGAGCCCGCTGGCTCTTGCAGGCAGCGTCGTAGATGCGGCCCGCTGCGCCCTGCGGGCAGCGAAGGTTGCTTGGCAGGTCCCGTGCGACCTCAAGCTTCGCATGGTCGAGGTCACAGTGCGCGCCGCATCAGGCCTGGGGCGGCTGGCCCACTCGCAGAAGGGCGTCCTTCCTTCCCCCTCCCCTCCCGCTTCCCCTCTCCGCCGCCTCTTCTGCCCAAGGGTACAGGTTCCCGACTTACCTCGCTCGCAGGACCCCCCCAAGCGGCGCCGCAGGAGACTCGCTTGCAGCATGGCGGACCGTGGACATGGGCAGCGTCAGGCGAAGGGTGACTTCGACCCCAAGGGCTACGGTGACGACCTCTACCGCGACCAACCTTCCCATCGCAGGGCAAGGTCGGGCCGTGACCATCATAGGTCTAGGTCCAAACCCATCGCACGGGACCATCACAGGCCCGCGGCGGGGATGGGCCGCGACCATCATAGGTCTAGGTCCAGGTCCAGGGCACGTGACCATCACAGGCTCATGCCGCGGACCACGGGTGGCCGCCATGAGGCCCCCGCCCGGCCCCTCTCACCAGACCGCCTGCTCTGCCCTAACTGTGGCATCCGCGGACACCTCGCCAGGGACTGCCCTGCGCAAAGCCCCGGACTCCCAAGGGAGCCACCGCCTGCCTCGCCGATCGGGGCTGCCCCCAGGATGGCGCACGGGCTGACACCGAAGGCATCGCCGGTGGCGCGGTCGCCCCACCTGCCGCTGGCCTATCCCGCCAGGCAGTATGATCCTCACCAAGGTGCCCAGTACTTCGATCGGGCTCCGCGCCGGGAACAGGACCCCTGTGGCCCCCGCGACCTCCCAGCCACCAGGGGCCACGGGCAAGGCCAGGCTTACCCACCCAACCACGTCGGCACGCCGGAGAGCGGGGTGCAGGCCGCCAAGAGTGCCATCCAAAAGCTGTCCGACATTGAGGTCCGCGAGCTACTCTTCTCGGGGGACGCCGTTGCATCTAAGCTTCTGGAGACGGCTTACGCCCTCCCCCCCGACTACAAGCCCGACCTCCCGTTCGGCACGGAGGACTTCATCAATGAGCGCAAGAAATGCAACGCCGAGATGATGCGCAGGTGCATCTCCTTGTGCACCGCCAAGACCCGGAGGGAGATCTCCCAGAACGCCGAAGAGCATTGCCCCTACATCATGCGGGCGCAAGCCAGGCGCAACCTGCAAAAGATTGTGCCGTTCGTGCCCCTCGACTCGGACACCTTCTCCTTCTCGATCTTCCTAGATTCACTCCTGCCTTTCCCCCCCTCTCTCTCCCTCCTGCCCCTGTCCTGTCCCCGGCTGGGGGTTCTCAGGTTCTGTGCCCGGGGGGCCCGAGTCCAGGGCCTTTGCTGGGATATCGGCCCCGCTCGTGGGACAGCGCTCTCCTGCCTCGGGCTGTCCAGGCGACTGTTGGTTTGACTACTGCCCGATTTTCCGCCCCAGGCTCGCGCTTGCCCACGTAAAGGGGCTCAAACTTGTACCGGCGGATTTTCGGTCCCTGGCCGGGCAGACGTCACCCTTTGACTAGATAGACGGCACCCTGCAGGCTCCCGCGCTGAGCGACCGGCCGCCGAGCAACCGATGGGGGGGACAATTTCGTTAACACCACCCTCCCGTGCTGAGGACCGACGTTCGCCGATGGGGGGGGCAATTTCGTTAACACCACCCTCCCGTGCTGAGGACCGACGTTCGTTAACATCACCCTCCCGTGCTGTGTGGCCGGCCGCCGACCGTCCGAAAGGGGGGACCATTTTGCTAACTTCCCTTCTGCAGGTTGTGATCGTCACCGGGGCTCGGAGTCAAAACGGTGTATACGTTACTTGGCTTCCCACTCACAGGACCAGGCGCGGAGGTAGAGGGGCGGGGGGGGGAGGGAGGGGGCACTCATAGAATTCAACAAAATCCCCACGAACCCGGCACAGTACGTGCAGTGCCGGGGGTGGCGGACCGTCTCCCCATCCTGCCATCAAAGGGGGGTGCGAAGTCCCTGGAGACGGGGCGGGGTGGGCATTGGCTGGCATCATAGCCGACCCACAATCAATGGAGGCATCAAAGCCTCTGACCATCATACTGTCTAGGCTGATCCACTCACGGATCCAACACCTCATCTTCTACTCAAGTCATTCCATGCGTAGCATGCTCTCCCTGATTGGGCCGTGAACGGGACTCAGTCCCCTGCCGGCCGTCCAGTGCCTGTCATAGAATTCATAGAACTCATTGAATTCAAAGGGAATGGGAGGGCCTCGTTGCTCCTGCCTCGTGGCTCGTTCTTCGTTATCTCCCCCTCCTGTTCTGTTTCTCCCCTCTGTCGCCCTTCCTTCCCCCTCCCCTCCCGCTTCCCCTCTCCGCCGCCTCTTCTGCCCAAGGGTACAGGTTTCCGACTTACCTCGCTCGCAGGACCCCCCCAAGCGGCGCCGCAGGAGACTCGTTTGCAGCACGGCGGACCGTGGACATGGGCAGCGTCAGGCGAAGGGTGACTTCGACCCCGAGGGCTACCGTGACGACCTCTACCGCGACCAACCTTCCCATCACAGGGCAAGGTCGGGCCGTGACCGTCATGGGTCTAGGTCCAAACCCATCGCACGGGACCATCGCAGGCCCGCGGCGGGGATGGGCCGCGACCATCATAGGTCTAGGTCCAGGTCCAGGGCACGTGACCATCACAGGCTCATGCCGCGGACCACGGGTGGCCACCATGAGGCCCCCACCCGGCCCCTCTCACCAGACCGCCTGCTCTGCCCTAACTGTGGCATCCGCGGACACCTCGCCAGGGGCTGCCCTGCGCAGAGCCCCGGACTCCCAAGGAAGCCCCCAGAGGGTAAACGGAACCAAAAATGGAAGACAACCCAACGGAACCAAAACTCAACCACGGAACCAAAACGCAGCCATGGAACCGTTTTGCGCGAAGATCATGCAATGGAACCATTTTGCGCGATAACATACAGTGGAACCGTTCTGCGCGAACAGCGTTACATGCGCATGCTATAGAACATGCGCGGCGCAACGCAATATAACACATGCTACATAACTTGGCATAGCGCCCATATGGTGCGTAACATCACAAAACATACATATGATACATATCACGATAACATACAATGGAACCGTTTTGCGTGAACAAGTTCACATACGTATGCTATAAAACGTGCACGAACAACTCTGCGCTAACATCACATACCATAGCAAGCATGATCTGCATGTCTTGCGTTTTTTTTTTTTTTTTTTTTTTTTTTTTTTTTTTTTTTTTTTTTTTTTTTTTTTTTTTTTTTTTTTTTTTTTTTTTTTTTTTTACCATGCGCGGTGTCGGCAACACACTTCATATGGGGCATCCGTCTACGAACAGTGCCTGAACAGTAGCGCTTCCCAATCGTTGGCGGGCATATGCATTCTTCCTACATGCAAGTCACGAACGTGCTGTACGTAGTCTCACTTTATCCAAAGTGGATAAAGACAGTTCTCCCGTCGCCCCCGTCCCCCTCCTCCTCGTCATCCTTTTCCTCGCCCTCCCCCCCCTCGCCCTTGCCCTCGTCGTCGCCCCCCCCCCCGTCCTCCTGGGAGGCGGGGGAGTAGGAGGAGCAGGAGGAGGAGGAAGATGAAGAGGAGGAGGGGGAGGAGGCGGGGGTGGAGGAAGAGGAGGAGGAGGAGGAGGAGGAGGAGGAGGAGGAGGAGGAGGAGGAGGAGGATTGGGAGGAAGGGGAGGGGGAGGAATATATTTTTTCCAAGAGTAAATGCAAACGTTAAATCGCATGACGAATCATTTGTACGAAGCGCTTGGGGCCCTGGCCCCCTGCGTTGCTCTGGCGATGATTATCCCCGTCCTCCTCCCCCCCGCTTCCCCCCATGTCATGATTCTGCCCGCTGAAAGCGGGGGAAAAACGCACGAGCGCTCGCGAGGCGCATTGGGCCCCGTTTCGCTGATCGCCCTCAGCGCCCGCGGATAACAAACGTGCGATGCGGAGGAGGAGGGGGGAGGAGGATAATGAGGAGGACCAGAGTGAACCCAGGATTCATGAACGATGCGGCAATATACCCTCCCGTCCCAAGTCTCCTCATAAGTCTTTTAACTCATTCACAATGAATGCGGGAGCTGCCCCCTAGTGAAAGACGAGCGTCCAATGGGCATGTGATTTGGCATTCCTCCTCCTCCTCCTCCTCCTCATCCTCCTCCTCCTCCTCCTTCTCCTCCTCCTCCTCACCCTCCTCCTGCGATATGACATGCGCGATCAAACGCGATGTATAGCAGTCATCCTCCTCCTCCTCCTCCTCATCCTCCTCCTCTCTCCTCCTCCTCATGCTCCTCCGCCTCCTCATCCTTCTCCTCATCCTCCTCTATCCCCCCCCCCCACGTCATCCTTCTCCGCCTCCTCCTTCGCATCCTCTTCCTCCTCCTCCTCTCCTCCTCCTCCTCCTCTTCTCCTCCTCCTCCTCCTCCCCCTAATAATCATCCTCCTCATCCTCATCCTCATCCTCCTCCTCCTCCTCCTCCTCCTCCTCCTCCTCCTTCTCCTCTCTCCAACTCTCTCCTCCTCATCGCTGCTCTCTCCTCCTCCTCCTCCCCACCCCCTTACCTCCTCGCTCTCTTCCTCGATGAATAATGATAGGAATGCGCAAGAGGCAGCAGGAGGGAGCAGTGCGGAGCAAGGACGCGGGCGAGCCAGCGCTCGCGAGGCGCCTATAGGTATCTTGCTCCTCCTCCTCATCATCATCGTCATCATCATCATCATCATCGTCCTCTCTCCTCCTCCTCCTCCTCCTCATCCTCCTCCTCATCCTCCTCCTCCTCCTCCTCCTCCTCCTCATCATCATCATCATCATCATCGCCCTCCTCCTCCTCATCCTCCTCCTCTTTCTCCTCTCTCCTCATCCTCCGATCTCCTACCCCTCCTCCTCCGCCTCCACGTCCGTATAGAGATAGGAAGCAGGAGGCAGCAGGAGGAAGCATGGCGGAGCTAGGAAGAGGCATGCATTATCTCGCACGCAACGCGGGCCGCCAGCGTGCGGCCGCTGGTCACCGTCGCGGCGCGGGCCAGCCAGCGCGCGGCCGCGCGCCCTTTGCACTGTCAGCGCCTTCAGCGCTGCTTTCAGCGCCCTTTGCACTGCTTTCAGCGCCCTTTGCACTGCTTTCAGCGCCCTTTGCACTGCTTTCAGCGCCCTTTGCACTGCTCAGCGCCCTTTGCACTGCTCAGCGGCCGAGCGCCCTTTGCACTGCTCAGCGCCCTTTGCACTGCTCAGTGCCTTTGCTGCGCCGCGCCTTCAGCGCCGTGCTGCTTTGCTGCTTGAGCTGCTGGGCTGATTGTAAAGCGCCTGCTGCCTCCTGATCTCGTCAACGATGGGTTCTGGCAATGGTATTGGAGCTCTCGTGATCCACTCGTCCTTCTCAATCCAATTCTGAATCTCGTCCGCAAAGCCGATACTCATGTCGAGAAGACTCTTCACCCATTTTTCCTTGAGCTTGACCCCCAGACAAAGCCTCTTCGCGAGCCATGTATGCTGCTCTTTCGTGAACTTTACCAAACGCCTTTTTTCGGGCTGCCTTTGTGAAAACGGCGAAAACGCTGAGGTCAGCCAGTCAGGAGCATCTTGAGGCAGAAACTCGGCCTTCTTCAATGCTTCAAGGTTTCGCCTCGCTGCGTCGGCAAATCCCTCCTTGGGCAGCTCGCGAGAAGGAGGCGGTGGAGGCGGCGGCGGCGGTGGCGGAGGAGGGTTCTTCGTCTGAGAAGGGCTCTCCTCCTCGGTCGGGCTTCCAGGAGGAGTAGGAGAGCGTTCGTCGGGCGACCAACGCACGCCAGCGCGTCTCTCCTCAGAGCGTCTCGCCTTTTCATACTGTGCAAGCCAGTACTCCTTAGATCCCTCGGTGTACTTCGTCTCACCACCTGCCAACCCCCCTTCGGAACTGCCTTTACCAGCCCGATCTTCAATCTCAGCTTCAGCCTCCTGTCGGGGCCTACTGCGAGACCTATTCTTTCCATTGCAAGCCCACTGCAAAGAAGGCAATGCTATGGCCCAGCGAACTCTCGCGGCCCTCTTTCTCGAGATGCTTCGGCTCTTGAGGACAATTGTGGGCTCTTTCCGGACCTCTTTCGGATCACTGGCTTTCTTGATATCTTTGTCGCCCCGTTGTCTTGACTTCTTTCGGGCCTCTTTCGGCTCTCGGACCTCTTTCGGCTCTTTCGGCTCTTTCGGACCTTTGGCTCTCGGACCTCTTTCGGCCTCTCGGATCTCTTTCGGCCTCGGACCTCTTTCGGCCTCTTTCGGCTCTCGGACCTCTTTCGGCTCTCGGACCTCTTTCAGCTCTTTCGAACCGCTTCGGACCTCTTTCGGCTCTTTCGGCTCTCTTCGGCTTTCTTTCGATTCGCTTTGCTTCGGCTTTTCGTCGCCGCCTCGGCCCCTGTTGGACCTGCTTCGGCTTCTTGTCTGCAGCTCCCTGATGTCAGGCCACCGTTGGCCCCTGCTTTTCTTCTTTGGCATCGGCCAGGGCCGACCAGGGTCCAAACGGGGGCCCCCCCAGCTTGCATGGCGGCGGGGCGGCGGAGGCAATTGCACCTCCCACTGCGACATCTCCCCCACTCCACATGGTCCCACCCCGCGTTTCCACTCCTCCTCCTTCTCCTTCTTTGCCTCTTCGCCCTCGCCTCGCCATGGCCCCCCATGTACCACTCCCGCCCTCCCCGAACAAAGTTGATGCCCTCCCAACATGCCCACGGGGCCAAATCGAGCCAATGAAATCCCAATGACACCCAATGAGCTCGAACTCCAGAGCAGCATGAAATCAAGCCAATGAAATCCAAATGACGACCCAATGACACCCACTGAGCTCGAACTCCACAGCCACATGAAATTAAAATCATCATTTTCCCGCGGCAGACACATGCATCGAGACGTTCAGAGAGCGCGCAGGGAGAGAATCATGAAAAAAACGAATGTCAGTCTGGCTCTTTGCATCTTTCCACGCCAAGTAAACAGCTTTACCGAACATCTTCGGATAGTGTTCAGTTGCTTTCAAATCCTGCAGCGCGCAGACGAGGGAAAGAGAGAGTGAGAGGGAGCGAGAGGAAGAGAGAGAGAGAGAGAGAGAGAGAGAGAGAGAGAGAGAGAGAGAGAGAGAAAGGGGGGGAGGGAAAGATAACGTGAGAGAGAGGGAAACAGAGAATGAGGGGGATATACAGATAATGAGCAAGCGAGCGGCGTCCTTGCCACCCGCAATCCAGCCACCGTTGGTCACGTAATGAATGCTTTCTGCTTTCTTTTTAATTACAGGCTTTGTTTTGATGAGCGGCTTCCATGTCGATGCAGGTAAAGTTGTAGATATATCAATGCATTTTGCAATTGTTGGGTCGTCTGTAAAGCCCCCAAGGTAGGTGTGAAACGTCATCGCAGAACATAAGTCGAAGGCAACCTTGATAGCAGGGAAATCGCACATGCAAGATTCCTGCGGCTTTTCCACAACCCAGTACACTTTGCGGATATGTGCCAGGTGAAGCAACCAGCTTAAAGCTTCTACTGCAACATTAGCTTCGTGGACTTGCGGGATATCCTGCCCGTCACGGCGTTCAAACATTGCGCTATATCACCCCAATGCACCCCCTCGACTGCACTCATGCCGTCATTGCCGACATGCCGCTCGCAACGCACGCTGCACTTGCTTCGATCACCCCTGGCCCCGTCCTCGTCATTGCCAAATAATCGGTACGGCGAACGCCCGTGCCACCCCGCAGATATAAACCGCAGCCAAGTCGAACACTCAGGCTGAGCACGGGGATGGGGGATGGCGACATCACTACAGGTGAGTAGGGGGCAACGTGGATGACGGCATCACTAATGGCTATAAAGGGAGTCAAATGGGGATGGAGTGGGGGGGGGAGGCAAAGAGCGAGCGAGAGAGAGAGAGAGAGAGAGGAGAGAGAGAGAGAGAGAGAGAGAGAGAGAGAGAGAGAGAGAGAGAAATATACGGGGAATTTATTATATAAACAGAGGGAGAGAAATATACTCAGGAAGCCTGGTTTATATTGGTAGAGAGAGGAAGATAAACGAGGTGGATTAGGAGAGGGGAAAGATACGGTGGGCGGCATGCAACAAACAAAACATCGCAAAATAAAGAGGGCTCACCGCCGCCGTGAGTATACCGTACTCTTTGACGCGAAGAACTGTCAGCCCCGCGTGCACAATGCCAGCTACAGTAGACAAGTCTTCTGATTCGCAGCGCGTGAGTCGATCAAATTCTCGAGTCTGACACCCCATGTCCCTGAATGTCTCGGACATGCTTCCGCAGCCGCTGAAAATCTCGAACATGTCGATGTCACGGTGGACCGTGGCCATATCTCTGCCGACAAGCTTCGCGATCATTGCCAGCTTGCCCCGTACTGAAACTCCAGGGCTTGCAATGTCAATCATGTCTGCGATGTGCTTTGCTTTTTCGGTAATCCCGACATGGCCACCTCACCCCCCCTCCCCCTCTCTGTGATCAAGTAAACTCCACCCGCTCCTGCCCCCTATCTCTCTCTCTCTCTCTCTCTCTCTCTCTCTCTCTCTATATATATATATAACTCCCGCCTCTTCTTCTATCCCGCTATCCCCTTTGCTTGCGCTCCCCCGTTGCCCCCAAGCCGCCTTGACGGTACAATTTGGGGCGCGGGCCCTTCACCATCGCCACAGTAAATCCCGCGTTCCTGGCGGATTGAGTTTCGAGCCACGCTGGCAATGGCGGCACGGGGCAAGCATAATTCAACCAGGCAATCACGGTTGCACAATGCAAAAGCAATCATCTCAGTCGCGCTAAGGCGGAGGCAACACAACGCGACAAACACTGAATTCTCATCGCTCCTTCTCCCGCTGCGTATTTTCATTGCCACTGCCCTCATTCCCAGTGCGCAACATCATGGCCATCGACCCTCCCTCCGCCCCAAGCTCGCGTCCTCTACTTACCAAGAGGCCGAACTTGCGAAACACCATCCTTTCGAAGCGAGCGCGGTGGGTAGTCGAAGCGATCTTTGAAATCTTTCCGTTCAGGGATTCGCCCAAGTAGACGTGATAATATTTTGGGTTTCCTTTTCGTTTGATCATGTCCGCCATGTGCCTGAACACGTGGTGCTTGGGCATCATCTGAACGCCCGCGGCGCTGGCCAGGGGGCAGTGCATCATGCATAAGTTGTTAAGCTCACCGGCCACCTCGTCCGACACTTTTCTGGGTTCATGTTCTAAGATTCGGTGGTATCGTAAAAGTGCTTTCCCTGCTAAGAATAAACCTTGCGCGTTGCTTTCTGGCGGCAACGCCCCTGCATACCTTTCAAACACTTCGACCACGCAGAAGAACAACCATTTTGTTTCTGCCGCCTTTGTGGTCATTGCGGGGCTTCCTCGTTTACCGATCATGCCTGGCGTAAGGTCTCCGGTCCGTGTAATCTTGCGTTCGGGGATGCCCTTCGCCCGTTGGTCCGAGTACCACCCGTCCAGAATAAGTTTGAAATGTTTGAGCCCCAGGCGCACTCTATCGTCCTGAAGTGTGCAGCCTGTTTTGAAAACATCCACCTCGATGAGCATCCAAATCACCGTGGCCACCCACACCTGAAATACACCTAAATGTAAGGTGTGCATCTCATCGATGGAGAAACTATTGAGCCCAGTGCCCAACGCAGGGTCCATGAGAGGGTTCCTGTGGTAGACCCTCATGTCGTCGGTGGGCCGCCACATTGTGATCGTGAATGGGAGGAATGGGTTGGTGGCAACAACATCGAAGTCTGCCGTGTCAAGCAGGTGGCGCGTCGGCTCGATCCGATCACCCTTGACAACCCCAAGTTCGGGAATGTCCCTGACAGCTGCTCGACCGCGCGAGGTTGACTTAAACTCTGTTCTGAAGCGCAATTTTCGATATTGTTCAACGTTTGCTAGGTGCACTGTGAACTCGTGTCGGTCGCACTCCCTCGTGTAGTAGCCAGCGTCGTGATATGGAAGCGGCAAGGGAGGATTGTGTTTTCTGATGTCGTTTTGGTCAAGCTTGCAGAACATGCAAGGCGCATGCTTGCTAGAATGCGAAGGCAGCCCCATCCCTGTTGATAACTCGGGCCAGTCCGCCTTGAGGTCGATTAGCACTGCTTTGAAACCAAGCGCCTCCCAGCATCCCCTCCCACCCTTGTCATTGCTCTGCTCTGCTCTGGTGGTCGGGTTCCCTCTGACTCCCCTTGCTGCACCAAACTACCCTCATCCATCTTGCTAGGCCACACATGCCGTAGGGCCAAACATTTCTCGAGAGAGCATTGCGCGAGACGCCTCGCTTGCAATCTATGTACTTGCGAGCCACGCACGAGCTAGCATCGCAGTCATGCTAGGCACGATGGCGCGTGGAAGCCACGTGACACTTCAATGACACCCTGAGAACACAATTACAACCCAATGACAACTCAATGATTCCAAATGACACTCAGCAACACATTCACAGAACAAGCGCTATCCCCAACCCCCACCTTGCCAGCATTTGCTGCCCGATCTTTGTCACCGTCCTTCCACGCATTGCCATCGTGCCTAGCTTCTGGGTAAACTCCCGACAGCAGAGATCTGAAGCTCCACGCTATGAATGGATATACTGGGTATAACGAGCACCAGTGGGAACACCCGCACGAGCATAGATCTGCCTGCCTGAGGCAAGCTATCATATGTCTACGGCCTGTCTTCAATAAATTAACGTAGATGGCGAGGAACCCGTCTTTGTTGGTGTACGGCGTTTTGTCTAAATAAAGAGCAATTGGCAATATCCGTTCTCTCTCCTTGGCGCTCGCGCCTTGAACTACAGGGAATGTATCATACTCCTCTATCCATCTCCCCGCGTTGACCTCCTCACCCCATTCAGATATAATTTCAGGATGTCCGTCTAGCTCAGACTTTAATGCTTCGTGCGGCGGAGTTAGGTGAACAATCTGAGGTTCTCGGTCTAGGTCGTTCCTGCTGGTTCCTGGTATAGTCATTTGATACAACATATCGTCAAATTGACGCAACTCTAGTACGCGATCCAGCTTCTTCTGATAATTGCCAGTGCTTTCACAGGGCTTCAGCGCATACTGCGCCACTTCTGCAACGCCAGCTTCAGACGCGAAGTGGCACAATACGCACAATGTTTTTGCTGTCATGCGGCCGCCGACTAAATACATGTCTACCAACTCTTCTGCCAAAGCCTTTCCTGCCAGAGACCTTGCAACGTGGTCAATGCCAGCGCCAAGGTCTTCGCCCCATGGCCGTGGGGGCGAGGGGGGGCGCCGCCGCTTTCTACTGGCGCCGTCCATGTTCATTTGAGCATCCCAGAACTCTGCCAGGAGGAGAGCGAGCACGCGCGTCACGCCTCTGACCCCGTGTCCTGCAGACCTTCCCCGCAGCCACCACGAGCCAACTTAAAAAGCAAGCCGCGGCCCTGATGCCGAAGCTCGTGGCGGCAGCAGGGAAAGGGCCCTTGACCCTCTCCGCCCTCCAGGTACCGTCGAGACCTCCGAGAGCCCTCCTACCCTCATCCACCCCGTCCTGTTTCTGACCCGTGCCCTCGAGACTTCCCTGACCTTTCCCGCCCTCCACTGACCTTCCTGCTCCACTCTCAAACGCCATCCTGCCAAACAACCCTCCCACCAGCCGCCCTCTCCATTCTCCTGCGCGGCTCGCGAGCAGCACCTACCACGAGGCACTCTTCCCTTGGAAGCGCGCGAGTTCCACAACGAGACCCCGCGGCTCCAGGGGGCCTTAAATCTAAATAAGCGAAACGCTGAACTCGCGTTATTCTGGCGAGCAGCCTGCCAGGGCTCGAGAGGCGGAGCGGGCGACTGTAGGGGGCGACGGCGGCGTGGGCCCATCGGCGCGGGGATGATTATTGTTTTTTACAGAAAAACCAATATTTTGATTAAGCGCGTTCGGGTGTCATCGGGTGTCATCGGGTGTCATCGGGTGTCATCGGGTGTCATCGGGTTGTAACATGGGGTTTCATTGGGTGTCATTGGGTTGCGCGATCCCTGTAAAAACACAGGGTTTGGCGACAGGAATCATCGGGTGTCATCGGGTTTCATTGGGTGTTCATTGGGTAAGGGTGTCATCGGGTGTCATCGGGTGTCATCGGGTCGTCGTCGGGTCGGTTTTCATCGAAATCGTATAGAAATCAATGGAAATCGTAAGAAAAAATCAATTTTTCATCGAAAACCATGGAAATCGTGAAGAAAATCATATTTTTCATGTTTCCGAATGCGATTTCGGCTAAATCCTTACGTTTTGATGTCCAGGCCTTCCCCACGGGCGATTTCTATTGCCGATCCCCCCCGAAAGCGACATCGACTGCCAATCCTCTTGGTATGAGCGAGAGAGGTTGCATGGCTACTCGCGTCGGCGGCAACTCAGCTGGCCGCGGCGCTGCTCGCACCAGAGGTGCTGCTTTTCTTTTGCGCCTTTTGCGCTATCTTCAACGCGTGGGCTCCCTGGATCAGCTGGAGCTGGCACTGGATGGTGTTGATCGCGTCTGGGATCTTGGCGATGATGCCTTTGTACTCCTTAATCAGTGCGTCAGCTGTCATGCCTTTCTTAATGGTCTTGGGCTCCTCCACAATCATGCGAGTGAAATACTCTGGGAGAGAGGCTTTCACTTCAGACACCTTGGCAACGAGATCCTTCAGGTCGGAGTGTTCCCCCCCTCCCATTGGGATTCGCGGGGGCCAGGGCGGCGGGGGCGCGGGGGAGAGCGAACGGGGCAGGGGGCGAGGGAAAGGCCGTGGATCAACAGGAGACGAGGGAGAGGTGGGGCGCCACATGGAACGGGAAATGCGCAGAGATATGAGCCGCCCTTGCTAGACAACCCAATCCCTCCCCATGCCCCTCCTTCAGCCAGAACCAATCGTCGTTCTTTGACATTGCTTCCTCTGCTGACGATGTAGTGGTTGTGACGGCGCTGATCGTGGCGTTGTATCTGCTGACCAATTTCTTAGCCTCCTGCTCGAGTCTGGCACACTCTTTCCTCTGCTCCTTGGCTTTCTCCTCCTCCACTTCCTTTGCCAGCCTCGCTGCTTTCTCTTCCTCGGTTTCGTCGGGGGGGGGCTCGGCTTTCGCTTTCTTGTCCTTTCCTTTCTTACTCTTGCCCTTGCCCTTGCTTTTGCCTTTGCCATTTGACTCCCCTTTGGGCTCGTCCTTGGGCTCCTCATGCACACCATTTCCATCAGCTGAAGAAGAGGCCGCCCCGATCTTTGGCCTCGCCGTCTTTGTTGGCTGTGCTTCTGCGGGCCCCTGGATTACAAAAGGCGAAGTCACTCTGATATACTCACGTGCTGCCCAAACTTTCTCCCTGTCGCTGAGCCTGTTCCGCTCCATCCTCTCTGCCAAATCGTCTATTGATGACTCATCTGAATCTTCATCTGAATCTCCATCATCTTCCGAATCATATTCTGACTCGCATTCTGAATCGTGCTCACAATCGTGCTCCCCCCCCCCCCCCCGCGGCCTGCCTCTTTTCCGTAAAAAGCTCGCTTCGACCTTTTCTTCTCGAAGATTTCCCGATGCCCTTCCTCCAAGTATAGAAATTTCATCCGCTTCGACATCGTGTCGAACTTGATCATGGGGGGGCCGATCTCGATGCAGGTTTGCACGTAGTTGCGGGCTGCCTCCACGTTGCTGTCGTCGCTATTGCCGCCCTCTTCCTGGCGGCGAATGCAGGGCGCAATCAGGGTGGAAGGGAGGGGAAGCAACGGGGGAGAACAACCTGCGCGTCGACGGAAGCAGAACCAACATATTCGCCATGAACCCTCCGACCAATCCCCACCGCCCCGCTGTCCTGTACGATGCGTGAGAATGACCGATACTTTCCCTCTTTGACGTCCTGCTCGAGTGCGCTTTCCTCTTCCAGCCACTCCTTCTCTTTTTCCTGGAGCTTCTCTTCTGCCCATTGCTGGCGGAACTTCGCTTTGGCATCATCGCTCTTCTCGCGGTGCTCCTGTCGCGAGCGGGGGGGGTCACGCAAATACAGATGCAACCGCAGGGCAATACGAGAAAATACATGAGGTGATGTAGGAGGCCGGGGGGAGGCAGCATATGAGGGGGGGAGGGTGAGTGCGCCATCCCGCCCCCCACGTCAGCGCGCCAAACACATGCCCAATGAAATTCCAATGAAATTCCAATGACATGCAATGACATCAACGAGCCACGAATCTACATAGACGCATATGTGATCACAAGAGGCCAGCAAGTGCAATCGCAATCCTGCTGGTACTTCTTATCGCACCACTTCAGCCAGCGCTCGAAAGCCTGGTAACTCTTCGACCGCGACTTCACTCCGTTCTGCACAGCTTCGCGAAGATTCTCAATCTCTTCTTTCGCAGCTTTCGGTATCTCGTCCAAGCTTTTCATTTTCATCGTCATCCCTTTTTGTATTAGCTGCAGCGCATCCTTTGCTTTCTGCTCCCACTCTTTATCTTCAACCGCGAAACCCTTAATGGGGTCGACTTGTTCGGGGGTGATGACTGGCTTGTATACCGCGCCTGGGCCCAAGCCGCTTACCGGGGGCGGCCAACTCATGGCCTGGCGGTCTGCCCACGTGAGCTCCTCGCTCGGGGGCTCGATCGACGCCCTTTTGGCGACGTTGGTCGGCGGATCGGCACACTGCCGTTTCCCCGACTCCTTCGCGTGAGTCTTCGCGTCTGCATCGTCCGCTGGTTGCGTCTCGGGCTCCTGTTGGCTCTGGCTCTGGCTTCCGAAGAGTTCGAGCTCCCTGCAGTAGTCCTCCAGACACTCCTCCACCTGCCCAGTGTCCCCTGCCCATTCTTCTCCTTCCTCCGCCAGCTCGTAAGCGCCGCTTTTCACACGCATCAGCTTTTTCGCTCGCTCCCTTTCGATGATCGCGGCAGGCGTGGCGGCCATGTTGATGTAAAGCACGCCACACATGCCGCAGCGCTCGTCGCGACTATCCCCCATGACCTTGCAGCTCTCGCACCACGGGAGCACGTCGAGGTGGCACGCCGCCGCCTGCGGGGTCGCCGCCTCCTCGCCCGTCTTCGCTGATGACGGCAAGGGGGCTGAGTCGGGCAAGGTGGACTCTTCCGCCGCCGTCGCCACCTCGCCCTGCTTCGCTGATGACGGCAAGGGGGCTGAGTCGGGCAGGGTGGAACCTTGCGTCTCCTTTTGGGTCTCATCCTGGCGCGGCCCCGCTGGGGCAAGAGAGGCGTTCGGCAAACATGCGCGCACACTTGGGGGTGGGGTTATCATCAAAATGTGCGTTCGCCTGTCGGTCCTCGACGTCAATCACTGGCGCCTCTGCCGCCATCTGCGTGGCCGATCCGCTTGCCGACGACGCGTTCCCCTCGAGCGCCATCTGGCTGGCTGCGAGGCGCCGCATTATTTCGGGCGAGGAAACGTCGTCAGGCAAGTAGTCGCCTTCGTCAAACTTCTTCTGGCGAATTGGCGACCCGACGAGTGTCCCCGCAGACTTGTCATCCCCTAGACGCCCGAACGCCCCCGTGTAAGGTTTGTATTCCCCCATGTTTGATAAGGGCCTAGGCGCTCCCGCGCGAACGCCCTCGAGCCGTCCGCGAGTGAGCGATAGCGCCCCAGCTGATCAGGGGGATAACGAGATTGGATACAGAAGGGTGGATGGGGAGGGCAAGAGTGAACGACAATCGAAATGATAACCATGCGAGCAAACATTCCACTGCTGGCAAGCAAACATCCCACTGCTGAACATTCCACTGCTGAAACATTCGCGCAAAACCATCCTTTCTGCTGCCGCCAGTCGCGCGGCCGTCGGGCGCCCACGCGCACGCGCAAGCGCACGCGCGCGCAAGCACCTCTCAAACAATAGTGTCGCCGACGTACTTCGGTCGACCTGCAGTCGCATTTTTGGAGGGGACGTGCAGTCGACGTTGTTCTGTCGACCTTTTTGTCGCCTGACCTTCAGTCGGCTATCTTTTGTCGCTTGACCTTCCATCGGCTATCATTTGTCGCCTGACCTTCAGTCGGCGACCTTTCGTGGCTTGACCATCAGTCAGACTCACTTTGTTTCTTATCGCCTCGCTGTCTCTCCCCAACCCCCCATCTGATCTGCCCTCATATCATCGCCCCACAGCTTCTCTGTCCTCACATCCTCCTCCTCCTCATCATCATCGTCCTCCTGCTCTTCCCCCTGTCATATCCTCATGATCCTTCTTTCTCACCATATCCTCCTCCTCCTCCTCATCCTCCTCATCCTCCTCCTCCTCCTCCTCCTCCTCCTCCCCCTCCTCCTCCGCCTCCTCCTCCGCCTCCTCCTCCTCCTCCTCCTCATCCTCCCCCTCACCCTCCTCCCATCATTATGTATATATGCATGCGCTCCGCCCCCTGCTCAATTCCCGATCTCTCATCCTTCGTCGCATTGCAACTGGCATCAAGCAGCCTGCTTCGCTGGCCATCAACTCGTCCCGCGTCGGGTACAGGTCCTCCTTCTCGATATCGCCTCCCGCCCCTGCCCATTCTTCCCAGTGCGTTAGGTGGGCGACAGTGGGTCGAGGAGGATTGGGCAACAGGATTGTGGGCGAAATGGGGACATGAGAACGACCACTCCCCCTCCCGCCACGCGCGTACTTCTCGGCGACTGCGATCATTATCGCCTTGGCCTTCTCAAGTGGCCAGTCGTCGTTCACCGTGATCTGGCACATCTGTTTGCCACCTTGCTCGATCAGCGCGACGAGACCCAGCGGCGCCCTGTCCTTCGGCGGACATGCATCCTCCTCCTTCACCTCCTCCTCTTTTTCGCCCTCCTTCGGTGCGCTCGTCTTCTCTTCCTTCTCCTCTTCTTTTGCCTCATTCGGTGCGATCGTCTTCTCTTCACCCCCCTCTTCTTCGTCCTCATTCGGTGCGCTCGCATTCGCTTCCAGATCCTCTTCTTCGCCCTCCTTCGGTGCGCTCGTTTTCTCTTCCTTCTCCTCTTCTTCGCCCTCCTTCGGCACGCTCGTCTTCTCTTCCTTCCCATCGCCATTCTCTCCCCCCTCATCCTCCTCATCGGTCGTCAAGAGCTCGTCCACCCACTTCGAATGCCTCCGACTCCAGCGGCCGTACTCTGCCTCCTTCAACCTTGCCTGGTATGCTTTAGCGAACTCCTCAGCCTCCTTTGCCTGCCTCCGTGACCTCTCCTCCAACCTCGTCAGCCTCTGAATCTCCTCCTCCCACAACCTCTTCAGCCTCCGCCTCTCCATGCGAGCTTGTGTCTGCAATGCGTCGGGGTCGTCGTCGTCCTGGGTTGACGAATCGTCATCTTCGGAACCCTTAAGGCCAAGGAGGGGAGGAGAGGGGTAATATGATGATGAGGTGGCGGAGTGCGAGGGGCGGGGAGGGGGCGAAGAGTCCAGAGGAGGAGGATGACGAGGAAGATGAGGAGGACGAGGAGGAGGAGGAGGAGGAGGAGGACGGTGAGGAGGAGGAGGAGGAGGAGGAGGGCGGGCAGGAGGAGGCGGAGTAAAAGGGAAAGGGGGAGGGGTGAGAATCGCACGAGGGAGGGGGCGAGCACGGCGGCTGTCCTTCTTGGGAACCACCCGCAAGGCCACGTCGTCGCGCGTCCCCGCCCAGAACGTGACCTTTTTTGCTTTGCCTCCCCTTTCTTTTTCCTCGAGGTTCGCTTTCATCAGCTCCAGGAGGTCGTCCTTTGTTAAACCTGGCACGGGGAAACTTTCAGCCCCGAAGTGCGCCATCACCACGCCTGCGTCGCTCTCGGGCAGCAGGTTTGAAGTGTACTCTGGCGGCCCCCACTTTCTACCCTGCTTCCTCCTAAGCGCTGCCTTTTTGCGTTTGGGATCGAAGGTTACCCTGTGCAACTCATCGTCATTTGGCGCTTCGGGCTCGGGCGAGGGCGAGGGCTTTGGATCCTCATCACGCGCCGACGAGATCGAGGGTTCCTCCATCGCCGCGAAGCCAACGCCGCGATGCGGTGCCGAGGAGGAGGATTGGGCTGAACTTATCTCAAGCGCTCTCTTCGCTACGCTCTCTAACATGCTTAACCCCTTCTCGTCACTCTCGAACGGCTTCTGATGCCAGCGTGCTGCTGTCTCCTCCCAATCAGCTGCAAACACTTCCTCTTCCGTCATGCTTTCGCGAGGCTTCACCGCAACAGCTGCTGCTGCCTCCGCCGACGGCTTTACCGGTGGCGCGGCTTGCTCTGCAACTGTTGCTGCTGCCCCCGCCGACTGCTCAGCCGCTGACGCTGCTGGCCTTGTTGATTGCCCTGTTACTGCTGCTGCTGCTGCTGCCTCCGCCGACGGCTTTACCGCTGGCGCGGCTTCTTGCTTTTGCTTCTTCGGTGGCGGCTCCGCCGACGCTGCTGCTGCCTCCGCCGACGGCTGCACCGCTGCCGCTGGCCTTTTCATGACTGGCTCTACGTCGTCGTCTTCTTCTTCGTCCTCCCCGTCCTGCTGTGCTGCCGACGGCTTTCGCATCACTAGCTTGTCGTCGTCGCTGTCGACCTCCCCGTCCTGCTGCGCTGCCGCTGGCTTCCTCATCCCAGCGGGCCGCTTCATCACTGGCTCTAAGTCGTCGTCGTCTTCTTCGACGTCTTCTTCGACGCCGACGTCGCCCGATGCCGTTGGCCGTTTCCTCACTTGCTCTAAGTCGTCGTCGTCGTCTTCTTCTTCTTCTTCTTTTTCTTCTTCTTTCTCTTGTTCTTTTTCTTCGCCATCTTTTGGCAGTAGCTCTTGAAGCCATTTTGTTTCTGGCCGTTTTGATCCTGGCGCGGCCACGGGGGCAGGAGGAGGTCGGGCAAGGGGGGCAACATGGGCAGGAGGAGATAGAGGTAACAGGGGCAGGAGGAGATAGAGGCGAGGAAATATGGGAGGGTAAACAGAACGGGAAGCATATGCACAACGGAGGGCAGCAGTCCTGTGTCCCGAATGTGTCTCACCGCCGTCCGAAGCCTCTTCGCCATCTTCTCGATCCACTTCTCGCGAGCCTCCCGTTCTCTTCCCTCCTGCCTCCTCCTCCTCCTCCTCCTCGCCCTCCTCCTCCCCTCCTCCTCCTCCTCCTGCCCCTCCTCGTCCTCCTTCTTCTCCTTATCCTCCTCCTCCTCCTCCTCCTCCTTCTCCTCCTCCTCCTCCTCCTCCTCATCCTCCTCCTCATCCATTTCCCGCCCATCCCCTCCACGTTCGGAAGGTTGAACTCTTGCAGCTCGTGCACCGCCTTGAGCGCGCTCTCCGCGCACTGTTTGGTGAATTTGCGGCCGTCGAGGGCAGTCAGCAGGGCGTAGAGCATCTTCTTGTGCTCCCGACCCAACCCAATGAATATCCAATGAAATCCCAATGACCCCCAATGATCCTCCTCCTGATCCCACTTCCCTCCCATCATCTCCCCCCCTCGTCCTATCCCTTCATCCTCCGCCCTCGTGCATGCGTGCCAATATCCCCCATCGCCCCGCCTTGACCAAAATATCTGAATCGACCGGGCTTTTCCTCATGTTCTCTGGGTACATGAAGAAGTTCGAATCCACTCTCATGTGGAAGAGGAGGGCCTGGCGGGCGGGTGGATGGGGCGGCGCGGCAGCGGCCGATGAGGAGGAGGAGGCGGGGGAGGAGGATGAGGGCGAGGAGGAGGAGGAGGAGGAGGAGGAGGAGGAGGAGGAGGAGGAGGAGGAGGAGGAGGAGGAGGGGGGGGGGAGGACGACGAGGGGGGGGGGATGAGGAGGAGGATGAGGATGGGGAGGAGGAGGAGGAGGAGGAGGAGGAGGAGGAGGAGGAGGAGGAGGATGGAGGAGGAGGAGGAGGAGGAGGAGGAGGAGAAGGAGGAGGAGGGGGCGGCATCTGTTAGCTCGTCCTTCCCCCGCGGGCCCCCCCATCCCCCTCCAGCTCCTCATCCCTATAGGTCTCGTCCAGCCCCTTCTTCCACATTTCCCCCATACCCCATCCCCTTACCCCCTTCCCCTCCCCTCCTCTCCCCCGCCGCAACCCTCTCCCGCCCCTGGCCTGGGCCACCACCGCTGGGCCAGGCTCCCACGCGGATTCGTCGTCGGGCTCGTCGCTGCCTTCGAGGTAGCTCGCCGTCTCGTGTGCTGGCTTCTTTTGGGGGGCGCCGCCTCCTTTTGAGGCGGCGCCCCCCTCTTCAGCGCCGTCGCTCTTTGGCGCCATCGCCGCGCGGCCCCTGGGAGGAGAGGGTTCAGGGATGAAGGAGGAGGAGCGCGACCACATGAGGATGGGGAGGAGAGCCGATCGGCGCGGGGGCGGGGGGAGGGCGGGCCGCCCCCAAGGGGCCCCCTCTCGGGGGCCCTTGGGCCAGAATGGCAATCGGATCCTCCTCCTCGTTTTCCTCCCCCCTCCTCGTGTGTGTGTGTGTGTGTGTGTTTGTTTTTTTTTCTCCCCCCGAAGCTTGCCAGGGCTCCATGGCGCGCTATACAACTATCGTGGGCGTCGCGTATAAGAAATCGTACACCACAAAACTAGAATCTAGCCACCCAGCACACTTGCCAACCGAACGAGATCGGATGGATAAACCCCTCTGGCCTAAGAGTGGTGCCGTGCACGGCCCACCCGATCCCGCCAAGAGTCAACGCTTCCAGATGGAGGGTTAACGGGGCCCACGGGGGCCTCGGGTGCACGGCGGCTTCGAAATGCAATTCAAACGTCGCGAACCAGGCGGCGTAAAACGCGGAGTTTGCCGAAAGTAACTCTGTGCCATATTGGGCCAAACGGCTGCGTGGCGAACGTTGCACGTGAGATATGTGCTACACGTTCTGCGCGCATTACATGTATTACTACATATGTTTCATGTGCTACATGCGATATGTGCAGCACATGTGTTGCATGCTACATGTGCCACAACACGTGTTACAGGCTATACATATAATGTACGTAAAATAACGTTGTCCTCAATTTTGTTGATTGTTAACCTTGTCTTCACTTTTGTTGTTTTTTAAGTTTGTCTTCACTTTTGCTGCTTGTCTTCACTTTTGCTGCTTGTCTTCATCTTTGTGCGTTTTCATCATCATAAAAGTTGTCTTCATGTTTTTGGTTCCATTCACCCTCTGGGCCACCGCCTGCCTCGCCGATCGGGGCTGCCCCCAGGATGGCGCACGGGCTGACACCGAAGGCATCGCCGGCGGCGCGGTCGCCCCACCTGCCGCTGGCCTATCCCGCCAGGCAGTATGATCCTCACCACGGTGCCCAGTACTTCGATCGGGCTCCGCGCCGGGAACAGGACCCCTGTGGCCCCCGCGACCTCCCAGCCACCAGGGACCACGGGCAAGGCCAGGCTTACCCACCCAACCACGTCGGCACGCCGGAGAGCGGGGTGCAGGCCGCCAAGAGTGCCATCCAAAAGCTGTCCGACATTGAGGTCCGCGAGCTACTCTTCTCGGGGGACGCCGTTGCATCTAAGCTTCTGGAGACAGCTTACGCCCTCCCCCCCGACTACAAGCCCGACATCCCGTTCGGCACGGAGGACTTCATCAATGAGCGCAAGAAATGCAACGCCGAGATGATGCGCAGGTGCATCTCCTTGTGCACCGCCAAGACCCGGAGGGAGATCTCCCAGAACGCCGAAGAGTATTGCCCCTACATCATGCGGGCGCAAGCCAGGCGCAACCTGCAAAAGATTGTGCCGTTCGTGCCCCTCGACTCGGACACCTTCTCCTTCTCGGTCCTCCTAGCTTCACTCCTGCCTTTCCCCCCCTCTCTCTCCCTCCTGCCCCTGCCCTGTCCCCGGCTGGGGGTTCTCAGGTTCTGTGCCCGGGGGGCCCGAGTCCAGGGCCTTTGCTGGGATTTCGGCCCCGCTCGTGGGACAGCGCTCTCCTGCCCCGGGCTGTCCAGGCGACTGTTGGTTTGACTGCTGCCCGATTTTCCGCCCCAGGCTCGCGCTTGCCCACGTAAAGGGGCTCAAACTTGTACCGACGGATTTTCGGCCCCTGGCCGGGCAGACGTCACCCTTGGACTAGATAGACGGCGCCCTGCAGGCTCCCGTGCTGAGCGACCGGCCGCCGAGCAACCGATGGGGGGGACAATTTCGTTAACGCCACCCTCCCGCGCTGAGGACCGACGTTCGCCGATGGGGGGGGCAATTTCGTTAGCACCACCATCCCGTGCTGAGGACCGACGTTCGTTAACATCACCCTCCCGTGCTGTGTGGCCGGCCGCCGACCGTCCGAAAGGGGGGACCATTTTGCTAACTTCCCTTCTGCAGGCTGTGATCGTCACCGGGACTCGGAGTCAAAACGGTGTATACGTTACTTGGCTTCCCACTCACAGGACCAGGCGCGGAGGTAGAGGGGCGGGGAGGGGAGGGGGGGGCGCTCATAGAATTCAACAAAATCCCCACGAACCCGGCACAGTACGTGCAGTGCCGGGGGTGGCGGACCGTCTCCCCATCCTGCCATCAAAAGGGGGATGCGAAGTCCCTGGAGACGGGGCGGGGTGGGCATTGGCTGGCATCATAGCCGACCCACAGTCAATGGAGGCATCAAAGCCTCTGACCATCATACTGTCTAGGCTGATCCACTCACGGATCCAACACCTCATCTTCTACTCAATTCATTCCATGCGTAGCATGCTCTCTCTCTTTCTCTCTCTCTCTCTCTCTCTCTCTCTCTCTCTCTCTCTCTCTCTCTCTCTCTCTCTCTCTCTCTCCTTCTCTCTCTCTCTCTCTCTCTCTCTCTCTCCTGGCGGCTCAGGAGGCGCAGCGCCAGCCCCTGGGCGCCCGCGCAGCCATGCTGGTCTTCTTTCCCGAGTCGGGTAGAGGAGTTCGACCGATAGTGAGCGCCCCAATGCCCATGCGCATCTGGGGCCGCCCGAGGCAGCCCATCGGCGCGCCGTGGGAGGCGGGGCACGACCGCCGCTTCTTTTGGGGCAAGGTGGACCGCGAGTACGAGAAGGCAGGCTGGCTGCACAACGCCTGCGCCGCTCTTGCGTGTGCAAGGGGGTGTGCCTCCGCCAGCCTCTGCCTGGGCATCGCCAAGCTCTACGTGAGCCTGCGGCGCGACTTCCTGTGGCGGTGCGGAGTCGAGCATGGCTTCGACCTGCGGGTACCTCGAGGTCTGCACTTGCTCTACCAGAGGCCGCGCATCCTCCGCATCGTAGGCCTGGCCACCGCGTCGTTCGCCTCCCAGCAGGGGGCCGGGGGCCTCAGCACGGGCGCCGCCATCGCGGGGCAAGGAGTACATGAGGGCCGAGTACGAGCTCCTGGAGCCGTGCGCCGTGCGCGCGGGCAGGGCCGCCTCCGCGCCGCGGGGGTGGAGCTGGACCTGATCCACATGGCAGGGCCTGCGGCCAGCGCGGTGCGGGGCCGCTCGGGGCGCTCGGGAACCGCGGGAAGCGCCGCCGTCAGGCGCGCTGCGGCCGCCGTCCGTGAGTGAGCGAAAGGCGGCATCGGTGAGGCTCGCGCCTGTTGCTCCCTGTGGTAAGCAGGCCCGCGCTGCCCTCGGTGCTCTCTGGGGCTCGGCGTCTCTCGGGAGCCCTGTCCCGCCTGGCCCTGCCCGTAATTAGTCGCGCACGCCCCGACGCCTTCAAGGCCCCGTCTTTAAACTTTAAACTTTAAACACACATTGGAGCACGGCAGAACACAAGAGCAGGATGAGCACGGCAGAGCACGGCAGGAGAAGCAGGAGTGCGGCAGAACATTCAGGAGCATGACAGAACACACAGGATCACGGCATAACACACAACACACATATGAGCACGGCAGAACAGGCAGGAGCGTGGCAGAACACGCAGGAGCACGGTCGCACACACAGGTGCACGGCAGAGTTGACGGCAGAGCGAACACATAGGAGAACGACAGAACACGTAGGATCACGAGGAGCACGGCAGAACACACAGAGTACACAGGAGCACGCATAACACTCAGGAGCGTTGCAGAACACACAGGAGCGCGGCAGATCACACAAAACACATAGGAGCACGGCATAATAAGCAGCAGCACGGCATAATTTCAGGAGCACGCTGGACCACACAGGAGCACGGCAGAATACATAGGAGCACGGCAGAGCAGGACCATGGCAGAATACACAGGAACACGGCAGAACACAGGAGCACGGCAGAACACACATAACATGTTCCGCAGCCATTTTGGCTCAAGGCCATGGAGCACCCGACGACCGCAAGTCGTCCGCGGCGTTCTGAGCGTGAGGGTCTCCTCGCTCTGGGCCAGTGCAATTCGTTGTTTCGCTCCCTGTTGTACCCGCGCGGAGGCGCATCCTAGCGGCCAGTGCGGCAGTGGCCATGGCGCGCCCCCTGCGCTGCGGCGGCGGCGGCGGCAGGCGCAGCGAGACGTATTGGATGTGCAGCTGCGGTGGTTGGAACTGGGACTGGCGTGCCACGTGCCTCGGCTGCGGCCGCGCGGCACCGCCGTGGGCGCTGGATGCCGCTGCCGCCAGGGCCAGGCCCCAGGCGGACAAGGACGGCTGGGTGGACCAGCCGCGAGGGCGCCGTGCCCAGGGGCAGGCCCGCGGCGCGGCGGCGAGCGCAGCATCCACCGAGTCGCAGACCTCGGCGTCGGGCGACAGCGGGGCGCCCAGCGGCGGCGGCGCCGCGGCGATCGAGAGGCTGCAGGCAGCGGTCGAGCAGCTGGAGGCGCTGCAGGCGGGGCCGCCCGACGGCGTGGACAGCTGCTTCACCGGCGCCGTCGCCAGCCAGCTGGAGGCCAAGCGCGCCGAGCTGGATGCGGCCCAGAGGGCAGCAGCGGAGCAGAAGGCACCCCCCCTGCCGCGGTCAACGCTGCTCCGCAAGGAGGCGAACGCAATCAGCAAGGGAGAGAGGCGGCCCCGCGCCGCGCGCCAGAGCCTGGAGCAGAAACAGGCAGCGCGCGACCTCGCCGAGGCCCAGCTCCAGAAGGCGCAGCAGGAGCTGGCGCAGCTCGATGCGGAGCTGGAGGAGGCATCCCGCGCTGCCCGCGCCCCTGAGGAGGACGCCCGCGCAGAGGCAGAGGCGCTGCGGAGGCAGCGGGCAGCCGAGTGGGCAGGATCCAGCGAGGTCCCTGGACTCCTCGTGCAGCTGGACAAGCTGCCCGAGGCTCGGGTGTCCAGCAACTTCGAGGTGGCATGGGCAGCCATTCGCACCCAGGTGGAGGCCGCGCGCACGCTGCTCGCCCAAGACCCTGCTGCACCGAGGAGGGCGCCATGGGCTGAGTCCTGCCCCATGGAGGAGGTCAGCAGCGAGGACGGCGCCCACGCAGGAGCGGCCGAGCCCTGGCAGCCGCAGAGCGCCGCGGAGCGCGGCCAGGCAGAGCGCCGCGGAGACGCCCGCGGCGAGTGGCCGAAGGTCGCCCTGGCGTCCAAGCGGGAGCTGGTGGCCGAGGCTGCTGACCTGGCCCCTCTTGCTCCTCGCCCTGCTGGGCCCGCAGCCAGGGGTCGCAGCGGAGGTTCGAGGCCAGGGCAGTCGTGCATTTAGCAGCACCAGAGCGTCTGAGCCGAGGCAGCGCACGGGCGGCGGCGCCGACGCGGCCCGCATTGGAGGCCAGCGGCCCCTCGACCTCGGGAGGGCACAGGGCCCACAGGCGCCGGGCCAAGCGACAACGGCAGCTCGGAATGTCCGATGTGGGCTCGAGGTGCTCGGGGCCAACGGCAACGCGTGGAGGAGGAGCCTGGAGGTCATCGAGGCCTTCATCGCTCGGCACGGCGCCAGGCCGCACCTGGTCATGCTCCAGGAGACCCGCCTAGCCCCGCACCGCCTGGAGGAAGCCAGGAGCGCAGCGCGGCGCATGGGGTATACGGCGTTCCTCCACGCGGCAGCGCCCACGGACAAGGAAGGCCCGCTCGCGAACTCAGGCGGCGTGGCGACCCTGGTGCGCAGCGACCTGCAGGCGGCGGAGAGTATGTGGATGGCGCCGAGTGACTTGAGGCATCGCATGATTGGGGTCACTATCACCACGGCGTCAGGGCTGCAGTTCCTGGCGCGCTCGCTGTATTTGCAGGACGCCCTGTCGCCCAAGGGCATCAACCTCGACATCTTCGCGGCCTTCGGCGACATGGTGCTATCCGAGGGCATGCCCTGGCTCGCGCAGGGCGACTTCAACATGGAGCCAGGCGCGCTGCACGAGTTGGGCTGGCCACGGGTGCAGCGCGGCACGTACCTGGGGCCTGCCGAGTGCACATGCGTAGCTCAAGGTGCGGAACATGTGTACGACTGGTTCGTGGGTTCCTTCTGCCTGGCCCACGGTGTCAGAGAGGCCTCAGCTCTGGATGGCTTTGGGCTGTGCCCCCACAAGCCTGTGAGGCTGCTGCTGCAGGACGTGAGACCCGACGCCCTGGTGCAGGTGCTAGTGCGTCTTGGTCGCTTCCCTGATGTAGACGCAGCTGCGTGCCGTCCCCATGAAGATGCAGCAGTGCAGGTACACCGCCGCGCGGGGCGCACCCGCTGGCGAGCGGAGCCCTGCAGCTGGACCTGGGAGGTAGGCTCCCAGCCGAGCGACGCCTCCGAGGCCGCTCGGCAGTGGATCCAAGCCGCTGAGAGCACCTTAGTGGGAATCCACGGCATCGACGACAGGTACCTGGGGCGGTCTGCAGGGCCCAAGGTTGTCCTCAAGCCCTTCAGCGCCGTGGTCAAGCGCGAGCACCGCCACCGGCACTCGGCCCTCACCCACGCCATCCGCCAGGCCCTCGACGTCGCTCTCCAGAGGCTCGCCGCGGACAAGACGAAGCGGTGGCAGCCCGCTCATGAGGCCTGGTACGAGCGGCAGGTCGAGCGGGTCCTCGCCGATGTGGAGGCTGCTACGGTCGATGCCTGCGAGGAGGACGAAGTCGAGGCCCTCGATTTCGACACTGGCGAGTGGGGCGACCTCGTTAGCCAAGCTGGCCTTCATGGAGACCCAGAGGCGATTGCAGTGCTGCAGCGGCGCCTCGCATGTTCCCAGTGGCGTGACGGATGCAAGAGCTCGGCCTCCTGGAGGGCATGGGCCAAGGAAGCGGTGCAGAAGGGTGGCAGGTTGGTCCATCGATTCGCCAAGGCTGTGCCGCCCCCGAAGGTGGTCGACCCCGACACTGGCAGACCCTTGGCTGCCATGCTGGCAGCCGGGCAGCTGGAGGCCAATTGGCATGCCCTCTGGCAGCAGGAGGGCTTCCAATCAGGTGCTGGAGTCGGCAGCTGGGACGTCCGAGGAGCGAGCTTGCCCCCCCTCAGCCTGGAGATGCTACAGGCTGTCTGCAGGCGCTATTCGCCTACGGCAGGCCTGGGGGCAGACCAGCCAGCTCCACCCGCGGCAGCTACTGCTGCTCCCAGTGGCCCTGCAGCTGCGATGCCTAGACCTCCTGGAGGCATACGAGGGGCAGCCCCAGGCCTTGGGCGCCCAGGCCACCATGATGGTCTTCATTCCCAAGGCAGACGGAGGAGTCCGACCGATTGCGCTGATCCCGCTGCTCATGCGCATCTGGAGCCGCCTGAGACAGCCAATCTGTGCGCTGTGGGAGGCGGAGCACGACCACCGTTTCTTCTGGGGCAAGGCAGACCGCGGATGCGAGAAGGCGGGCTGGCTGCACAACGCCTTTACCGCCTTTGCGCGGGAGAATGGGTTTGCCGCAGCCAGCCTCTTTCTGGACATCACCAAGTTCTACGAGAACCTGCGGCACGACGTCCTGTGGCAGTGCGGGATCGAGCACGGCTTCAACCTGAAGTTGCTGCGTGGCCTGCTCGTGCTCTACCAGGGCCCGCGGTTTATTTGCTTCGTAGGCATGGCCACCGAGTCCTTCACCACCAGCGGGACGGTCCTTGCAGGGTGCGCGTGCGCAACCACGGTGGCCAAGCTCCCCGTGCTGGCGGCCCTCCGCGCTGCCTCGGCGGGAGGCAGGCCGCTGGTGGCGGCACGCAACGTCGTCGACGACATCGCGCTGCAGGCCGTCGGCACGGAGCGTCTGGTCGCTGCGCAGCTGGGCACAGCTGGGCTGGAGGTGGCGTGCATCCTCCGCAGCCAGCACCTGCCCATCAGTGCCGCCAAGACGACCTTCCTCGCCTCGAGTCCCAGCCTGGGGCGCCAGCTGGGCGAGTTCTGGAAGTCGCAGGGCTGGACCTTCCGTAAGACCTTGCAGGCCAGGAACCGCGGCACGGACGCCGCCATTACGAGGAGGGGAGTGCACGAGGGCCGAGTACGCGATGCTGGTGCACTTCGCCGCGCGCGCAGGCTGGGCTGCTTGCGAGCTGCAGGCGTGGAGGTGGACCTCATCCACAAGGCTGGGCCCACAGCCAGCATGGTGTGGGGGCGTACAGTCACGGGCATCGCGGACGGTGAGCTGCACAGCTGGAGGCTCGCCGCATGCCGCAGCGCAGGAGCGCTCCCCATGGGCGCTGCGCTTGGGCTCCGCATGCGATGCGCCGAGCCCAGAAGGAGGCGTGACCTGGACCCCGCAGTCCTCACGGCTGGCCATGCAGTCCAGATGCTGGCGAGCCTCTTGCAGTCAGCTGAGCTGCCGCACAGGATGATGGCGCGGGGGCTGGAGGCGGCGGCAGCCAGGCACGCAGCTGCCGACGCATTGTGGAAGCACTGCGCCGCCCCCATCGACACGGCGGTGCTGACCCTCGCTCGGATCGGCTGGCACCTCAAGTCCGAGCGCTACCTCGTCACGGACCTCGGCGACGAGCTCGACCTCTTGCTCCTCGGGCCTCGTGAGCTAGGGCTGGAGGCTGGCCTCGGCGCCAGACGTGCCTCCGATCGCCACGAGATGCGGAAGCTCAGCCACGACCCCCTCCTGTAGCGGCCCCTGTACTGGGACGCCATCGGGCGGCTGCTCGGGCCAGGCAGTGAGCTGAGCGTGAGGGAGCAGAATGCGCTGGGGGCCTACATCTCCAACACGCACTGGACGCAGGCCAGGCTCTTCGACGCAGGAGAGCGGGGGCACGCGTACTGCTGCCGCTGTGGGGCCGAGAGAGGCACCTTGTGGCACCGTTTGTTCGAGTGCCCCGTGTTGGAGCCCCAGCGGCGCGACGGAGTGTCCGCACGGCTGAAGAGGTGTGCGGAGAGAGCGCGCGCCCACGGGGAGTGCTCTGGCGAGAACTTCGCCCGCTGCTGGTTGCCTGCCCCAGCGCCGCCCCAGGGTCGCCGCACTGACGCCATGTGGGTGCAGTGGGTCAGCAGGCCAGCCGATGAGAAGCTCAACGGCAAGCTGTACCTGGACGGCTCGGCCCTCGAGCCGCAGTTCAGTGCCCTTCACCGCGCGGGATGGGCCATTGCACAGTGCGGCGACGATGGCAACCTGGTCGCAGGGGTCTACGGCACCGCCAGGCGAGACCTCTGCCCGCAGCAGACGGCCAAGGACGGCGAGGACTTCGCAGTGTGGATGCTCGCCGCCTTTGCAGGGCCAGCAGTTGAGGAGGTCAACATCGACTGCAGCTCCACCGTGACCTGCCTGCGCAGGGGGGGTGCATACGCGACAAAGCCCAGCAGGGCCAACGCCCAGCCGTGGGGCAGGATTCTGGCATGCCTCGAGCCAGGGACCTTCGTTGTGAGGAAGGTGCCAGCCCACTGCTCAAGGCAGGCGGTGCTCGACGGGCGCCTAACGGAGGCCCAGCGGCGCGGCAGCGAGCATGCTGGCCGCCTCGCCAAGATGCGGGCCCTGATGCACGCAGTGGACAGGCAGACGGTCGGCGAGCACCACGCGCTGGCGGAGACCGTGCTGGAGCTAGGGCGCTGGATCAGTCGGGCAGCCATCCTCTGGCAGGACATCGCAGCCAAGGGCTGTGAAGGGTTGCCGCCTGCAGCGGAGCGACGCCAGGTCCGCTTCGCCGCCGCGGGGGCGCCGCAGGCAGCAAAGGAGGCCGTTAGCCTAGCGCCGAGCGCCAAGCGGCCGCGCCTGGAGAGCGCCCGCTCGGCAGGCAGCAGCACAGCCGCCCTCTCGGCCAGCGCTGCAGCCTTCAGCATCCTGGGACACGCCCTCGCCTGCGCCTGCTCGGGAGAGGGGGGCGGAACCCAGGAGCTCGTGGCGTGCACCAGGTGCGGCGCCTACATGACGCTGGGAAGTCGCAGTCGCTCTGGCGCGAGGCCCCGCCTCAAGGAGCGGTGCCCAGGCGACAAGGCCGACAAAGGTGGCAGGAGCCAGCGCAGCCTGTGGCTTCGGGGACTCCATCCTGGTGGCAGGAGGCAAGAAGGGTCCCGCACTGCCAGGCACAGGGCGAAAGGAGAAGGCATCCCTGCTCTGCGCTCGCAGGGGCCACTGCCAGAGCATGCGCAGGAGCAGTGCCTGGAGTGGCTCGGCATTGCGGCGGAGCCAGAGGTCGGCCCTCCGGCTGCAGCGAGCTCGGCAGGCAGCGCCTCCGCGGCGGCCGCAGCGCCCGCTGAGGTGCAGGGCCCTGCGGTGGCGACCGCGGTCGCGCCCGCGGCGGCCGCCGACGCCAGCCTGCCTCTGCGACGGCCAGCCGCGGCGCGAGCAGCCCTCCTCGGGGCCTTCGGGGTCACGGAAGAGGGGCTCGCCGCCGCGGCCACGGCAGCGGTCGGGGCCCTGGAGGGCCGCAGGGTACGCCGCCGCATCGCCCGCCGTGGCGCGCAGCCCGTGAGTGAGTGAGTGAGTGAAACAGTGCATCGTTGTGGCTGCGCATGTTGCTCCCGTAGGTGAGTAGGCTTCCGCCGCCCTCGGTGCCCGCTTGGCTCGGCCTCTTTCGGGGGCGCGGGCCCCGTCTGGGCCTGCCTGCGTTCTGGCCGCGACTTGCCTTTATGGCCCCGTATTTCATTTTAATTTTAACACGCATAACATCTATTCACACAGCCGCACCCACAGGCACACGCACATAGGCATTCGTCCACGCACAAGCACACGCACACACAGGTACATACACACACGCACACACGCACACACAGAGGCAACATACGTTCACGCAGACCGCAGGAGCACGGCAGAACAGCACGGCATAACACAGCAGTGCCGCAGACCACCACGCACGGACACTCATGCACATATTCCACGCACGCACGCGGACGCGCAAACGCACGCACGCCACGACACATCTGCGCGGCAAACCAACAACTGAGCATACTGCACATACCCAGTGGACAAAACCTACGCTCCCCGTTCTTGTCCGGTCAGGTTCCTCAACATTGTGATTTCGTTTGAGGCACCCTCCCACAGATGACATATCCGCGACATCGTGCTTAACAAAAACCGGCGCTTCGTCCGAGGCATCCTCGAACAGTTGATCGCCGCGAAATTCATTTGTCTGTGAACATGTGCGTTTCGCCTGAGACATCCCAGCCAAAATGAGGTGTCGACGGAGGTGTATTACTACCTCGTGTGTTGAAAACTGCGTTTTCGCTAGGGACGTCGTCCGAAAATGAGCGGCAGCACGGCAGACCAGAAAAAGGAGCATGGCTGAACATGTGCATCTCGTTGGGGACATCCTAAAAAATGCGATGTTCTCAACATCGTCTTGACATCGTTGTTGAAATGCTTCATGATGAAGAAATGAGAGCCCCAACAAGGACCTCACTACAGCTCCAAGAGCGCCCTGATGACTTCCGACAGTGACGCTTTCGCGAGGGGCATCCTCAAACAACAAAAAATAACAGCATTGTGTTGATAACTTCTGTTCTAACATCGTATTGGGTTCGCTCTTGAACAAAGCTTCCCGACGGCCCAAGGTAGGTTTCTGAAAATGACGATTTCGCGAGGGACACCATCAAAAACGATATGTGCGTGGCATCGCACTGGCATCATTGTTTAAGGCACCGAGACGGCCCAAAACGATGCCCAAACTGACTCCAAGAGCGCCCTCGAGATTGCTCAACATGCGTATTTCGCTTGAGACATCCTGAAAGCATTGAGTTGTTCGCAGCACCGTGTTTCACACAACCAAGCATTTCGCTTGAGGCATCCACCATACAATGATAACCGCAAATTTAACAAAGGTGTGGGCATGGGGGTGTCGCCTGAGACATCCTCGAAAACAAATAATGCTGAAAAAGTTGATTCGAGACCATGTAATGTGAACATTGAGCTTTTCGCACGAGACATGTTCGAATCATGGGCAGGATCACGGCAGCCCAACTCGCAAAAGCACGGCAGAGCGCGCGAGAGCACGGCAACACACACAGGAGCACGGCATAACACAACGGAGCACGGCAAACCACAACGAAATCACGGGAGCACGGCAGAACAAACAGGAGCAGAGCAGAGCACACAGGATCACGGCAGAACACACAGGAGCACGAGGAGCACGCCAGAACACACATAACCCATAGGAGCACGGCAGAACACACAGGGGCACGTTTGAATACGTAGGTGCATGGCAGAGTACATAGGACACACAGGAGCACGGCATAACACAGGAGCAGGAGGAGCACGGCAGAGCCGACGACCGCGAGTCGCCCGCGGCGTTCCGAGCGCGAGGGGCTCCTCGCTCTGGGCCAGTGCACTCTGTTGTTCTCCTGGCTTTCGCAGCGCGGAGGCGCAACCTCTCAGACCGTGCGCCTGGGGCCATGGCGCGCCCCTCGCGCGGCGGCAGCAGTGGCAAGCGCGGCAGGCCGTACTGGATGCGCAGCTGCGGAGGTTGGAACTGGGACTGGCGTGCCTCTTGCCTCAGCTGCGGGCGCGCAGCGCCGCCCTGGGCCACGCGGGCAGCTCCCGCGGTGGAGAAGCCCAAGGCCGACAAGGACGGCTGGGTGGACCAGCCGAGAGGGCGCAAGGCCCAGCGGCAGGCTTGCAGTGCGGCTTCGCGAGCGGCACCCGCCAAGTCACATACCTCGGCTTCTACAGCCAGTGGGGCGCCGAGTGGCGGTGGAGTCACAGCTATCGAGAGGCTGCAGGCGACGGTCGAGCAGCTGGAGGCGCTGCAGGCTGGGCCGCCCGAGGGAATGGACGGCAGCTTCACCAGCGTCGTGGCCAGCCAGCTGGAGTCTAAGCGGGCAGAGCTGGCCAAGGCCCAGCAGGCAGCAGCGGAGCAGAAGGCCGCCTCCATGCCACGGCCGACGCTGCTGCACAAGGAGGCCAACGCCATCAGTAAGTCGGAGAAGCGGCTCCGCGCAGCCCGCCAGGACCTGGGGCAGAAGCAGGCGGCGCGCGACCTCGCGGAGGCCCAGCTCCAGAAGGCCCAGGAGGAGCTCGCGGAGCGGGACGGCGCGCTGGAGGAGGCCAGCAGGGCGCCCCAGGCCCTCGAGGAAGCCGCCCGTGAGGAGGCGGAGGCGCGGGAGCGCCAGCGGGCAGCTGAGTGGGCAGGGGCAAACCAGGCCCCAGGGCTCCTCACGCAGCTGGACAAGCTGCCAGAGGCCTGGGCCTCCAGCAACTTCGAGGTCGCGTGGGCGGCCATCCGCGCCCAGATGGAGGCAGTGCGGGCGCAGCTAGCTGGGCCCCCCCTGGCCCCCACGCCTGCGCCGCTTGCAGAGTCCTGCCCCATGGGCGAGATCAGCAGCGACGACGGCAACGACGGCGACCTCGCAGGCAGCAGCGGCCCCTGGCAGCCCCAGGCCGCATCGGAGCGCGGCCAAGCCGAGCGGTATGGCAACACGCGCGGCGAGTGGCCGCTGGTGGCGCAGGCCTGCAAGCGGGAGCTTGCAGCCGAGGCAGCGGACCTGGCCCCTTTGGCTGCTCGCCCTGCTGGCCACGCAGCTGGGGGCAGGGGCGCAGGAGGCCCGCCAGTGCAGGAGAAGGCCCAGTGAGGCCCGCGCTGCGGGGCCACGCCAGCCTGGCGGTGGAGGCGCCGAGGCTGCATGCCTGAGCGGCGCCCTGGGGCCCAAAGGCGCCAACCTAGGCATCTTCGCAGCCTTCGGCGACATCGAGCTCTCCGCGGGCGCGCCCTGGCTGGAGCAGGGCGACTTCAACATAGAGTCAGACGCGCTGCGCGAGTTGGGACGGCCCAGAGCGCAGCGACGTGGGGCGTATCTGGGGCCCGCCGGGTGCACGAGCGTGGGCCAAGGGGCCGAGCATGTGTGCGACTGGCCTGCGTGGACCTTCGGTCGGACCCAAGGGGTCAGTGAGGCCACAGCGCTGGACGGCTCCGGGCCTGACCCCCGCCAGCCTGCAGGGCTGAGGCTTCAGGACGCGGGACCAGATGCCCTGGCGCAGGTGCTGGTTCGCCCAGTCGGTTTCCCTGGCGACGGAGCCGCAGCTCGCCGACCCCGCGAAGAAGGAGCTGCTCAGGTGCCCAGCCGCGTGGAGCGCACTCACTGGCAGGTGGAGCCCCGCAGTTGGTCAGGGGAGGTGGGCCCCCACACCCGAGCGCCCCCAAGGAGGCGGCTCGCCTGTGGATCCAGGTAGTCGTGTGCACCTTGGTGGGGATCCACGGCATCAGCGACAGCGACCTGCGCGAGTTCCCGGGGCAGGCAGAGGGGCCCATGGCGGCCCGCGCGCACCTCAGCGCGGTGAGCAAGCGCGAGTACCGCCACGGAGACTCGGCCCCCGCCTGCGCCATGCGCCTGGCCCTCGAGGTAGTGATGCAGGGGCTCACAGTTGCAGGGGCTCACAGCTGGCAGGAAGCGGCGCTGGCAGCCCTCGCGCGGGGCTCGGTATTTTTGGCAGGTGGGGCTGTGTCTCGGCGATGTGGAGGCGGCCACCACTGCGGCCTGTGAGGAGGACGAGTTCGAGGCCCCCGAGCTCGGCACTAGCGAGTGGAGCGACCTGGGGTACTTGAGCATCTCGAGGCAACGGCAGTGATGGCGGACTTGCGGCAGCCAGGCGAGCAGCCGCGCAGGATGTGTGCTGGGGGATTGGAGGCGGCAGCAGCCAGGCGCGCCTGCGGCGCCTCAGGGAGGCGCTGTGCATCGCCCACCGTTGCAGTGGTGCAGCCCCTGGTGCAGTTCGGCTGGTACCTCGAGCCGGAGCGGTGCAAGGTCGCGGACCCCGATGACGAGCTCGGGTCCACGCTCCTCGGGCCACAGGCGCTGTGCTTTGAGGTTGGGTATGTTGCCTGGCAGGCGCCCAACCGCCCTGTGAGAAGGAAGCTCAGCAGCGGCCCCCTCCTGCATCGGCCGTCTTTCGAGAACGCCATCGGGCGGCTGCACAGACGGCCAGGCAACGAGCTGGGCGTGAGGGAGCAGCAACTGCGATGTGGCCACATCTTCTACATGCACTGGGCGAGACGTGCATGCAGGATTCGCAAGCCAGCGGACGGCAGGCTCAACGGCAAGCGGTGCCTCGATGGCTCGGGCAAGGATAGCGAGCGACGCCGGGTGGAGGCCGCTACGGCCGAGGTGCCTCCGTCGGCTGGACCGGCCCTCAGCTTCGGCGCTCCCGCCGTGCGGCCATGCCCGCAGAGCAGCTGCTCGACGGGGAGCAGAGGGACTACCATCTCGGCCGCTGCTGTCGTCGTCAGCATCCTGGGGCACACGCTACGCCTGCGCGGGCGCAGGCGAGGACGCCCAGGAGGTCGTGGCATGCTCCAGGCGCGGGGCCCACAAGGTGCTGGGCAGCCGCGCAGGAGGCAGGCCTCGCTTGAAGGAGCGGTGCCCAAGTGACAAGACGAGCAAGGCGAGCAGGAACCAGCGCAGCCTGCGGGTGCGAGGGCTCCATCCTGGAGGCAGGCCACGGGCGGGCAAGCAGCGAGTGAAGGGAGAGGGCATCCCCGCGCTGCGTTCGCAAGGGCCAGTGCCAGGGCATGCCCAGGAGCGCTACCTGGAGTGGCTCGGCATGAAGGCAGAGGCCGCAGGCGGGGCCTCGACCGCGGCCAGCAGCTCAGGCGGAGGCCCAGCGGCTCCCGCGGCAATACTGGCGGCAGAGAAGGAGGCAGCCAGCATGCCCCTGCAGCAGCTAGCCTCGAAGGGAGCGGAGCGTCTCGGCATGCGCGGAGACGCCGCAAGCAGCACGGCGAGCGGAGAGCAGGTGAGCCGCAGGGTCAGCCGCCGTCTGGCGCACCGCGGCTCGCCGTCCGTGAGTGAGTGAGTGAGGAATAAGCATCGTTCGCTCTCGTGTGTTGCCCCTAGAGGTGAGTAGGCACGCGAGGCACGCTCTGCTGTGTGGGGGCTCTTGTGTTCTGTCGCAGTTGAGTTCCAGTTGGGCGGTGGCCCAAGGCGGCCTCGCTGGGAGGCCGAGAGGCGGCCCAAGGTGGCCCCTCTCCGGTGGGTGGCCCTGCGGGGCCCCCGAGAGTGGCGGCCCTTGGCGGCCCCTCTCGAGCTGCGTGTCTTTGGCCTTTTGGCCCGCCACTTTGCCTTGAAGGCCCCGTCTTTAACTTTAACTTTAAGAAGCAGGATTGCGGCAGAACGCGCAGGAGCATGGCAACACACACACAGGAGCACGGCAGAACACACAGAACACACAGGATCACGGCAGAACAAACAGGAGCACAGCAGAGCACACAGGAGCACGGCAGTACACACAGGAGCACGGCAGACCACGCAGGTGCACGGCATATTTGACGGCAGAACACATAAGAGCACGACAGAACACGCAGGACCACGCGGAACACAGCAGAACACACAGAGTACATAGGAGCACGGCAGAACACACATGAGCATTGCAGAACACACAGGAGCGCGGCAGATCACGCAAAACACATAGGAGCACGGCAGAACAAGCATCAACACGGCAGAACACACAGGAACACGACATAATATACAGGAACACGCACGGCAAAACACATAGGAACACGGCAGAGCAGGACCACGGCAGAACATGCAGGAGCCAGGCAGAACACCCAGGAGCATGGCAGAACACGCAGGAGCACGGCAGAACACCCATAACATATATTCACACAGCCGCACCCACAGACACACGCACATGGTCACACGCAGACAGGCACACGCACAAGCACACGCACACACAGACACGTACACACACGCGCACACACGCACACACACACACAAAAAGGCAACATACGTTCACGCAGACCACAGGAGCACGGCAGAACAGGACGGCGTAATGCAGTAGTTCCGCAGACCACCACGCACGGCCACACATGCACATATTCCACGCACGCACGCAGACGCGCAAATGCACGCACGCCACGACACATCTGCGCGGCAGACCAACAAAAGAGCAGACTTCACATACCTAGTGGACAAAAGCGACGGTTCCCGTTCTTGTCTGGCCTTTTTTTGGAGGAGGGGGAGCAGCAGGCAGACAGCCACGTTCTGGGCTTGCTGAGGGCTTCTGGTCATGGCCCTCAGGTTGCCGTGTATTCGGCGGCACTAGGCGATGCCGCCAAGCTCCTCCACTGACGGATCTACCAGCGCCACCGTCTCACGGCAATGGGTGTTGCATGGCGACAGTGAGAGAGAAAGAGAGAGAGAGAGAGAGAGAGAACAAAAAAAAAAGAAAGAAATGAGAAGCAAACGCAAACGACGACGGATGAGCAGGAGGGAGTCCAGGGCTCGCGGCACGAGGCAGGCGGGAAGGGACAGAGGGATAACGGCGTGCAGGTATACAAACAGTGAGGAATGGGGACGCTGCAGCAAGCAGATGGGCCTGGCCAGGGTCGGGAGCGCCTCCGCGACAAAGGTACGGACATTACGGAGGCGATGCGACGGAAAACAGCGGCAAGAGGGGGCATGTGAATCGTTGGTAGACGTCGGGGTCGTGGGGCGGGAGTCGCCAGAAGAGGGTGTCAGACGAGGTCGTCGGGACGCGGGGGATCAGGGTGAGCCAGAGCGCGCTGTCGCACTGTGGCTTGGTCAGCGGGGACCCTTTCGAGCGCGCGTCCCGCCTCGCGGGAACCCGCCCTCCACCGGCTCATGGGGGTGAGGCCTGCTGCGGCGTGGCTTGGCACGGGCCCTTTCTGGTGTGCTCCGCGCCCAGACGGATCCCAGCGTTCCCCCCCGCGCACCGTGCGGCGCTGGCGGACTTCGCACGGCGTCAGCCATGAAGGCCGCCGTGGCCGTTGCAGGGCGCGCAGCAACCACCTTCTGCGGTGTCTGGGGCCGCCTCAGCGCCGCCCGCACGTTCTCCCTGTGGAGGGAAGCAGAGAGACGCTGAGCGTGCTGATCCGCCACGATAGCGACGTCCGCCCCTGCGGCGTCTGCCAGTCGCTCTGTTCGGACGGCGAACGCCGTCGTGGCCATCACGCCCCAAATCACCGCCGTGGGACCCCGCCGACATCGGGATGAAGGCGAAGCTCTGCTCGGAGCAGCGACGGGCTACGTCCGAGTGCTGCGCTTGATTCCTCGTGACGGCCAGCCCGTCGGCCCCTGGGCACCATGATCAGTCTCGCGCGCATCCCGGACGATGGGGAAGGAAGAAGAGGAGAACGGCAGGAAAAGAGGGAGAAAGAGGGAACGGGAAAGGATGAAAAGGAAGGCATGTCCAGCAAGACACTGAAACGGGCAGACAGGGTAAGAAGGAGCACGAAGAGGAGGGCGAACCGGGAGGAAAACGACAAGGTGCTCATGATTGTGTCCTGTCCGCTGGAGAGGTAGACGGCATGATTCGGAAGCCTAGCGGGGCGGGAAGGGGACGCGGGGAATCTGGAGGACGGACCATATCGAGGAGGAGGGGCGGGGAGGGAGGAAGAGCAAGACGGGCAGGAGTAGGGGAAGGGAGAGAGTCAGGAAGAGCAGGAGGAGGAGGAGGAGGAGGAGGAGGGGGAGGAGGAGTTGGAGGACCATCGAAAGCTCAACATGCATGAGCGGTACGAACAGACATGCAACGAGGTGTTGCCACGAGGGTCAAGACAGTGTCCAGCGATAGCTCCTTTGCGCCAGAATGCACCCTCGGCCCGTGCATACGCCGCACATTTTCATGTTCTTAACGTAGCATGTAAGGAAGCCTCAACACGAGATTTGAAAACCACACGCAAATGTGCTACATCCGTCTAAACTGTTGCATATGTTTGGGACAGCTCCGCGTGGCGCCAAGTCGAGAGGCCCGTGTTGAACGCCACCTGTGATCTACCCGTGAAGCTGTTTGTAATGCCCAGGTTCGAGGTCAAAAACCCTAGAGACGGCTCAGGAGCAATGCCCAGCCCGCCCCAACGACATGTCTCGTGGTGCGACAGGGGGGGGTGTTACATGGGAGGGAATGGGGCTAGGAACGGGAGTGGACGGCGGAGGACGAGTAGGAGGAGGAGAAACCCATCGAGGAGGCGGATGGGGGGGTGGAAAGGGAGGACGAGGATCGGCTACAGGAACAGCAGCGGGGTCAGCACACGCTGGCGGACAAGGGGCCCCTTCCGTGTTTGCAGTCGGGCCGCCCCTTGGCCCGCTGGCCCGCAGGATAGGGAGAGCGTGGTCGGCGACTTGCGGCCTGCGTGCGTGGTTCTGGCAGGGGGGTGCGGCGGCGGTGGCGGCCGAGCGGGGAGATTGGGGGAGGAGGGGGGCCCGTACTTCCACGCTGCGTGAAACAATGACGCCATCAGGTTTTGGCAGTTTTCGGTCATTGGGGTCTTTGTCGGGCCCCAGGGCCGTCAAACAGCGACTCGGGATGCCAAGTTGGTCCTGGGGAAGAGGTCGGGACCTCGAACCCAACATCGGGGGCCTGGGAATGAGGGAAAGGATGCAGGCGGACGGAGAGGCGGGGGGAAGGAGACGGACCAGAGGACATTTGAGATGCATGAGCCATGGTGCAGCCCGCCCTCCTATCACACGTGCCCTCTGCACACGTCCGAGCACTTACTCCGTTTCGCTATGGCGAGAGCACCTTGATGGATGAACCCCAATCTTGTGCCTGCTATTCAGACGAGGGGCCCGTTGCGGAACGGGGCTGGCCTTCACATTTTGGGTGAGTTCGGTATGCCAGCCATTCAACGATTTCCACGTTTGAAGACGACCACTCGCCTTCCGTCATTGCACCTACCAGAAGGTGTTTAAACGCATGCGTGTTGTGTTGAAGGTGGAGCCCCATGCGCCCTTCAGTCGGAGTAGGATGAGGATTCTGATGATGACGCTGATTAGGAGAAGGAGACATTCCTGGAGGACGAGAACACGCAACGAAGAGGGGGTGGGCAAACTGAAGGCGCAGCAGGAGGTGGATTCACGCATGATGAGTGGGAAGCAGGGCGTATGCCTGAGAGTTCCACGCGGCTGTTGCACGAGGAACATCGGGAGGAGGTGGAGGAGTAACATGAACGATTCCCCGTGGCGTCCGCCCAAGGAGTGCGGTGTCCTCCTCCTCTTCCTCGTTCTCTTTCTCCTCCTTCTACGTCTCCTCGTTCGCCTCCTTCCCCCGCCGTCCCCTTCATCCTCCTCCAGCCTCCTGGTTAAGCTCCTCGTCCTCCTCATCCTTGTCGTCGCCCTCCTCCTCCTACTTTTCCCCATCGTGGGAGGATGACAGTTGGATAGGAGGCGCACGAGCGCGCGGGGGCCTTGGCGTCTTCGCTCCTCTTCGATCCTGTCACGCCCTCCACTCTCACGCGGCCCTCCTCCGATGCAGACTGTCAGATGGCTGCCCGTGGTTATTTCGCGGTTTTCATCCTTGTAATGCGGCTGCTCCTCCGATCCGTTCCCATCTCGCTTCGTCTCCTGGTCTTGCTGGTCCTCTGCTTCCTCCGACCAGATGTTTCTTGGAACCCAACCCTCCCTCACCTGCTCCTCCTCCTCCTCCACCTCCTCCTCCTGCTCATCCTTCCCCTCCTCCTCCTCCTCCTCCTCCTCTTCCTCGTCTGTCTTTCCGTCATGTCTCCCCGTTGTCCCCATCGTATTCCGTCTGTTCTTGCTAATGTTCCTCCCTCCCCTGGCCCCGTTGCCGTCCTGCTCTTGCTCTTGTTGTCTCATACATGGCTTCTCCTCCTGCGACATTATTCTTGCAGATATCCTGGGGCGCCCCCTGCATATATCCTGGGGCTTACCTTCCTATTACGTACTCCCTTCTCGCACATACCTACGCTATTGCTGCTGCTGCTGCTGCTGCTGCTCCACCCCTGTCCATCGCCACCCTTCTCCTTGCAGACCCCTCCTCCTCCTCCTCCTCCTCCTCCTCCTCCTCCTCCTCCTCCTCCTCCTCCTCCTCCTCCTCCTCCTCATGGGCGCCACCTCGCGCCCCGCCTTCCCGCTGCTGCTGCTTCTCCTACTCCTACTCCTACTCCTACTCCTACTCCTACTCCGCCTTGGTGCCGCCTCGCTTCGTGGTGGGCGCGGCGTGGGCTCTGGCCTGGTGCCCCGCAGTCAGAAGTAGGACCCCCGAAACCAGGACTTTGCAAGCAAGGGACGCACTCAGAGGCAGACCTCCTCCAATCACGAGCCTTGCGGCCCGACGGCTCTGCCGACAGGTGGCGCCGAGTCGCCCCCCCCCTTCCCCCCCAGGGAACGTCCGAGGAGGAGGAGGAGAAGGAGGGACAGGAGGGAGGAGGGAGAAGAACGGAGATGAAGGGGGGCAGGAAAAGGTGGAGGAACATGAACAGGAGGAGGAGGAGGAGCAGGAGGAGGAGGAGGAGGAATGGGATTATGAGTAGGAGTCAAGCTAGCCAGCTCGAGCGAGTCAAGCATGGCATGCCCAGTCCCACCCGCCCTCCCACAACATAAGAAGCAAAGCTGGCACAACTGGGGGCCGAAGTCACACCGGCCAGCCGGTTTGGTACAGCTGATGCGGCCGCGATGGCGGTTGCCGACGGGAACTGGCGAGCGCGTGTTGAATGCCGCGCACGCATTGCCAGACGAGTCGAGAATGGCCCGGTACACCGCAGGAAGCCTGAAGGCCCCAACTTGTACTGTTTTTTTTATAAAGGGGGGGTTTGGATGGGCGGGCGCGGGGTGTGCGCCGCATCCCATTCCTGCCAAGCATTTTGCGACGTGGACGACAGGACGTCCATGCTGAGAGGAAAAACGTTGGTGCGCGGCGCCGAGGCGAGAGCGACATGTCACCCCTTCGCGCGGGGTGTGCACCGCGTCCCATTCCTGCCACGCATTTTGCGACGTGACGACAGCACGACCATGTTGACAAGAAAAACAAAAACTGTGTATTGTCTTTTGCAGATTAGAATGGGACGGATTGGATGGGCGGGCGCGGGGTGTGCGCCGCGTCCCATTCCTGCTATGCATTTTGCGACGTGGACGACAGGACGTCCATGCGACGGTGCCAATGACGGCGACGACTCTAGAAGGATTTGAGCATGCGCTCGCGGCGACGCGCGCGCATGTCGCCCGCGTGGTATTTTTTGCACAGGATTCGCGGCCTGGGTGCATGACAGAGCATCGCGAGTGCACCGCGCGATGACGTGAAATCGCTGGATTTGACCGAATTCTTAAGATTCCTATGGTTTTCCTATGATTTCAGCAAGAGAGCCGGGCAGGAAAATTGTAGAATTTTTGTGAAAAAAAGCATTTGGTTTTTGATGTTTTTATGTTGAAATGCTTGCAAACACACGGTGTTCGGTAGGATTCTGTCATGAACGCGCGCGTGTGCTCTTTGTGGTATTTTTTGCAATGGATTATCGCCGTGGACGACAGGACGTCCATGTCGAGAGGAAAAAATAAGAAAAATGTTGATTTTGTATTGTTTTTTACAGGTTAAGATGGGACCACCCGGATGCGGCCCCTATCGGCCGGCCTGAGGGGGGAGTAGGAGTATATTCTAATAAGGAATAAGGATAGAAGGAGGAGGAGGAGGAGGAGGCGGGGGAGGAGGCGGGGGAGGAGGAGGCGGACGACGAATGTTACAGCCATGACGATCACGTTCGCCCAAGCTAAAACAAGATGAGGAGGGGGACGACGAGCGAAAGGCCCTGGCCTTCCGCTTGTCGCCCCCTTCTTCCTCGGGAAATCAAGCCGCCCCAAACAAAGTTGTATCGTTTCACACCCTGCGCACCTTTGTTGGTCATTTCAGGGCTCCGCGGTCAAGCTCGCAATTACTCGGGTACTATGCCGCTCGCTTTGCCCGCGCAAGCTGTTCCAAATGTGTTGTGCCGCCCCGAAGCACTCCATTCCAGCAACAATCCATACTTAGCGACATCTGCTCTGAGATGGGGAGGAGGGAGTAAGGGGAAGAGGAGGAGGAGGAAGAGGGGGACGACGACGACGACGAGGGAGGACGAGGACGAGGAGGAGGAAGAGGGCAGCACCCGCATGGACCTAATGCCACCAGGATCCAGGAGGGGAGGGGGAGGAAGGAGGAGGAGGGAGGAAACACCGCGTGGTTGGCAATTGACGCCATACTGGAAGTCGCACAAAGTGTGGAGGTACGTTGGACCCTCCTCGAGGAACGCCTTCGTTGGCCGAGGATCCCTAGTTGAGTCCTCGGCCCCCTCTGCTGGCAATTGACGCCGCCATGATAAGAGGGGGAGGGGACCCACGCATCCCCCATGATGGAAGCTGCGCGGGCTGTTAGGATATTCGGCGGTCCTCACTGGCGAGGCCTATTGGGGGTCCTCGCCGAGGGGATGGGCGGGGGGGGGAGGGAAGGGGTGCACCGCGCGTCCGCGGCCATCTCGAAAGTTCGAAAGTGACGGTTCCTGAGGCCGTTTCTTGAGGAAGTTTGGGCGGTCAGACGAACACCTCGCAGGGATCGAAACACGTTGAGAGGCTGAAGGGGAGTGGGTGGGGATGAGGAGGAGGAGGAGGAGGAGGAGGAGGAGGAGGAGGAGGAGGAGGAGGAGGAGGCTGACGACGAATGTTACAGCCATGACGATCACGTTCGCCCAAGCTAAAACAAGATGAGGAGGGGGACGACGAGCGAAAGGCCCTGGCCTTCCGCTTGTCGCCCCCTTCTTCCTCGGGAAATCAAGCCGCCCCAAACAAAGTTGTATCGTTTCACGCCCTGCGCACCTTTGTTGGTCATTTCAGGGCTCCGCGGTCAAGCTCGCAATTACTCGGGTACTATGCCGCTCGCTTTGCCCGCGCAAGCTGTTCCAAATGTGTTGTGCCGCCCCGAAGCACTCCATTCCAGCAACAATCCATACTTAGCGACATCTGCTCTGAGATGGGGAGGAGGGAGTAAGGGGAAGAGGAGGAGGAGGAAGAGGGGGACGACGACGACGACGAGGAGGACGAGGACGAGGAGGAGGAAGAGGGCAGCACCCGCATGGACCTAATGCCACCAGGATCCAGGAGGGGAGGGGGAGGAAGGAGGAGGAGGGAGGAAACACCGCGTGGTTGGCAATTGACGCCATACTGGAAGTTACACAAAGTGTGGAGGTACGTTGGACCCTCCTCGAGGAACGCCTTCGTTGGCCGAGGATCCCTAGTTGAGTCCTCGGTCCCCTCTGCTGGCAATTGACGCCGCCATGATAAGAGGGGGACGGGACCCACGCATCCCCCATGATGGAAGCTGCGCGGGCTGTTAGGATATTCGGCGGTCCTCACTGGCGAGGCCTATTGGGGGTCCTCGCCGAGGGGATGGGCGGGGGGGGGAGGGAAGGGGTGCACCGCGCGTCCGCGGCCATCTCGAAAGTTCGAAAGTGACGGTTCCTGAGGCCGTTTCTTGAGGAAGTTTGGGCGGTCAGACGAACACCTCGCAGGGATCGAAACACGTTGAGAGGCTGAAGGGGAGTGGGTGGGGATGAGGAGGAGGAGGAGGAGGAGGAGGAGGAGGAGGAGGAGGAGGAGGAGGAGGAGGCTGACGACGAATGTTACAGCCATGACGATCAGGCTCGCCCAAGCTAAAACAAGATGAGGAGGGGGACGACGAGCGAAAGGCCCTGGCCTTCCGCTTGTCGCCCCCATCTTCCTCGGGAAATCAAGCCGCCCCAAACAAAGTTGTATCGTTTCACGCCCTGCGCACCTTTGTTGGTAATTTCAGGGCTCCGCGGTCAAGCTCGCAATTACTCGGGTACTATGCCGCTCGCTTTGCCCGCGCAAGCTGTTCCAAATGTGTTGTGCCGCCCCGAAGCACCCCATTCCAGCAACAACCCATACTTAGTGACATCTGCTCTGAGATGGGGAGGAGGGAGTAAGGGGAAGAGGAGGAGGAGGAGGAAGAGGGGGACGACGACGACGAGGAGGACGAGGCCGAGGACGAGGAGGAGGAAGAGGGCAGCACCCGCATGGACCTAATGCCACCAGGATCCAGGAGGGGAGGGGGAGGAAGGAGGAGGAGGGAGGAAACACCGCGTGGTTGGCAATTGACGCCATACTGGAAGTTACACAAAGTGTGGAGGTACGTTGGACCCTCCTCGAGGAACGCCTTCGTTGGCCGAGGATCCCTAGTTGAGTCCTCGGCCCCCTCTGCTGGCAATTGACGCCGCCATGATAAGAGGGGGAGGGGACCCACGCATCCCCCATGATGGAAGCTGCGCGGGCTGTTAGGATATTCGGCGGTCCTCACTGGCGAGGCCTATTGGGGGTCCTCGCCGAGGGGGTGGGCGGGGGGGGGGGGGAGGGAAGGGGTGCACCGCGCGTCCACGGCCATCTCGAAAGTTCGAGAGTGACGGTTCCTGAGGCCGTTTCTTGAGGAAGTTTGGGCGGTCAGACGAACACCTCGCAGGGATCGAAACACGTTGAGAGGCTGAAGGGGAGTGGGTGGGGATGAGGAGGAGGAGGAGGAGGAGGAGGAGGAGGAGGAGGAGGAGGAGGAGGAGGTGGAGGAGGAGGAGGAGGAGGAGGAGGAGGCTGACGACGAATGTTACAGCCATGGCGATCACGTTCGCCCAAGCTAAAACAATATGAGGAGGGGGGCGACGAGCGAAAGGCCCTGGCCTTCCGCTTGTCGCCTCCTTCTTCCTCGGGAAATCAAGCCGCCCAAAACAAAGTTGTATCGTTTCACACCCTGCGCACCTTTGTTGGTCATTTCAGGGCTCCGCGGTCAAGCTCGCAATTACTCGGGTACTATGCCGCTCGCTTTGCCCGCGCAAGCTGTTCCAAATGTGTTGTGCCGCCCCGAAGCACTCCATTCCAGCAACAATCCATACTTAGTGACATCTGCTCTGAGATGGGGAGGAGGGAGTAAGGGGAAGAGGAGGGGGAGGAGGAAGAGGGGGACGACGACGACGACGAGGAGGACGAGGACGAGGACGAGGAGGAGGAAGAGGGCAGCACCCGCATGGACCTAATGCCACCAGGATCCAGGAGGGGAGGGGGAGGAAGGAGGAGGAGGGAGGAAACGCCGCGTGGTTGGCAATTGACGCCATACTGGAAGTTGCACAAAGTGTGGAGGTACGTTGGACCCTCCTCGAGGAACGCCTTCGTTGGCCGAGGATCCCTAGTTGAGTCCTCGGTCCCCTCTGCTGGCAATTAGCGCCGCCATGATAAGAGTGGGAGGGGGCCCACGCATCCCCCACGATGGAAGCTGCGCGGGCTGTTAGGATATTCGGCGGCCCTCACTGGCGAGGCCTATTGGGGGTCCTCGCCGAGGGGATGGGCGGGGGGGGGGGGGGGGGGGGGGGGGGAAGGGGGTGCACCGCGCGTCCGCGGCCATCTCGAAAGTTCGAAAGTGACGGTTCCTGAGGCCGTTTCTTGAGGAAGTTTGGGCGGTCAGACGAACACCTCGCAGGGATCGAAACACGTTGAGAGGCTGAAGGGGAGTGGGTGGGGATGAGGAGGAGGAGGAGGAGGAGGAGGAGGAGGAGGAGGAGGAGGAGGCTGACGACGAATGTTACAGCCATGACGATCACGTTCGCCCAAGCTAAAACAAGATGAGGAGGGGGGCGACGAGCGAAAGGCCCTGGCCTTCCGCTTGTCGCCCCCTTCTTCCTCGGAAAATCAAGCCGCCCCAAACAAAGTTGTATCGTTTCACACCCTGCGCACCTTTGTTGGTAATTTCAGGGCTCCGCGGTCAAGCTCGCAATTACTCGGGTACTATGCCGCTCGCTTTGCCCGCGCAAGCTGTTCCAAATGTGTTGCGCCGCCCCGAAGCACTCCATTCCAGCAACAATCCATACTTAGTGACATCTGCTCTGAGATGGGGAGGAGGGACTACGGGGAAGAGGAGGAGGAGGAGGAAGAGGGGGACGACGACGACGAGGACGAGGACGAGGACGAGGAGGAGGAAGAGGGCAGCACCCGCATGGACCTAATGCCACCAGGATCCAGGAGGGGAGGGGGAGGAAGGAGGAGGAGGGAGGAAACACCGCGTGGTTGGCAATTGACGCCATACTGGAAGTTGCACAAAGTGTGGAGGCACGTTGGACCCTCCTCGAGGAACGCCTTCGTTGGCCGAGGATCCCCAGTTGAGTCCTCGGTCCCCTTTGCTGGCAATTGACGCCGCCATGATAAGAGGGGGAGGGGACCCACGCATCCCCCATGATGGAAGCTGCGCGGGCTGTTAGGATATTCGGCGGTCCTCACTGGCGAGGCCTATTGGGGGTCCTCGCCGAGGGGATGGGCGGGGGGGGGAGGGAAGGGGTGCACCGCGCGTCCGCGGCCATCTCGAAAGTTCGAAAGTGACGGTTCCTGAGGCCGTTTCTTGAGGAAGTTTGGGCGGTCAGACGAACACCTCGCAGGGATCGAAACACGTTGAGAGGCTGAAGGGGAGTGGGCGGGGATGAGGAGGAGGAGGAGGAGGAGGAGGAGGAGGAGGAGGAGGAGGAGGAGGGGGGAGGAGGAGGAGGGAGGAGGAGCAGGGGGGGAGGGGGAGGGCAGCACCCTCAGGGACCTCATGCCAGCAGGAACCAGCAGGAGGAAGGAGAGAGAGAGAGAGAGAGAGAGAGAGAGAGAGAGAGAGAGAGGAAGGGGGGAAGGACGAGGGAGGAGAGAGGGAGGGGGGGAAGGGGGGAAAGAGGTCAACAGAGAACGGTGGGGAGAGGGCGGGCCACGAGGGTGCGCGACGACGTAACTTTTGTCAAACATTCGCCCTGCCTTGGCCTGCGGCTCATCCACGCCAAGTCCACGCATGCCGCATGCACCCACTCGTTTGCCCAGGGGGTGCTGGTGGGCCGTTGCGCCGCCAGCCTCTTGATGACTGGAAAGGGGAAGTGGCCCTGGGTCGCGCGGAGGTAGAAGAGCTCCCGGAGTGCATCGGCCCAGCCATCCAGGGGCCGCTTGAATCGGTCGACCCGCTTGACGCTCGGGGGGGCGAAGCTGCTGTGGTAGTCCATGTTGGGCGCGTAGTTGAAGTCGTCGTGTTACGAGCTGGTGTGAAGCGACGCTGGGCGGTCGGAGGCGCATTCTTCGGAACCCAAGGTGATGCGCATGCAGGTGAACGTGTTGCCCCCGCCCTGCTCGCATGGCAGCGGACATCTGACGACGAGCCAGGCGGAAATCTGTTGGGCGATGTGGTCCATGAGTTTCGCGTTGCAGCCCCCAGGGGCCTTTCAGAGGCCGAGCTAGTCGCCCATACACATAGATATAGAGTATATTCGAGAGCCCAGAGCTGGACTCCCCACATCTCCACGTAGCGAATGCGTCCACGGGCAGGAGGCGGAGGACGGGGCCCAGGGTGCAGTGACGGTCGAGGATGATGTCTCAGTAGGTCAGCGTCATCCGCGTTAGGGCGCTCGCGAGCGAGCTGCCCATCGCTAGACCCTCGGCGGCACGGCCAACGAGGCAGCCCACCTCGAGCCACAGATTAGCCAAGTTGTGCTCGATGGCGGCTGTGGGGTCGGAGACCGAAAGGATGACGCGCTGCGGGGAGCTGCGCGGGGTCTCGTAGGGGATGCGGCCGCTGGTACCCCTGCGCCAGGGGGCGGTGATGATGCTGACGCCCCGCTCGTTGAGCACATCCTGGTAAAATGGCCACGCGTCTCGAACGAGATGGTGAGGGATGTTCGCGAAACAGTCGACGAGGTCACTGCCAGATTTAGGCATGGGACCGTGCAGAGGGAACTCGTTGGGGCCGAGGAGGATGAGCATGGAGTCGGTCGCTGGGCGTCGATATGCAGGTGCTCTGAGACGCACGCCCTGGGCAGCAGAAGCTTCCAGTCCCTGGGTCGGCCAGTGACCTGTCGACGAGGGGCTTTCGCCCGTCAGGCTCTCCCCTCTTCTTGCTCAGCGCCGAGGCGGCGGCCATGCGCCACAGACGGCTGCAGGGGCGGGCCGGCTGGAGATGGTCGCAGGGTCCAGAGACGTGACAGACTTGTTGCAAGACGGCGTCGGCCTGGAGCTCCGGGAAGTACTCGAACTTGGAGATCAGCCCGTCTGCGCCGAAGAGGTGGGAGCACAAAGGTTGCACAAGGCGAGGGCATTCTGCCACGAGGACGTGTTTGTTACCCATGCCCTAGAATGGGGCTTTTGTTCTTCCCCATATCCACAGGATGGAGATCTTATTATTCCCAATATCCAGAGGATGGGTTCCTTGTTATTCTCTGACCGCGCCGGACCCCTCATCGTCATCCCTCCCCTCCCTCCTCCATCTCTGCACTAGACGATGATGATGTGTGTCATGCTGATGGCCATGGTATGGTGAGAGTATGATGTGAGGATGAGTATGGTGATGAGTGATGGATGAGTATGATGATGATGAGGATGAGGACGATATGATGAGGATGATGAGCCAACATGGCGGGGATGCCTCGAGTGGTTTGTTTGTTTGGGTCGCGAACATCTTCCGCTTTCGGAAAAGATGTTGAGGATGACTCGTGCGAGGCGCCTTCTAAGGGGGGGGCGCCAGGTGTATCCCACGGCCTCTGTTCGCGCCCAGCTTGCGGTGATGTCTCAGGCGGTTTGCCTGTTTTGGTCGCGAATCTCCTTCGCTTTCGGAGCAGATTTGAGGATGCCTCGAGCGAGACGCTCATGTTCGCCAGATGTTGAGGATGTCTCGATCGGGTTGCTTGTTTGGGTGGCCAGACTCGTGGGCACATATTCTCCCCATGATGCCACAGGAGGCTCCAGCAGGCTCCAGGAGGCCCCAGGAGGCCACATGAGGTCCCAGGAGGCACCAGGAGGCCACAGGAAGCTCTCAGAGGCCACAGGATGTCCCAAGAGGCTCGAGGAGGCCCCAGGAAGTTCTAGGAGGCCTCAGGAGGCCCCAGAAGGCAACCGGAGGCCCCAAGAGGCCCCAGGAGCAGGAGGCCTCAGAAGGCAACAGGAGTGGCTCCAATCACATGTGTCTTACGTATGCTCCTATAGATTGGGCCTCACCTGGAGCACGAATCCTTGATGTTATCCGTATGTCTATATATCTATATATATATATGTATATATATACATATATATATATATATATATGTATATATATGGCGGCTCTACTGCTAGTAGTCCCTCTTCCGCCGAGCCCCCCTGGCCCAGAGAGGCCGCCCAGAGGCGGGGGGCCGGCCCGCAAGACAGTGTATGAACGTTGTTTGAGGTGTCGCTGAATGCAGCGTGGCACCACAATAATGATGTGGAGAGGTCTCCGGAGGCCCGGGAGGTTCCACCAGGTCCCACGGGGTCCCACGAGGGTGCGATTAATTTTCTCCGTGGGCCAGACGAAAACGGCCAATGAGCCGCAGATAGGTGGCCGGTCCCCGGTGTGCAATCTGACCTTAATTGGGTTTGCGCCCGCTGGCATCGGCCACGCGGCCAGGACAGCTACGTTGCGTGTTCCCCAATTGGGCTTGCGCTCGGACCCGTTGTGGGCCAGTCTCCTGGCCGAGGCAAGCTCCATAGCATCGGGCATGTCACGGATTTGGTGCGCCGCGTGGGTCCGCAGCCGCGCAAGGTCAAACAGTGACGGGGCATGTGATTTTTGTGCCCACCCACCCGCCCTCATAAATCGAGGAGCGGAGGGGTAGATGCGGAGGCCCGCCTCCCCAGTACCGCTCAATGATTCCATGATGTTGTTCCATTGCGGTGCCCAGGAGGAGCTAGGAGTTAAAGGGCAATTATTTCAATGCTGTTGTTCTCTGATGTCTGCCGGCGAAGGCCCGGGAGGATGGCGGATATATATATATATATATATATATATATATATATATATATAAAATTTATATATATATATATATATATATATAGTGTGTGTGTCTTTCTCCTGTGTATACAATCCTGCATGGTTTACGTATGTTCCTATCGAGTGGACCTCCCCTGGGGCACGAGTCCTTGGTGTTTTTTACGCGTGTTCCTATATATAGCCCTTCTACTCCGGCTTCGATCCGCAATGTTTTGCGTGCGTTTGTTCCTATAGATTGGGCCTCTCATAGGGCACGATTCTTCACTAGGAGGTCCCAGGAGGCCCCATGAGGCCCCAGGAGGCCACGCGAGGCTCCAGGAGGCCTCAGGAGGCCACGCGAAGCCCCAACAGGCCCAAGGAGGCCCGAAGAGGCTCCTTGAGGCCCCAGGACGCCCCAGGAGGTTCCAGGAGGCCCCAGGAGGCCCCAGGCTCATGCGCAGAGACGCGCTCGCACTACTGAGACTCATTCACGCTCTAATTCGTTCGCAGTTAGATTCATGTTCAGACCGTCGCAACTCAAGGAAGTCCCAACAGGCCAAGGAGGCCCGAAGAGGCTTCAATGAAGCCCCAGAAAGTCCCAGGAGGTTTCAGGAGGCCCCAGGAGGCCCCAGGCTCATGCGCAGAGACGCGCTCGCACTACTGAGACTCATTCACTCTCCAATTCGTTCGCAGTGATTCATGACCAGACCGTCACAACTCAAGCCCGCATAGATTCGAACATTCTTGCACCTAGACATTCACGGCGGACAGGTCCATGCGAATAGATGCACATGGTATTGTGAGAGCATGATGTGCGTGTAGGATGGCGATGGTGAAAGATGGATGAGTATGATGGTGATGCTGATGATGATGGTGACGATGATGATGGTGATGAGCAGATGATGAGGATGTCTCGACCGGCTTGCTGGTTTTAGCGCTCCTAGGGGGGGGGCGCCAGGGGGTATCTCACGGCCTCCGTTCGCGCCAAATGGCGGGGATTTCTCGAGCGGTTTGCCTGTTGTGGTCGCGAACATCCTTCGTTTTCGGAGCAGATTTTGAGGATGTCTCGTGCGAGGCGCCTTCTAAGGGGGGGGCGCCCAGCCTGCGGTGATGTCTCAGGCGGCGTGCTGTTCTTGGTCGCGAACGTCCTTCGTTTCCGGAGCACGTTTGGACTATGTCTCGAGCGAGGCGCTCATGTTCGCCCCCAAGGGGGGGGGGAGGCAGATTTTGAGGATGTCTCGGTCTGTTTGCTTGTTTTGGTGGCCAGACTCGTGGGCACATATTCTCCACAGGACGACGCAGGAGGCTCCAGCAGGCTCCAGGAGGCCCCAGGAGGCCACATGAGGTCCCAGGAGGCATCAGGAGGCCACAGGAAGATTTCAGAGGCCACAGGATGTCCCAAGAGGCCCCAGGAGGCCCCAGTGAGCTCCCGGACGCTTCAGGAGGCCCCAGATGGCAACAGGAGGCCCCGAGAGGCCCCAGGAGCAGGCAACAGGAGCGGCTCCAACCCCATGTGTTTCACGTATGTTCATATACTGTATATGGGGCCTCGCTTGGAGCACGAATCCTTGATGTTATACGTATGTATGTATGTATACATGTTTTATATCTATATATATATATATATATGTATCGTGTCCTTCATCTGTGTATAAAATCCTGCATGCTTTACATATGTTCCTATAGATTGGGCCTCCACTGGGGCACGAGTCTTTGGTGTTTTACGCGTGTTCCTATCGATTCCCCTTCTCCTGCGGTTCCGATCCGCAATGTTTTGCGTACGTCTGTTCCTATAGATTGGGCCTCTCATGGGGCACGCTTCCTCCTTAGGAGGTCCCAGAAGGTTCCAGGAGGCCCCAGGAGGCCACGCGAGGCTCCACGAGGCTGCAGGAGGCCACGCGAAGCCCCACCAGGCCCAAGGAGGCCCGAAGAGGCTTCAATGAAGCCCCAGAAAGTCCCAGGAGGTTTCAGGAGGCCCCAGGAGGCCCCAGGCTCATGCGCAGAGACGCGCTCGCACTACTGAGACTCATTCACGCTCTAATTCGGTCGCAGTTAGATTCATGTTCAGACCGTCGCAATTCAAGTTCGCTTATATCCGAAAACTCTTGCGCCTAGGCACTCATGGCGGACAGATACATGCGAATAGATACGCATATGGGTGGCTCCACGCAGTGAGTAATCATTCTGACGGCGCCGACTCCTCAGTCAGGCCTCCTCCGGTTCTATTATCCTCCTATTTAGATTCGTCCATATTCAGATTCCTTCGCACTCATATTACTCAGATTCAGAGTTTTCACATTCAGATTCACTCATACTCATACTCTCTGGAACTCACTCATGCCAAGACTCTGTCCCAGTCATTCATTCATATCCAGAAGCATCGGAGGATGTCTCAGGTGGGGCGTTGGTTTCAGCACCCGTAAGGGGAGCCGCCAGATGGGCATCGCACGGCCTCTCAGGCGGTTTTCCTGTTACGTTGCCCAACATCGTTTGTGTTGACACCAGTTTGTGCAAAAGGTCAAGGGCGGAGAGCTGGTTCCAGCACCCCTAAGGGGAGCCGCCAAGGGGGTATTGCATGGGCCCGTTCGCGGCCAGTGTGTGTGTGTGTGGATATTTTAGGCGGTTTGCCTGTTTCGGTGGCCAGCATCTTCTGCGTTTAGAACAGGCTGTGAGGATGTCTCAGGCGGGGCGCTGGTATCAGCACCCCTCAGGGGAGCCGCCAGGGGTATTGCACGGGCCCGTTCGCGACCAGTTTGTGGGGATGTCTCAAACGGTTTGCTTGTTTCGGTGGCCAATATCGTCGGCGTACAGAGCAGATTGCGAGGATGTCTCAGGCGGGGCGTTGGTTTCAGCACCCTTACGGGGAGCCGCCACGAGGTGCTTTCACGGGCCCGTTCGCGGCCAGTTTGCGGTGATGTCTCATGCGGTTTGCTTGTTTCCGTGCTCAACACCGTCCGCGTTTAGAGCAGTTCTTGGCGATGTTTCAGGCGGAACGCTGGTTTCAGCACCCCTACGGGGAACCGCCTGGGGTGTTTTCGCGCGCCCGTTCGCGGCCAGCTTGTGGGGATGTTTTAGGCGGTTTGGTTTTTTGTGTGGCTCAACATCCTTTGCTGCCAGAGCTCATTGTAAGGATGTCTCAGGCGGGGCGCTGGTTTCAGCACCCCTAAAGGGAACCGCCAAAGGGGTATGACACGGGCCCATTCGCGGCCAGTTTGTGGGGATGTTTCAGGCGTGTTGCTTGTTTTGGTGGCCAACATCGTCTTCGTATAGAACAGGTTGTGAGGATGTCTCAGGCGGGGCGCCGGCTTCAGCACTTTCAAGGGCGCTGGATTCCTTTTCTCTCTGGCTCCTCCGCTCCCTCTCCTGTGCGTTTCCTCCATGCACCTCTGTCGCGTCCTCGCTCAGGCCTCTGGGGGCCGAGTCGGCCCTGGGGAGGTGGCATCAGGGGGCACATCCAGTGATCCACAGGACGGCAGGGCGTTTTTGGTTGAAGGCCGTCTTTGTTACACCCCGGGTGGGTGAGTGGAGAACTGGCTGCTGATGAATACAGAATGTTTTTTTCTGCGGTTGTGCAGGCTCGTGCAGGCTGGGGGATCGTTATCCAAGGCGGATCTGGTGATCCGCAGGAGGGCGCTCTCGGTTAAACGCCATCCACATCCATCATATTTCTGACTAGGGCCTGTGTCCGACATGGCACAGCTGGCAGGCATGAGGTCACAGGCATAGTGATTCGCGTTGTGCCCCTCGCCCGATGCCAAGTGCAGACGGCTTCTTTTTGCATTGCCAGCTAGGCCTGGTGCCAAGTGCGGGCGGCCCAAGCCGAGGCGCAAACCGCGAGGGTGCCATGTGTAGCATCTGCTTGTTGCATTCCATTTACCCGCGGATTGTGTTTGCGTTGCCAGCTAAGCCCGATGCGACGTGCGGACGGTTTAAGCTGAGGAGTTGTTCGCGAGGTGCTGTGTTAAAAACTTGTCTCCCGTACTCTTCCATGGTGCCTCGGACGTGGTACCAGTGGATGTCTTCCCTTGGCAGCGAATGCGCTAACATATACATGTGCATGAATGTGTACATGTGTTGAATGTACAGCCAGGCTGCGTGCGCGTGTGTTTGTCGTTCACATGGACGCGCCCTTCGATCAATACTATCAAAGGCATATGCTCACCATGACACTATCTTACAACATTAGATGCAGGTATAGCTCATGTGGGTAGACGCTCATGAGCATATCCCGAATACAAACTATCTTCAAATATATCCACATATGGGGAGCTTCACGCAGTGAGTGATTATTTGCGTCTTCTGGATCTCAGCGACGAGGCCGCCCGTTCCGCCGAGGCGAGTGCGGGATGGGCTGGAATTCGAGGCCGGACAACATCGCGTCGAAGTCGACGGTCGAGGCGATGCCCACGCGCAAGGGTATACGAAGGCCGGCAGGCTGGCAAGGCGTATAATGTCGACGACGATGTGCACGAGGCGGCTGCAAAGTTGCCAAGATGTGTGACCTGTTGGGGACGACGGTTGCGTGCGACGGAGTGGTGCGTGGGTCGTGCGTCGCGAAGATATGGAGCTCGCCGTCGGACGACGTGAAGCGGGGGAAGTGTGGGTGCAGGTGGTAGGTGCACGCCCGTGGGGCCATGTCCCCGAGCCAGCGATGCACGCTGGGGGCGTTTCTCAGCGCAGAGCGGGGGGTGAGGAGGCTCACCTGAGATAGCGCGCGATTGTGAGATCGCAAATGGTTGTCAATATGAGGGTCTGCCCGCGGGGGCGCGCGTCGAGGATGACATGCTGCACCACGGAGCGGCAGTCGCGGCGAGCGCCATCTCCGGGGGAGCCACCAGAACGCGCCGTGCACCGATTGACGCAGCCGTGGCCGAAGCCACCCTGGAGTCGCCCAGAGAAGAAATATCTTCTCGAGGCTCGCAAGCGTCAGCCTTTGTGGAGAAGTTGGTGGCCAGGTCGACCAAGAGCAAGTAGTGATGGCTGTTGAGCGCTGCATCCCGGCATACTTGACATGTTGATACCAATGGAACGCAAGAGTCGTGACACGGAACGTGGTCAATTTGTGCGAAACAATCCGGCGTACTACGGTCTGTGCGCTTTGTTCCCAAGTCGCGGTATGTTACCAACTTTTCAGTTTGGGAGGTCAAAGCAAGTGTTGGCAATGACCATGTCTGTTGCGATACAACACTCCACAAACAATTGTCTACTCGTGATACATGTCGGAGTCTTCTTTGGAGGGCTCGCCAAGAAGACGTGCTTGCCAATGACGTTGTCTTCCCCCGCTTTCTGCTGCAAGATTTTGGCGTTGAAGTCCCCCATGGCCACGGTCGTACCATGAGACGTGGTGGGCTTGATGAGTTTCTGGAGGTCGTTGTACAAATCTTGACGCTCTTCCAGATCGTGCCCACTGAGGGGGGCATACGCAGAAATCAATGTCAGCATGCCGCCCACCACTTTAACGCGCAATGTAGCTGCTCTCGAAGAACATGCTCTGAAAGCCACAACTGCTGAGGCAGCCCATGGTGCTGCAGTAAACCCGACTCCAGCAGTAAATCGGACTTTGACGTCGCATTCGCCAGAAAGGCATATGAGGAAGCCGTCGTCGTCTTTGTAGTAAGCTGTGCCATGGAGTTGCGTTTTTCAATGCAGAGAATTGCTACACTTCTGTCGCGCATCATTTTGGTGAGCTCCACGATCTTGATAGAAGAATCGCCCCGAAGCCCCTCGACGTTCCACGTCCCGAGAATCTGCGAGGATAGTGGGGTGCAACTTCGGCGTGGTCTGAACCAGGTGGAAGTTTCCCGGGCAGGCTGCGATAAGCTCGGCGGCTGCTTCGGATTTCCATGGCCGTGCATATCCAAGTATGTCTGTTGATGTCGTTCGTCCTTCGCTAAATTTGGCGTTTGATTAATATGTGAACCTTGCAAGTCAAAATGCGAATGTGAGGAAACACCAAACGAGTTATGTATTTTGCTGCATTGTCGTGGAACTCTGGGTGCAACACTCTCAATCTGCATGCTCGGTACCCCCGCAGTGCCTACTGAGTGAAGTGGAAGATCATGGGTATCAAAGGGGTCGAGGAACTTGTGGGGAGAGATTTGGCCAGATGGTATCTTTGCCCATTCTCGCCGTTGACATCGTCGGTGATTGTCTGTCGGCTCCGGCGCTGGCTCGTTCAAGGTTTCCGCGATGCTCTTGCCCACGGGCGTGGCCAGGTGAATGGCGCGGGGGGCAAGGAGGGAGCTCCGGAACAAAGTACTGAAAGATGTGGTGGAGAAGGCACAGCAACAGACGGCCACTGCAAGACGGTAGCTTTGCCAGGGTTCGCGCGTGCGGTCGTGCTGCCCAGCATGTCCTGTACGAGGGTAGCTTTGCCCAACATTGTACTCATACCAACTCCTATCCAGATGTCTGTGTCTAGGCCGGCTCTGGAGTCCGGCCGCATTCCCTAGTTCCCGCCGGAACCTTTGGAATGACCTTTACCTTTGATGCCCCTGGACGCTTTGTTCAAGAGCGACTCGCACTTCTCCGTGAGTTCCTTCAACTTTGGATGCTGTTGGAGTTCCTGCCATTCTCCCCATTCCTTCGTCCACTCGCGCTTAAGACCTCCTCCCCCTCCTTCCGAAACGGTCAAAACAAGCTCCCCACCCACGTGCACCTGATACGGGAAGGTGTCATTGACCCTCACGGTGTACTTAAGGCCGATGCACAGATTCCGCGCAGCCCTATCCACAGGGTGCCTGTCAGGAGTTGCCCACACGCCATTCCCATTTCAGGACAACTTGGTACTCCTGATCATGGCCACGGCGGTGTCCTTGTCCAGCGTGGTGTCGAACTCTGCATACAATATTGTGGCGGTGTCCCCTTTGATGTACATGTTGTTCGGGGTCGGCGCAGATAGTGCCGACAACTGGTCTTGGAGCCACGCCGACGCTGTGTTAGGAAACCGAAACCATCCAAATTACCAAAAACTCCGGTCAAAGCACGCTTCCCGTCCACATCTTGTGCGCGACTACTTGTAGATGTGTATCGCTGCTTTAAGGCCGCCATCTCCTTCTCCAAATTTAATAACTTTGCTTGCGAGGCTGTATCCACTGATGCTTCGGACGTTCGTCCCGAGACCGGCTGGGACGTGTAGTTCGATTCCAATAAGCGGATCCTTTTTGTCAAGCCGTCAACCTCGTTCTTCAATGTGTTGATGGCTATTTGGAGGCCATGCTTTGAAATGCCATGCGGCTTAATAGCCATACTATTTTTCTGGATCGGTCCCAACTGCTCGTTCAAAATCTCTTGGAAAGTATCTGTCGTCAGCGGTTTATGGGGTAGTGTTCGCAATTCTGGAACCGCTCGCCACGCTAGCTTCCGAAAGACGTTGCTGGAATTGGTCTTGTAGTGCTTGTTGTCCTTCGCCGTCGACTTGAAGTGGTGAGTTTCCCGTGCGTCGCACTTTGTCTGCTGTTTTGAGCACGCCTTTTCACAGGAGTTCCCATGTGGTGTTTCTCGGCCGGCATATTCACGTATGTGGCCAAAGACCCGAGCGCCCTGAAGAGATCGGAAACCTGTGGTGAAGGAGAGAATGTAAGGGTAAGCGGAAATTCGCGGTACAAACCTTGAGCCTTCGCCCTTTGAGCCAAGCCTTGAGCCAAAATGGCTCAAGCCTCAAGCCCCTCGCTGCCACTGGCGCGCGCTCCGCGCGCCAGGGAGGGGGGTCCAGCGAAGATCCTCCAAGAAATCCGAGCGGAGCTCCAAGCGTATACATATATATATACATATATATATAATAATATATATATATAATATATATATATATATATATATATATATATAGTACAGTTGTTCTTCCTCTGGAGGAGGCGGAGGCGGAGCGCCTGCTGCGGTTGCTGTTGCTCGCGCTCTGCCCACACTCACATCCCGCCCATGCCCTGGCGAAGGCCTCCTTCCGCGTGAGGCCAACGCTGGCTGGCGTGAGCCGTCGCGTCTGGATAGCCGCGAGCCGAGGAGAAAAACGAGAGCGGAACGCAGCGCTCGATCAACCACAACAAATGCGGAACCAGTGCGCGGAAAAAACAGAAGGGCGAAGAACATGGGGCGCAGGCCTCCTCCCCCAGACCCTCCCGTGGCCTCATTTTGCTTGTCCGCCGCCAACTGCTGGCCCGCAGCCGTATGGATGGCCCGCGGGGCCCCCGCGAGTGCCCGGCTGGAGGTCTGGGGCACCCATACTCAGAATTATTCGCGTCGCAAAACTACAATCACGACGGGAGGCTTTGGGCCCCATGGGCTCCCGCCGATCCCCGGGACCATTAAAAGACGATGTGGGATAAAAAAGCGGCCCTGGGGAAAGAGTCGAGATTTCCAGGGACCCTGTATTGAATGCATCTGGATTTTGCACGTCTGGGATACGGCAAGGAGCGTTGGCTTAGCGTGTCACGCCGCCGGTCATGGCCCACCGCTCTCCGGCGCGATGCGCTATCCACGTCGCGGTCCCCATGCGTCAATATTCCGAACGTTTTTCCGTCTCACGCCCAGCGTGTCGCCAGGGCAGGGCCGTCGCCGCGTCACATTGAGCCAAAGTTCTCGACCGCATTCAGTATTCATCTCTATTTCCTTGCGTTCAGGATTCTGGATCGTGATTCCGCGGATACGCGGTCGCATGGACGCGGTCCCCGAATGAAGCGGCGGGGAGGGAACAGGATGAGGAGACTGAGGAGGAGGAGGGAGGGCAGGAGAGGAGGGAAGGAAGGAGAGGGGAGGAGGAGGAGGAGGAGGAGGAGGAGGAAGAGGAGGAGGGGGAGGAGGAGGAGAAGGAGGAGGAGGAGGCGAAGGAGAATGATAACGATGATGATGAGGAGGAGGAGGAGGCAGAGGAGAGAGGAGGATAATGGTGGGAGCAAGGAGGAGGAAGGTGGGATCGAGGAGATGAAGGAGGGAGGAGGAGAAAGGTGGGAGGAAGGATGAGAAAGGAGGGATGAGGGGGATGGAGGAGGAGGAGGGGGAGAAGGAGGAGAAGGAGTACGAGGAGGAGAAGGAGGAGGAGGAGGAGGAGGAAGAGGACGAGCGAACGAACGAACCATCACGTCGGACAGCTGTCCGGGCCTGCTAAGACCAGGTGGGTGAGGCCATGGCCTCCTGCAGACATGCAGGCATGCATAGGAACTGCGAGACATGCAGCAAGTTATGAATCTGCGCAACACACAAAAAGTTATGACGATGGAGGAGGGGAGGAGGAAGTCCTGGTTGTGAGTGTCGGCGAAGTGCTGATGTAATTGTGATCGATTTTCGACCACGTGGAGGCGTCTTGAGTTGAGCAAGCCAGGTAAGGTTGTTTGGCTTGCCCTGCGCATTGGTTGGTGTGAGCGCTGGTTGCAGGTCGGGTCGGTGTTCGTGGAGGAAGCTGACGAGGTCGTCGTCCCAGCGCTTGCGCAGGCCGCCGTGGCCTCTCCGGCCACGTTGGCGGGAGCTCTCTCCTGGTTGCCAGTGGAGTGTTCGCCACGTCCATTTGGTTGGCTTGTGGTTGGCTACCTTGGATGCCATGCGCCACGACCTCTGCCTGTGAATCATCTTCCAATTTTCAATGTGGTTGTTCTGCATGAGCTGCTCTGCGCGCCGCGTGGCTCGCTGGATGTAGCCGACCCACGGCTCCATCGCGTCCTCGTCATTGTTGTTGTTGATGTGTCCTGTTGGGGCGTATTGCTCTCTGCGTCGTCGCTGCTGCTGGTTTCTTGATGAGGTCCTTGGGTGGTCGTGCGGTCGTCCGCGTGGCCCTGGGTGCTGCTCGTCGGGGTCGTTTGGCGGGTAGCGCGTCGCTTTGGTGTCATGATGATCATGCGGAGCATGCGTCGTTGTGTTTGCCGCATGTGTTGCCGGAGCGGTTCCGTGAGAGTCCACGTCTCTGTTGCGTATACGGTGTTGCGGGTGTCACTGTCTGGCCAGAGTCGGTGTGCCAGCGGGTAGTGTTTGTTTGTCAGGTCCTGTTTGAACGAAGTGAACGTTGCCCATGCTGCCCTCGTGCGGTGGTGGATTTCAGTCTCCGTCGCGTTGTGTAATTCGATGAGTTGACCCAAGTATTTGATGCTGCCATCATGGTGAAGGATGTCGATGTCAATGTCCTGAGTGTGCACGGTACGCAAGCTTGCCTTGCCAGTCCGTTTGGTCTGGTTGCTCAGTATTTTGGTTTTGGCAGGGTGCAGCTCAATCGGTGAGGCGCGGTAGTGTTTGGCTGGTCAGGAGCACGTCGTCGGCGAAGCGGAGGTTGGTGAGTGCGGAGTTGGTGGTGAATCCTAGCTGGACTCCCTTGCCCTTCTGTTGCCAGTCGGTGATTAGTGGTGCAAAAAAATGCTGTAGCAAAGCGTTGAAAAATATCTGACTAAGCGGGTCACCCTGCTTTGTTCCCCGGAGGAGACTGGAGGACCTGCTGCTGACGTCAGTCTTGACCGTGGCCGTCTGTCCCTCGTACAGCTGTTGGAGTAGTGAGAGGTCTCCTCGCTAGACGCCCTGCGCCCCCAGTGCTGCCCACATGCCATTTGTCTCCGACTGTGTCAAAAACTTGTTTGAAGTCTAGTGCCGCTATCCCCAAGTTCTGGTTCCAGTCGTGCGCGCGCTCACGGAGGATGTGGAAAGCGAACAAGTGGTCGGTGGTCGAATGTCCTGGCATGAAGCCGGCCTGGACTGCAATTTGTCGGGAGTCGAGTTTTTGTTGCCGTCTGTTGTAGAAAAGTCTGCTGAAAAGCTTGTACGGTAAGGGTATTGTGCATATGGGCCGATAGTTTCGCGGACGTGTTAGATCCCCACTCTTGGGAATGACCGTGACGACAGTGCTCTTCCAACTGGATGGCGGCGGATCGTCGGACTGGCTGATCGTGGTATAGAGATAGAGAAGTGCTCCGTGCAATTCGTCCTGTGCCTTCCTTCAACGTTTCTGCTCGTAGGCCTTTGATGTCTGGAGCGTACCCATGCCGGAGTCCTCTTATCGCATTTTCAAACCCTTTGCCAGTGAAAGGAGGTCGTCGCCGCATAGGGTAAATTGCTTGCGTCAGCTTGGCGTCGGCAACCTCGTTGCCAACCTCGTTGCGTCGCTGCCGCGTCGCCAACCTCGTCGCCGCCACAGCGCCAACCTCGTCGCCGCCGCGTCGCCAACGTCGTTTCGTCGGCCTGGCAGTTGTTTCGTATAAGTGCTCGTATAAACTGCGCAAATACATCTGCAATTTCTTGTTGTGCCGTGCGTGTTGAGCCTCTTTTGTCTGTCATTTGTGTCATGATATTTTTTTTTCTCTGCGTGTCTTGATGCGCGGGATATTTCTGAGGTCCCTACACTGTTCGAGCACGCTTCCTATATGGGCCCGTCGTGTCGCCGCTTCTGCGCTCGGGTCTCCTGCTGTATAAATTTGCTCAATTGTTTGCGGGTGCGGTGGTCGTTGTTTGGGGTCTGGTGTCGCTGTGTGATGAGAAGGCCTAGACGCTCTGCTCCTCTGTCTGGTCGTCGGTCTGCTCATGGTGCTCCAGCGCTGCTAGCGATGGCGGCGTCGATGAGATCTTGCTGGATGTGCTCGTCCAGTAATTGTGGGTCGGTTGGTAGTTCGTCTAGTTTCAGTCGTCGTCTTTTGTGGTCGTGGTAGACGCTCACATTCATAATTTTGCTGGTGGAAGCTTTGGGTGGTGCATGTCTGCGCTGCCGTTGGTCGTCGTCGCGTCGCGGTCGTCTGGTTACCATTGCTTCTGGTATCTTGCACTCAGCGATGACAGCCTTGTGGTCGGATCCCAGGTCGGTCACGCTGTTGACCTCGGCATTCGTGCAGTGCTTGAAGAGCTTGCGGTTGAGCAACATGTAATCGAGCGGTGTCTGTTTGTCGCCGCTGGTATGTGATCTGTTTATGCATCTGTTTTCGGAAAAACGTGTTGGCAAGTACAAGCCTCTTTTGGGCAGCCCAGTGTCGCAACCATTTACCCCTCGAGTTTTCGATCACATGTCCGGCCGACACACCTGGAAGTGATGAGGTCGTCGTCGTCGCCGTCGCCATCTGTTGGTATACAGGATGCCCCAACCTGCGCGTTGAAGTCGCCAGTGAGTATAATATTACGTATTCCTTTGGTGTTCCCTCTGTGAATCTCGTGGGTCGCGTCGTACACGTACTGAATTTGCGGGTCGCTGCACCAAGAGTGAGGAAAATACGCGGCCACCCATTGCAATTTCAACCGCCCTCTTTTCAACAGCATTGTGGCGAGTCATGGCGAAGGGGTTTCAAATCTCTGTATGTTCTTTCCCCAACGCTTGTGTATAATAATAGCAACTCCGTGGCACGCCTGGTCATTGCCGGATCCAGCAAACGCATGCCTTCCCACGGTTGTCCATAGTTCCGTTGTAGTCGTCCTCCACGTCTTTTTGATAAGAACGAAATCCCAATGGCCATTGTCGAGCTCTGCGATGAGTTCGATGACCCTTTCGTCTGTTGTAAGTGCTCGGGCATTTTTTGTGAATGACCGTTATGCGTATGTGCTGTTGGTCTTAGTCAGTATTTTGTGTCGTTAGCGTTGGTGCTCGTGGTTGGTCGTGGTCGGCGCTGGTCTGGATTAGTTGGTGTTGGCTTGTCGCTGATAGTCGGCTGTCTTGTTGTTGGGTGAGTGGGGTCCGAGGTTGATTGGTTGTGTGTTGCTGGTGGTACTGGTCTGGAGTCGGTTGCGTCGTTGTTTGCTCGTCGTTGATGGTTCATGCTGGATGGTGTGAACTTGCTGGTGTTAGTCGGTGCCACTGCTGGCGCTGGTGGTCGGTGCTGGTCGGTGATGGTGGTTTCGTTGAGTGTTGCTGGTCTTGTTGGTTGTTGGTCAGTGTGGTTGATTGTGTTGGTTGGCTGCGGTCGAGGTTTGCTGGTTATGACTGCTCGTGGTAGTAGTCGGTCGCTGCTGGTCGGTGGTGTTGCTTCTGGTTGCGATGGTCGGTGCTATTCGGAAGTGGAGTGCGCTGTGCTGTGAAAATGCTCAGTGGCACGTCGCCGTCTGCATGTGCAAAGCCCTCTGCCACCGCCTGTGCTGCATGCCAACGTTGTCGTCGAAGCTGGATGCGATGCTGACCTCGATGATGTAGGTGTTGAGAGCTGACTTCCTTGAGAGGGGAAATTCCGCAGTAAATTATCGGAGTCGTCCTGCAGGGCACTCAGCGTTCCTAGGAAGATTCGTCTGGACTTCATTTGGAGAGAGGGGGACAGGGGATGGACAGATCGAATGCCTATGTACATGAATTCTGGATGATGGGTGAAACTCAAAAATGTGGGTCATATTAGCCCCATGTTCCCGGGAGGAGGGGGCACCTTTTGGCCTTGAACCTTCACCAGGCTCTTCCGCCAGACGATCTTGATGTCCTCATCCTTGACGTGGTCGTTGCGGGCCAGGTGGAACTTGTTGGAGCCAAGTAGTTTGTCAGCAACCCGTTCTTCCAGTGTGAGGTTGTTTCGACAGAATATGGGCTTGACGTGTTCTTTCCCATTGATTTGCTTTGCCTTCTTGTAGAAGTCGAGTTTGTGGGATGCGTCCTCGAATGTGATGATCCCCATCTTCGCAGGGTTTCCGCCAGCTTCCACCTTGGCGGTGTGGCTGTCGCCCAATACTTCGGTGAGTATCGCCTCAATCTTGACGACGACGAGGTCAGGCTCCATATGTTCCTTGAAGCCTAACGCGAGCACTTGTTTGTCCCTGATGTCGGAGTCGCGCTCCTTGTGGTTTCTGAGGGTGTTGGTTTTTGCACGCTTCATGTGCTTGACCTCCTGCTGCAGTGTGGCCACAGTTTCGTTGGTCTTGTTGATCTTGCTCTCCAGGGTGGCAATTGTCAACCACGTCTGGAAGGCAGGCTGCTTCGCGGATACCGCTTCGGTCTTGGCTTCTTGAGCGATGGCAAGGCTTGCATCGACCTTCGTTCTGAGGCCTTCCATCAGGCCCTTGAGCTCCGCAAACATGTCCTCAACTCGGCCAGGTTTGGGAGTGACGTTCGGCTTCTCGTGATCATCGGGACAGTTCCTCGATTGGGCAACATGTTTCGCCATGATGCTTAGCACAGGATGCGTAGAGAGATGTTGCAAAGAAAAACGGTCCCCGGGAAGTTGACAAGGATCCCCGGTGCGACGACAAGAATGCTCCTTGAGTTAGGAGGAAGAGGAAAAGGAGGAGGAGGACGGAAGGAGGGAGGAGGTGGGGAGGAGGGAGAAGGAGAAAGAAGGAGGAGGAAGACGAAGAGAAGAAAGGAGAGGTGGGTGGGATGTGCGATTGGTGATGCTGCTCATCCGGTCTCTGGTCCTCCTGCGCCTTGTGGCAGCCCTCCGCTGAGCTATCCTCCCGACCTCCGGCCGGCCGTGCTCCAATGGTAACTAGCCCGCGATCCGCGCCAGGCACGCCCCGTGTTCGACGTCGTCGTCGTCGCCGTCGTCGCCGTCGTCGGGGAGGAGAAATGGGAGGAAGGAGGAGGACCGAGGATTGAGAAGGAGGAGGAGGAGGATCGAGGTTCGAGGAGTAGAAGGAGGAGGAAGAGGAGGAGGATGAAGAGGAGGGTGAGGAGGAGACCAACGAGAAAGAGGGAGGAAGGAGGAGGACCGAGGATGGAGGACGAGGAGGATAATCGACGTTCGAGGAAGGAGGAACGAGGGATCGAGAGCCCAGGCTCTTGGACGTGTTTGGTCGTCGTTGTGGACCTCTGGGGGCCTCCAGGGCCTTCTTCCGCCTTGATCTTCGGAGGCCTTCGGGAACCTCCTCGCAGACCTTTGGGGACCTCGCCAGACCTTACCAGACATTTGATGCCCAGATTTGTTCAATACACAGGGCCGGTTTTTATCCCAGGCAGTTTTTTGACCGTCGGCCAACAAGTCCCAAGGCCGAGAGAGCGCCCCTGGATGCCGAAAACGGCCCTAAATTTTCCCGTCGTGTTTGCGTCCGCGGCGCGAGCACCCCTGTGTTCGGGAAGGAGGGGGAGGAGGGACTCCGCCGAAGTGCTCGGCGGGGGGCCCCGCCGCACCAGCAGCTGGGCGGGCGTTCGCGCAGCTGCGGCATGTGTTCTTTCTGCTTTCAGCTGCGACGTTTTTTGGCGGGGGGCGTCGATAGGAAGGCCTCCGATATCATACGTTCGCTTTCTGCTTCATATGCTCTGGGCTCCCCAGGCCCTAGGGGACATGTTACCTTCAAGTGTGAGAATGCGATTTGAGGCCACCTGGGGTCCCTCCCAACCCTGGTTATCGCACCCGCAAGGGGGGGCAGCTGGAGAGCCGCGGCGGGCGGCTGGGGTTCGCCCCGTGCCCCCCGTGGGGCGAGCAGATGCAGCGCAGGTTCAGCCGCATCTGCACGTCGCCGACGCCGGATGTTCTTGGGGAAGGGGCGGACATCGCCGAAGACGTTGGCGATCGGAGCCCCTGGATACGTGTAGTGTGTAGTAGTCCCCCCTGGGCTATCCGCCCCTCGCTGCCGCTTGCCAAGGTCCGGCACCTTGGACGCGGGATGAGTGCACGGAGGTCGTCCCCGACAAGGCGCACATCCCACGGCCCAGGAGGAAGGGCTCGCCCGCTCGCTCAACGATGAAACGGGCCAGTGCCACTCTCAGTGAGAGAGCAACGGGAGGAGCCAGGCAGCGGGCGACCCAGCCCATCGTGCCGGTCCACGGTGAGCGGGCCTGTGCCGCCTCACGAGCTGCCTCACCCCCGCGGGGCAAGCTCGTCGTGGTGGGACGATGCCATGGGCGAGGTGCCGTGGTCACTCTAGAGGCTTCTCGACCCCGGGGGCATTGAGTTTTAGGAGAAGAAAAAGGAGGGAGGGGAGGACTGGAAGGCCTGGGCGAAGGAGACCTTGCCCCTCCACGGGGCCCTCCGCCTCGCGTCCTCGTCTCGAGCAGCTTGGCGTCGTAGCTCACGACGGCGCCGCGCCTCCTCCCTATGGGTGGCGATGCGCTCGAGCTGCGCCGGGGTGAGGGAGGGGCGGGGAGGGGGAGGCGGCACGGCGGAGGGAGCGGGGGAGGAGGGGGAACAGAAAAAGGCAGTGACTTCAGCCTCCTCATCCAATCCAGGGGATGCTAATTGTCGCGGCTCAGGTGCCGGAGTCGGATCACACCCACATGCGTCCCGTGTTTGAGTACCATACTGTGGGCTCTGGAGGCTGTCCTCGGGTTCTGCGGGTTTCTTCATGAAACGATGCATCTCTGGGTCAGCTCGTGAAATCCCTCCTTGCTTGTTGGTCCTGTGCACATAGTCTGGCGCAGGATTGAAATCATCATCAATGTGAGGCATGTAAAACTGTCGGAGGTCATTGATGAGGGAGGAGTCAATATCCTCGCCCACGATGTCTGCGTCGTTGGCGTGCGCAAAGATTCTGGAGATAGATGCTGCTATAGATTCGGCAATCCTATTACACATCTCCGAGGGGTACGTCTTTTTGGCGTGGGTTCTGAAATGTGGGGCCCGTCCCTTTCCGTCCGTCTCCTTGCCACGCAGTATCTTGTGAGCCCCTTTGGGATGATGACAGCGTCCCTTCCTCGGAGTATCTGTCAGCTTGCTGGCAAGGCATTCCATGCGCAAGCCTAGCAGCCTTGTGGGCGCACGCCCATATTCACTGTGGCAGCGTGTGGCTGGCTGATGCACGCACTGGTCAAAGTCTGCTGTGACAACGTTGGGTGCTGATGCGAGCGCTGCAAGGGGCTCCCATTGGAAACTGCTGGGAGCCTGGGAGCGCCAATAAGGGGGAATGGGATGCTCCATCCACCCCGAGGTCCCCGCAGTGACGTGGCAGCCCAAGAGGCAAGCTCGTCGAAGGAAGAGGGGCGGGGCGGCCACGCCTCGCCCCGAGGCGCCGAATTGTTGGCGGCGCCGCGCCTGGGCCTCTCGGCGCAGGCGGCGCGCGGCCTCGCGGTTCGCAGCAACCCTGGCCTGCTGCTTGCTCGGAGGAGAGGGATAGAGAAGCGGGAGGAAGGGAGGAAGGGATCGGGAAGGGGGAAGGGAGCAGGAGGAAGTTTTTGAAGGGAGGAAGGGAGGAGGGGATCGTGAAAGGGGGAGGGGGGGGTTGGGACAAGAGGAGGAAGGGAGGACGGGACCCTGAGATCCGACGCAGCGAAATAACACTTCGTGACAAATCACGACCAGAGCCCCAGACCCCATCTTTCTGCGCCACTTTTCGGGTCGGATCGATCTTTGAGGGTCCCGGGGCCCGAAACTTGGCGAAAACGTTTGGCTTGGAAAAATAGAATCGGTCGAATATCCGGAGAGTGGGGAGGTGGGGCCTCCTCCTCCTCGTCCTCCTCATCTTCCTCCTCCTCCTTCTCCTCCTGGTCCTACTAGTATTACTGTTACTACTACTACTACTACTACTACTACTACTACTACTACTACTACTACTACTACTACTACTACTACTACTACTACTACTACTACTACTACCTACTACTACTACTACTACTACTACTACTACTACTACTACTACTACTACTACTACTACTACTACTACTACTACTACTACTACTACTACTACGACTACTACTACTACTACGACAACTGCTACTACTACTACTACTACTACTACTTATACTTATACTTCTACTTTTGCTTCTACTGCTACCACCACTACTGCTATTACTATTACCACTACTACTACCACTACTACTACTACTACTACTACTACTACTACTACTACCACTACTACGACGACGACTACTACTACTACTACTGCTACTGCTGCTACTGCTTCTGCTACTACTGCTACTGCGACTGATACTGCAACTGCTACTACTACTACTACTGCTACTACTGCTACTACTACCACTACTACTACTACTGCTAGTACTACTACTACTACTACTACTACTACTACTACTACAACTACTTCTAC
>CAUYUJ010007779.1:2087038-2089538 GCA_963575745.1 Prorocentrum cordatum
TCCTGCACGTGCGAGGGAAGCAGTCACGTGCACGAGAGGGAAAGCACAACGTTGTACAAGGCATCGAATGCGGACTCGCTCGTGCAACACTCGGCCAGCTTCTCCAAAGTAGTCTCACGCGTATCCTCGGCCATCTCCGAGATGACAGTGTCGAAAACGTACGCCGTGGCTGGGACAGAAACATACTGGAACCTGGAGGCTGTTTCAAAGAACTGGTCCCTCAACCTTGTCACGTTAAACTGCCTAGCTCTGGGCCTCGGAGTGGTGAGGACAGCACCCAGTTCAACGCCCGTGGTGCCAGTGCCCATCAGTATGTTGGCCAGTTCTGAAAGGACAGAGCCAGAGTGGATGAGGGAGAGGATCTTGTCGTGGCCATCCCTCTCCTCGGCATTCCTGGCAGTCTCCTGGACCGAAGAATGATCCAAGTCACCTCTGGGTTGGTCCGGCCCGCCCCCTGGTTGATCTAAAACGCCCCCGTGGTGAACCAGCACGCCTCCGTGTTGGACCAGATCGCGTCCAAGAGCCACGTCACCTCCAGCGTCTCCAGCGTGTCGAAGGTCCCCGCCCACACAAAGATCGCCTCCAGCAGCGCGTAGATCTCCGCCATCGCCATCCGCGTACTCCCGCTTCTCCGTCACGACCGCCGTGGTGCCGCCGAAACCCTTGAACACGCCCTCGTTCTCATCCCCGTACTCGCTCTCCTCCTCGTCCTCGTAGTGATCCATCTCATGGGCCGGAGGCGGAGGCCCCACATCACGAAGACAGAAGCCATGCCGCTCCAGAGCCTGAGCAGCTGGTTCCTGCGTGGGTGGCGTGGCGCCCGCCAGCCCTCCTGGGCAAGGGCGGGCGGCGGCGGCGTCGAGCGCGGCGTTCCTGGCGATGGACAGCTTGGCCACGCCCCTCGCTTGCACGCGTCCTCCGACGCGCGCTGCGTAGCCCAAGCTCCGACGCGCACCGCGGAGAGGCCTCGGCCACAGGCTGGAGGTACAGTCGGGGCGCTGAGGAAGGAACCCTTCTCGTTGGGGAGGGGCTCCGTGTTCCTTGGGTGTTTCGCAGCGTGCCTCTGGTTTTCCTTTGGTTTTCGCTGGGAAGTCGAACCTTCACTGATGGGAAAGAAAGGGGCCTCGTTCCTTAATGGAGGATGACGATTAATAAATGAACGGGGGTCGTGTTCACGCGGCGGCGCCCGGGATGACGATTAGAAAAAACCGGCCGCGGGCTGGAAAACATGTTTTATCGTTCTCCTCCAGTCAGAAAAGCGTGCAGAAATAGCAGAAAACTAGTTGTTTAATCGTTCTCTCCTATTTTTCTACTAATCGTCATCCCGCATTATGTTGGGCTCCTTTGGGTCAACGTCCCGACGGTGCATTGTCTCGTAGAAGTCATCCCAGCTGACCACGGGGATCGAGGATCGAGGATCGAGGGTCGAGGATCGAGGATCGAGGATCGAAAAGCATCGAGCACCGAGGATCGAAAGGGAAGATCGAGTGCAGGTCCTGCACACAGGTCCCTCGAGCGCGTCGCGCGTGGCCGTCGCGCCCGCGCGCGCTTTCGAGGGCGGCCCCGCGGGGGGAGCTCCGAACCTCCCCCCGGTGGCCGAGGAGCGCGCCCGCGAAGCGCGGGCGAGGGCCCCCCCCCCCAAGAGAGCGCGCCAGGAGCGCCGATCCACCGGTCGAGCCTGGGATGAAGTCGGGCGTGTCCCCCTACAGGGGGATATTCTCGACGAGAAAAAGAACTACCCCAAAGATGCTCCAAAATGGTCAAACAATTGCTCCAAAAATAGCCAAAAATGGTCAAACAGTTGCTCCAAAGATGGTCAAAAATTGCTCCAAAAATGATCAAACATTGTTCCAAAGATGCTCCAAAATTGTCAAAATGGTCAAAAAATTGATCCTGCGAAGACCCCCTCTGGCTGACCCGGGTCAGCGAGCCGCTCGTGGCCGCGAGGCGGCCGCGCCTATTGGCTGGCCCGGGTTTGCGAAGACCTGCGTTGCAGTTCTCTGTTCCTGCATTGCAGTTTTTGGTTTCCTGCTGACCTGGGTCTGGATTGACCCGGGTCAGAAGGTCCACGAGCCGGGCGTGTCCCCCTGCAAGGGGGATTTCCGACGAGAAATGAAAAGAATTACCCCAAAGATGCTCCAAAATAATCAAAAAATTGCTCCAAACATAGTCCCCAGAGTACTACTCCAAAAAGTAGTCCCCAAAAGAATACCCCGAAAAATACTCCCCAAAGTGGTCGAACCTGGGATTGAGTCGGGCGTGTCCCCCTACAGGGGGATTTTCGACGAAAAGTGTTTAAAATTACCCCAAACCTCCTCCTCCTCCTCCTCCTCCTCCTCCTCCTCCTCCTCCCTCCTCCTCCTCCTCCTCCTCGTTTCCCCGACACTCTGGAGCGCATGGTTGGGAATTCAGATGTCCGACATGCTTCACCCACCGCACGACGGCGCCCCGCGACGCGGACCGCGGCCCGGTAGCCCAGGCGTCGGGCGCAGGGCTGGCT
>CAUYUJ010007779.1:2097038-2152038 GCA_963575745.1 Prorocentrum cordatum
CTTGTTTTCTTAAAGAACATTGCTTTGTTTTATATTCCGTGCCCTTCAATAGTCATGGAGGTGTGTGTCGTCTGGGGAGGGTACTTGTAGTGCCCTTGCTTGTTTTGACCAACAAATGGGCGGGTGCAGACCCGGGCGCGAGCGAAACCTGGAGTTGCAAGGCGTCGACAAGATTTTAAGGCGCGGTGGTGTTGCCCCTCTTTTGGCCTCTGGAGGCCCTCGCCGGGCTCCAGGGGCCGTCAACACACGGACGGGAGGACAGGCCCTGCCCTGGGGAACGGGTCGAGACGACTTGCAGGGGGCGCGCATGGAAGACATCCGAAGCTCGGATCTCTGGGCCCGAGGAGGAGGAGGAGGAGGAGGAGGAGGAGGAGGAGGGGGAGGAGGAAGAGGAGGAGGAGGAGGAGGAGGAGGAGGAGGAGGAGGGGGAGGAGGAGGAGGAGGAGGAGGAGGGGGAGCTCCCGCATGGGGTCCGAGCACAGATGGGGTCAAAGGACCGCGCCGCGTCGATCGCCGATGCATCGGCGGTGCGGCTCGATGTGGAGCCCGATCTCCTCCACGACGCCGGCGTCGTGGACGCACCGCCGGCGTCGCCGATGCACCGCCGCTGCATGATGATCCTCCGACCCCACCTGCTCGGACCCCACTTGTCAGGAGGGGAAAAAGCACACAGACACAATGAATCGTCGCTTCCCTAGAGATATGGGAAAATATGGGAAGTGGGGGGGAAGACAAAAACCCAGAAAATATATGAAAATATTGGGAATCCTGTCATTTGTGCGAATTTATTTGTGTGTCCTGGGGCACCTTCAATTTGGCAGGCCTCTGGGCAGGCAGCGTGGCCGATCTCGTGGCCGAGGCCGAGCCCGCTGCGGAAGCATCTCCGGGGGTCACGCGCGGGCTCGCTCGGAAGGGCTCGGGGCCCCGTGGTGGCCTCGCTCGGGCCAGTGCTCGGGAGGACCGCAAGACGGGTGCCGACTTGGCATCGCTCGGACGTGTGCATTCTTTCTTGGCGAGAACCATCGAGGACCAGGACCATCGAGCAAAAAAAAACAACACGCACGAAACCGAACAATGCACGGGAAATGGACGTCCGAGCGACGGCAAGCCGAGCGAACCGGTGCAGCGGAAACGGAACGAGAGCGGAGAGCACCATGCAGAGCGAGCCAGCGGCCCTGGCAGTGCGAGCGGCCGAGGGCCCGGGCCTCAAGGCGCAGGGAAAAGCCTCGCGAGACGAATGGTGCGTCCTCGTTTCCCAGATACCTGGGGCCCTCGCCGGTCCCCTGCTGGAGCCTCATGAGGCGGTGCGCGGAGTGACAGACCCGCCCCCGCCCAGAAGGGACACTGCTAGAGGAGCACGACGTCGGGGCTCGGGGAGGTCTGCCAGCCTCTCCCCCCGGCGGAGGCCAAGGGACGCGAAACGAGGGCCGCTCCGCCAGCGGTGGAAAGGGTGCCTCCAAGAGATGGCAGCATGTTCGGGCTCAGGGTTTCCGGACATGAGCTGAGACAGAGCGCGTTCTGTGGTCGCTTGGAGGGGGTGGGGGGTTGGAACCGGGACCCCCCCCCTCCCCCTGGATGGAAGGGGGAGGGTGTCGAACCCCCCCCCCCCCCCTCCCGTGACGGAGGGGGTGGGGGGTTCAACCCCCCCCCCTTCCCTTTCCTGCTTCCCTTCTCCTCGGGCCGGCGCTTGCGTCGGCGGCGGCTGGCGACGATTTTCATTTCTGGGCCGCGCCGGCCGGCGCCTGCGGCGGCGGGCGGCGGTGGCGGGGTGCGTCGACGAGGACGACGGCGGTGGCGGGCGGCGGCGGCGGTGGCGGGGAGCGTCGACGGGGAGCGGGCGGGGCGGCGGAGAGCGGTGGGTGGTGGTGGGTTGGGTTGGTGCTGGTGGCGGTCGTGGTGGTTGTGGTGGAGGTGGTGTGGTTTGTGGAGGTGGTGCTGGTGGTGGTGGTGGTAGTGGTGGTGGTGCTGTAGTGGTTTGTGGTGGTGCGGTGGTGGGTTGTGCTGCTGGTAGTGGTGGGGGTTGTGGCGGTGGTGGTGGTGTGGTAGATTGTGGTGGTGGTGGTGGTGGTAGTGGTGGTGTTTTTTTTTTTTTGTTGGTGGTTTTTGGTGGTGGTGGTGGTGGTGGTGGTGACGGTGAGTTGTGGTGGTGGTGGTTGTGGTGGTGTAGTGTGGTGGTGGTTTGTGGTGGTGGTGGTGGGTTGTGGTTGTGACGGTGGTTTGTGGACGTTTGTTGTGGTGGTGGTGGTGGCGGTGGTTTGTGGTGGTGGTGGTGTGGTGATTTGTGGTGGTGGCGGTGGGTTGTGCTGCTGGTAGTGGTTGTGGCGGTGGTAGTGGTGGTGTGGTAGATTGTGGTGGTGGTGGTAGTGGTGGTGGGTTTTTGTGGTGGTGGTGGTGACGGTGAGCTGTGGTGGTGGTAGTGGTGGTGTGGTGGTGGCTGTGGTGGTGGTGGTGGTGGTGGTGTGGTGCTGTTGGTGGTGGTGGTGGGTTGAGGCGGTGGTGGTGGTGGTAGTGGTGGTGAAGGGGTAGTGGTGGTAATCGTCGCTGCGTCCCCGCCGTCGCCGGCGCCAGCGCGGTGGGGGGGTTGAAACCCCCCCCTTATGCCTCTGGTCATCGTCGCTGCGTCCCCGCCGTGGGCGTTGCTGGCGGTGGCCAGCGCCGGCGCCGGCGCCGGCGCGGGGGGGGGGGGTGTTCGGGAGGGGGGGTGGGGTTGGGGGGGGAGGGGGGCCCCCTTGGTTTTGATTGACGGCGCCGAGTGCTGGCGGGGGAGAGGCCCACCCCGCGGTTTGAAACGCGCCGCCGAATGTTCCCAAGGCGAGCGCCCGTGAAACGCGTTCTCTCGGAGCTGAGTACCCCGGGGTTTCGCCCGGTTCCAGCCCCCGGGGCCCTCACGGCTCGATCCGGCCTGAGAAGTGCTGCGTGAAGATGCGGTACCAGGGTTGTGGTCGCGATTTGTCATGCTGTTTTTGTGCCTTGAGATCCGACGAGACAGAGAGAGAGAGAGAGACAGACAGAGGCGCCGTGCACGTCCAGAGGCGCGTTGGCAAACAAGTGACATGGCAAGTTCCGCTACCGGAGGCGCGGCTGCGAAGCAAGAGTACGCCCTGAGATCCGACGGTGCGAACAAAAGTTCGACATCGCAGGACAGTCACGACCGGAGCCCTGTAGGCCCCATCTGTCTCCGCCCCCGTTCGAGCGGCATCGACCCGTGAGGGCCCCCGGGCCCGAGACGGGGCGAAGACGGCCGGCCCGCAGGAATTGAAGCCCCCAGCGTCCGGCTGCTCCAGTAGGAAAAGTGAAGCCCCAAGCGTCCGGCTGCTCCCATGTGCTCGATGCGTGGGCCCTATGGAGGTCTGCACCACTGCCCCGGGGCCGGCTTTGCGTCCCGCGTCGTTCTCCGACGGCCCCGAGGCCCAGCCGGGGCCCCCGGAGGCCGGACGCAGCCCGCGCACCGCCCGCTCCCCTTCGTTTTGATTGGGGGTGCGGCGGGCCCCTGGGTCGCCAGGGCCTCGGGGTGCCCAGGGCGCCCCCGACGGCGCGAGGTTGCTCTAGGGGGCCACGTGCGAACCCTACCCCTGCCCCCCTCCTCCTCCTCCTCCTCCTCCTCCTCCTCCTCCTCCTCCTCCTCCTCCTCCTCCTCCTCCTCCCTCCTCCTCCTCCTCCTCTCCTCCTCCTCCTCCTCCTCCCCCCCTCCTCCTCCTCCTCCTCCTCCTCCCCTCCTCCTCCTCTCCTCCCTCCTCCCCCTCCCCCTCCCCCTCCTCCCCCCTCCCCCTCCTCCTCCTCCTCCTCCTCCTCCTCCTCCTCCCCCTCCTCCCCCTCCCCCTCCTCCTCGCCGCTCGTCGCCTCGGGCCCCTGCCCCCCAGGACTTCTGAGGGGGAGGGTGGGGCTCACTCCCTTCGGGAGCTCCCGAGCGAAGTCAGCCCCACCCTCCCCCTCGGACATCCTGGGGGTTAGGGGGACAGGGTTCGCACGGGGCCCCCCATACTCGCGCCTCGCATTCCAGCTCCGGTTCCTCCCCGTCCTCCCTTCTCCCCTGGGGGGGGGGGGCGCTCAACTGGGCGCCGTGGCATAGGGTGTCGGCTGCGAGAAAGCAAGGCGGACAGCACAAACGGTGGACAGACGCCTGGTGACGACATAATGTTCTCCACAGCCCGGCGCAAGGCCGGAGGTGTAGGAGCGCTCCTGGCACCTCTATGGGCTGTTTTTTTTTTTTCTCTCTCTCTCTCTCTCTCTCTCCATCCTCTCTTCTCCCCTGGGGGGGGGGGGGGCGACGCGAGAGCGCGCGAAGCTCCTCGCGCTTTGCGCGCATCGCGGGGGCGCGACGCTGGGCGCCCTCGGGCCTCTGCGCGCCTCGCCCCGCGCCGGCGGCGGCGAGGGGCGGGCGAGCCGGAGGCCAGCGGGCGGCCGCGCGACGGTCCTCCGAGCTTTAAGTCGGGCCTGTCCCCGACACAGGGGGATTTTCGACGGAAAATCAAACATTCCCCCCAAAAATAGTCAAATGATGATCCAAACAGAGTCCCCAGACCATTTTTGGCGTGTTTTTTGACCTTTTTGGGGTGTTTTTGGGGTGTCCCCCTACGGAGGGATTTTCGACGAAGAATAAAGAATACCCCAATAGTCAAAAAATAATCCAAAAACAGCCCGGGGACTATTTCTTGAGTATTTGTTCACCTTTTTGGGGTGTTTTTGGGGGGTATTTTTCATTTCCCGTCGAAAACCCGCCTGTAGGGGGAATACGCCCGACATAATCCGAGCTTTGTGTCGACCGACGTACGCAGGACGAATGATTTTTCCTCTTGAGGTGCAAAGGGCGATGACGAGTTGGAAGTTCATGGCCGAACCCCTGTCCCCCGTAGAATCTAACCACGGGCGGGTTCCGGGGTCCGCGGGTCCGATGCTTTCCTGCTCCCCGCTTAAGCTTGACAATACAAATTTGAACCGGAGTATAACTTTGATCTGCCCAAAAAATTACACCGAACACGGATCCAGCAATTCCGAAATCGGATCCGCGCGGACGGAGATCTGATCCACCGAAGCAAACGCCCAAAGCCAGAATTAGATCCGCGCGAATTTCACGGGATCCGACGGCGGTCATCTCACGCGCGTCTGCTCAAGACTTCAAGCCGTCGTTCCGGGCCCAAGAGGAGCACGTTTTCGTCCTGGGGATGCACGTGGGCCCCATGGGGCGCCTCGGGGGTGGCCCTCATGGGTCCTGGTTGGGTGCCGATCGCCTGGGGGAGGGGGTGCTTGTGCATAGGGAACACTGGTATGCCTGTCCCCGAAGGGGAGGAGGGAGGATTGGAGGAAGAAGCTTGGCATCGCTCGGACGTGTGCATTTTTTGTCGGCGAGAACCATCGAGGACAATCCTCGACCATCTGGCGCAAAAACCACGCACGATACCGAAAAATGCACAGGGAATGGACGCCCGAGCGATGGCCAGGAAGCCCCCTGATCAAAACACTCACGCCCCAAAGGACCGGCGGGATTGTTTGTCCCCCGATGGCCCCAGGGCCCCAGCCCTGGGACACCCAGGGGCCCCACGTATCGACGAAGAGCGTGCCCCAGTTTACGCTTTGGAGCAATATATGTCTGACCGCACGTATCTACTGCAGAGTCAGGGTGGGGGGAATGGGAAGGAGGGGAGGGGAAGGAAGACGGGAGAGAGGAGGATAATTTGGGAAGGGGAAGGAGGAGAAGGAGGAGGAAGAGGGACAGGGAGGAGGGGGGGGGGAGGAGGAGGGGGGAGTGGGGGTCGCTGTTGCTTTCGTCGGGCTTCCTGGAGCGCCCCAGTCGCCGCGGCTGGACTCCCGCCCCAAAGCTTGGTAATTTGCACCGGGGTCGACTTCCAGGAAGGAGAAGAAGGCTGAGGAGGAGGAGGAGGAGGAGGAGGAGGAGGAGAAGGAGTGGGAGGAGGAGGAAGAGGAGGGGGAGGAGGGGGGAGGAGGAGGAGGAGGAGGAGGAGGAGAGGAGGAGGAGGGAGGAGGAGGAGGAGGAGGAGGAGGAGGAGGGAGGAGGAGGAGGAGGAGGAGAGGAGAGGAGGAGGAGGAGGAGGAGGAGGAGGAGGAGGAGGAGGAGCAGGTGGAAGAGTCCTTATGTGTACTTCTGCGCCGCGGAAGCAAAGAAAGGTGGATGAGGTGGAAGGGGAGGTGGAGGTGGGAAAGGGGAGGGGCTGCACATCACGTATCGGCGCTCCTCTCGAGAGACCGTCGGTTCGATCGGCTCCCCGAGCGAGGGGGGGGGGGGGCAAGATCACCACTCCCCCGGCCGTGGCTCGCCATGAGGACTTCCTGCTCCGGCACTGCCGCGACTGACGCGGCCTGATCCAATTATTCCTCCTCCCTCCTCTTCCTCCTCTTCCTACTCTTCTTTTTTCCAGCCGCTTCAGCGGCTTGTCACACACACACACACACACACACCACACGCGGCTACTGTACATTCAGGGGGCACAGTACAGAGCGCAGCGGGATAGATGGTTCTCTTGTTTGGGGCCCCTTCCGCCCATGCTGAGAGGAGGAGCGTGCCTTTCGGACCAGGACGGTGGCTACTCGGCGTGGCCGCCCTGGTGCAGGACTTCAGCTTCAACATGGCAGGCGCGCGGCCTCCTCCCCCTCAGTTTTTTTTCGGATGTGCACTTACAATCCGATGTACCTCGCGGGGGCTACGAGGGCCTTGGAGATTTCGGAAGAGTTTTCTAACATGAACGTGATATTTCTTCCTGGAACAGGCCTACGCCAGCCGCAGGATTCGGAGCACAGCCTACATGTGCACCAATCGCACTGGGAGATCTCCTTCGGCTGGACGAGGGCCTCTAACAAATGTTGCGGGACCAGCATCTTCATTCACCGCAAAAGACTACCGAGTAACTTTCTACGCAGAATCTATACAACACCTGCCAGATTGGCAGGGCGCTGTGGGGCGGTCCGCCTCAAGTCGGGCTCGTCGGACCTCGTCCTGATTGCACGATGCTTCCCAGTGAAGTCTTCTTGTCGTTCCTCACGAGCGCACTACAGAACTTTGTTGCAGGATATTACCGCATGGACACGTAAATTGATCGAGGGAGTAGGATCCAGATGCACACCCATTGCCGGAGCTGATTTACATGATCGCATGGGGCATTCAGACGAAGACTGCTTCGAGGGCGAGTTAACGATTGACACCGACCCGTACTCCGAGGAAGAGGACATGTCGGTGGGTTTGGTGGCGGCAGAAGAGGAGGGGCTGGCCGCGCGCCTGTGGCACATATTCTTACCATATTGCAAAATGATGGCAGTGAACACGTTTTTTTCCTGCAGGCGATACCTTCTTTGGCCAAGGAGGTCACAGCTCACGTATCGTTTTCACTCACGTACCCCAAGGATTGCGACCCTATATCAAGAATTGCAAGACAATGGCGGCCGCAGGACAAATATTACAAGTTATCAACACATTGGACACGCGGGACCATAGACCCCTCTATATTGAGTTGTTTTTGTTTTTTTTTTATATATATATATATATATACATAAAACAAAATAATACTATATAAAAAAAAAAAAAAAAAAAAAAAAAAAAAAAAAAAAAAAAAAAAAAAAAAAAAAAAAAAAAAAAAACGGTTCGAGGCCACAACCCACCCTCGCCATACATGGGACTACGGCAGAATGATGCCCACCCTCGCCATACATGGGACTACGGCAGAATGATGGGTATGTTGCGGGGGGATGAGTACTGCAGCGACCTGATCGAGACCATGCACCAGACGATCACGGACATCGATGAGGAGAATTGGATGCGCCTCTGCAGTAGGCCCAATACAGACGAACTCTGGAGTACGGTGGCCTCCCAGATCGCGCAGACGGCGCAGCTGGAATTGGCTAAACCTACGTCGGTCGAGCAGGATAAGTCGGAACTCGAGAATGAGAGATCTCAACTATTGGACAGATGCAAGCGACTTCGACAACTTATCAGCGGCGAACACCCTGACCGAGCCGAGGTAGAACTACCCCTGGCTCGACTGACGTTTCTCATCAGGAAAGTTACCAGACATATTACTCTGGGAAGGAACGCTTCTCTTACGGAGGAATTGAATGCTGCGTGGGCACGTCATGACCACGCTACAGTACAAGTACTTATACGACGCCTTCCCCGAAAAGGACGAGGACCTCGCAATCGGCGTGATTTTGCTGCTCGAAAAGGCAATTGCGAGGCTGAAGAGATCAAGAACTTCCTGAAACAACCGGCCACAGGAGGCGAGATGGGCGGCCACGATTGCGACCTTACCCAGGAGTTGGCTACACGTTTCGAATCGCAGCATGAAGGTGAAGATCGACACATGACCGACCAGCAGATTTATCACAGTACGCAATGCGTGGATTTGGAACAGGCCAGAGAAGATCTACAAGGAATCATTACCCAATTGAGGAGGACATCGAAACGCCGAGCGACACCTAAGTGGTCGGTACCAGCGGAGCTATGGCTTTTACTTCTGGACGAGGAGAAATGGACTAAGTTCAATCGGGGCGGCCTGGACTGCGAACTACGACCTGTCACGGCACAGGGCTTCATGGAGAGATTTGTGGACGTTCTGGCAAGTTTTAGAAGAACTTCTACAGCGCGATTGCTATTTGAGAACTCTTCATGCATAGGGCTTGATAAACGCATGGAGAAGAAGGGCCCTGCGGGGCAACGTTGGGCCCATCTCTTCTGCCCGATTGGTAAGTCTTGGAATGCGAACTTATGGCGTCGCGGACACAAGAATCGGCCTCACCTCCCGCACTACTGCCATGGGTTTGCCAGACACAGACGCAGGGTGGACGCCATCACTGCACAGTCTTTTGTTGCGTGGCGCCTCCAGCGCCAAGGAGTTTCTCACGCCAAAATAAACGAGGGCGCCACCAACGCCTTCGCTAGCGTAAAAGGAGAACCTACCCTCGACACCATAGGCGACCTGTACGATCCAGAAGATTTGCGTTTTCAGCATCCCAGGACAATCCAGGGAGCCCCTCGGATCGAAACGCACTCTGGACCCTTGGCTCTCAGACACACGAGTGGCGAGATGATGGGACATCCAAGCCCTGCGCGAGCGTTCCCGTACTACTACCAGAAGGGGATCGAGCCGCTCCTGGCCTTTCGCAATTCTACTTGCTCGGCCCACTACGCAATCGCATGCGGGCCCGAGGACGCGTCGACGGACGTGGGCATAACTATCTATGCGGACGACATCACTAAGTGCGTCATCCCTGGCCAGGTCGCCTGCGACGCTAAGAACTTACTGACGGGGGAGATCGGGGCCAGCCTGAACGACGACAAAAGAGCTACCCTGGCTAAACTCTTCGGGCAGGGAAGTATAGGACAACGTCGTATTCTACATCGCGGCCTGGTACCTTGTACTGGTAAATGTCGTCGCTGTCTTAGAATCCTGGGGGGGGGGGGCTGGCTACATCGGGCCCCATTGCAGGTGGAACGGGCAAAGCGTCTTCCGGCGGGCAGAATGGGCCTAGGCGCGATTTCAAATTTTCGTGCACATGGTTCCACGACGAGTGTCGAGCGCATGTCCGCCATTGCTATTGTACAATCGGCTTTGCTCTCGGGCATGGAAGGGCGGATTCCAGATGCCTCCTGCACCTCCGCCTCGGACCAGATAACGCTTCGCGCCTTTCGCAGAGGGCTAGGGGGTCGAGGACTTCCGGAGCACGAGGGAGGGGGACTTCGGAGGTGGTCGGCAAAGCGGCTCTGGGATTTCTGGCGCATTCTCCCGACGGCCCTGGAGCTCCAGGTCAGACATATTAAATGGTACCAAAGTTGGGCTCGATTTCCTTCTTGCCACCGACAGGCGCGAGCCGCCGTCTTGGGGAGTTCGGGGGGCGACGACTCGATCGACGATCATAGGAACTTACTGCCAAGTGCGAACCCATGGGCTAAACAAGTATATGGCGATTTAAAGTTCGCCTACGAATCCTCCGAGGAGTTCCAGGACATAGTTCCCGACGATTTTCCCCCTTTCTACGCCTGTTTTATTGCCGGGATTATCGTGCATGGGTGGGCATCGATTTCACGATTATTCGAGCCAGCTGTTTTTCAAAGTCGCTTCGACCTCTGGAGGCCTCTGGAGGACTTCCGAGCGAGGCGGAGGAGGAGATGGGCGATGGGGGCGACCGGCCACGGCCATGCGAGTGTAAGGTTCGACTCGAGGACGGTAGTTTTTTGCTGTGAATTGTTTTGCATTATGAAAAGTCTACTTCTATACGCGGGAAGATCATAGGATTAGAAACGAAGCGTCTCTTCTGACGGCCACAAACCAATGCTTCAGATGCCCACAGACACTCAGCGCACGAGAGAATGCACAACGGCATGTGATGAGATCGTATCAGCACAATGTTTGCCATCACGGTCGCAGTTCTTATGGGCCTCAAGAGACAATTATTCCATCGAGTCTGCAATGTCCTGTCTGTAGCTTCACGGCTCAGTCTTTACACCACCTCCTGCTGCACATTCGGGAACGCTGTGGCTTGCCTCCGCCACGTATTGTACGACCCCGACTTCGTCTGCTCCATGAGCCACATGGATCTATCGGCGCCCCCCAAGCGCCACCAACCCACGGGGGGGAGGCCAAGGACGGCGAGGCCGCACAAGGGAAAGAGCGGAAGAAGGCGAAGTTGGGCGAGCTCGCAGGCGAAGCAGAGGATCCTCTCGCACGGGCGGAAGGCGCCCCTCGCAACAAGGACATGCAGGCAACAGTGGTCATCTTACTCAAGATGGCGTGTCAACGCGCACAACAACTACGAGACATGGCGGCGTCGGAGTGGCTCAGGTGCATCATGCCGACATATTCCCCGCCGGTGAAAGCTGGTCGAGAGGCCGGCAACATGTACGCAGAAGTGTCGCAGATCGCCGCGGCGAAGCCGAGCTTGGGGCCACCGCATTTGCAAATCGCGCGCGCCGCATTCAAGTGCCTCTCGGAGTGCGTGCGGGGCAGGGCGGAGAAACCTCCGGCGCACACGCTGATGGACGCCTTCTACAAGAAGTTCTCGTTGGGGGCCTCCGTCTCAGAGATGGGGCTCATGGTGCGCCATTTCCGCTTCAGGAAATGTTACAGTGACGAATGCACTCGCGCCCAGTTCTCCATCGCCGACCAGTTGTGCATTCCCCGCGCCGAATCATCAGTAGAGATCTGCCACAGCAAACTGGAGATCGAGCAAGCCACTCCCCAGCCGATGGAGGCGATGGGGGGCAAGCCGAAATTCGGAGCAGCACCTCAAGGACACCTCGAGAGCTTGGCCCAGAAACTGATCGACACAGCCAAGGCGTCGAAGTCGACGGGCGCACGGGGCTCGAAGAGCGGGGGCCGCAGGTGAGCAGCTGGGAGTCAAGATGGGCCGCATTACAGGAGAGTGTACGACGTAAGGAGTCGAATCGATCATGATCTTCAGTTCAAACTATGGGATGGAATGACCAGCCTTTTTTTTGCCTTCGCCATGTCGCCCAGCAATCAATGCGGGGAGGGATGTATCCAGACTGCATGATGATCGGGAAGCGTTGGCACAATTTTGCACGATGATTGAAGCTTGGCGCATGGGACTTCAAGCCCTTCGTTTCTAGCTGATTGAGTCGGAGTAGACGCTGATGCCATACTTGAGTTTTTTCAAGACAGTTGCGATGGCCTATCTTCCAGAAGCTGGCGAGCCCATCCAAACACTTGGACGATTCACACTTCTGGCGGCTTCGATGCGGATTCTCTGACGACCTTTTCATGCCAGATCTCTGACGGCTTATTGGACATCTACAGGGGGTGAGTTCTATCATGAAGGTTGCCGCCTCCCTTCCATTTCGCTTACGTAGTTTTGGTGACGCGTCGTGGCCGACACTCTTCCGCGTAGTGCACAGGCCTAACGGCCGCGGCCCGTGCCCTCAGGAGTTTGGGGACCTCCGACCCGCGCCGCCTGAGATGTCTTGGAGTATTAGGGTTTATGGGGATCGGGAGGGGCCTTGGATTATCTGTGGCGCGGGGCCGAGTGGCCGGAGGCTTCCAACTTTTGTGGAGCAGGGGGTTCGCCCTACAGGGGGCGAGGATGCTACGCCCGCATCTCCAGGGCCCACGTGTCCCGCGACTACCAGGCCGCGGCTGCGCGCTCTCTCCCCCCACCCCCTCCACTCCTCCTCGTTTTTCGGCCCTCGTTCGCTCGCGATCCACTCGGGGGTGGGGTGGTAGGGAGGAGGGGGGATGAGGATTCCTGTGGACGATCTGGGCTTCTTTTTTTGATCGCATCAGGGCGGGGGGGGGGGTCTCGGACGCCCTGCCAGACGCGCGCAGCGTCGGCGGCTCGGGCTCAGAGAGACCCGAAGGGCATCACCCCCAGCCCAGACGAGAATTGAGTAGTTGCTTCTTTCCCTGGTGCCTGGTGCGTCGAGGGTCTGCACGGCGCGCATAACCCTGACCTCATGCATTGTTGTGCGGTGCATGATTTGTTAGAGGTTATCGGACGGCCGTATCTCACGTAGCGTGGCTGGTAGCATGACCACGGACATGCAGCGCAATGCCGAGTCTTTTCCTTATTCTTCTTCTGCTTCTTCTTCTTCTTCTTCCTATGTTTCCTCCTCCTCCTCCTCCCTCCTCCTAGCCGTTTCGGCTCGAGTTGGTTTGAGTGAACCTCGAGCTTGTGCCCCGCGTCTTCGGAACGGCGCGTGGGCACGGGCCAATCTGCGCAACGTCGTGCGCGCGGCCAGACCGCTTTCCTCTTCCGCGGGCGCCCCCGCTTCATGGCACCGCCGAATGGCCACGCGCAGAGGCGCCAGGAGATGGCGCAGCAGTGGTCGTGCAAGTGGTGCAGGCATCCGACTACTGGGCAGCGTTGGTGGAATCATGCAAACAAGAAGGAGCGTGGGTCCTGCGCGCAGCCCAAGGGCCTGGTCTTATTCGGCCCAAGGCCCCATCCAGGTGGTTCGCCATCGGTTTCTGCGAAGCAGAAGGCCTCCGAGGCTGAGCGCTCCGCCAAGTCGGCCTTGCAGGAGAAGAACCGAGAGATTGCCAGGCTCGAGGAGCAGCTGGCAGCAAAGAACGGCCACCCAGACGCCATGGACGTCGACGCCGAGCCCACAGAGCCAGATGCCCAGGCGGCGCTGGCCGAGCTTGCCGCGGCCATCCAGGCGCTCGGGAATCCGACCGACCCGATCCTTGTCAAGGCGAAGCATGACATGGAGCAGCAGCAAGCCGCTCTTCGTGCGAAGGTGCTGGCCGACAAACCGATTGGGGCGAAGCTGCACCTCCTCGCCAACAAGTGCTCCGCGCTGGAGAAGAAGCGGGAGCGCCTGCAGACGACGGTCGGGAAGCTCAAGGAGCAGCTGGCCGCGGCCCAGAAGCAGATCGTCGAGGCTGAGGCAGCCGTGGAGGCGACCAGCCGCGAGCTCGCGGAGGTGGAGGCCGCGCGGGCCGCTGCTGCGGCGCAGGCGCCCTTGCCCAAGCCTGGCGTCCACTCGCTGCGCGCTGCCATCCCGCGCCTCGACATGGACGTCGGCGCGCCCGGCCAGCTCCTCCAGGGGCTTGGAGCGGACGGCAGCCTCGCAGAGAGTGCGTCGAATAATTTCGAAGAGCTGCGCAAGTTGGAGCGTGCAGCCGCTGGGCGGGCTTCCGCCGAGCGCTCCGCAGGGGCCGCCGCTCACGCTGGGCCAGGTGGTGAACCGCAGCCCCAGCAGCAGCCTCCTGAGGGCCCAGCAGATGATGATCCGCTCGGTCCTGGCCCTGATGACGATGATGACCTGCCGAACCTACAGTCCTTTTGGAAGGGGGGCCTTCGATTCCGAGCCCCCTGGAGACGAGACCCAGCTCCGCGCAGCTATCAGGAGGCTCGGCGGCGCGATCGGTTCGCACCCTAAGAAGGCCAGGGCCGGGTAGTCTTGTACTTTGGATGCTGATGGCTGGGACGTGCCCTGCCGCAGCGCGCGAGTTCCCCGCCAGGCTGCCCGACTACACTTCGCCGTGGACGGGTGCGAGACTGTCGGCCGACGGGCCTGCTGGCGATCATGCAGGCTCCCCGTCCAAACCCTTTGCTCGGTTCGATCGTGAAATATTACAGGCGGTGGGAGCTGGGGGTGGGTCGGAGGTGGGACGAGTATTACCTGCGCGACGAGAACGGCCTCCCCATCGCTGTGTTTCGTCAGAACGCCATGATTACGGACGTATTGCCCCGAGGTCGGAGGACAAGGTCAAAGGATATGTGGTCGCTGCGAACACGTCGTCCTTCGGCCCCCTCATCGACCTACTGGGGACCAATCAGTATGACAAATTTATTTTGTTAGTCCAGGAACATCATACGCTGGGGGACAAGCTAGCCGACATTCAGGCTCAGGCGGCTGGTAAAGGTTTCACTGGAGCATGGGTCCCTGCGACCCCGACCGACCGTGGCGGTGCGACTGGCGGGGTAGCCATCCTGGGCCCTAGCGACGCGCTGGTCGCCGCCCCCCCAGCTGGGCTCCCCCATGAAGTGTACCCTGGCAGAGTTGCAGCGGCCAAGGCGCACTGGGGACGGCCAAAAGGTATTGTGATGTTGTCTGCATACTTGGTGGTTGACGCTGGAGTGAAGGGGGGAACATCTGTGTCCTCGACGCTGTGGCAAAGTACCTCCACCAGCTCAACACGTTGAATGAGCACTGGATCATCGGGGGGGACTGAACACTGACTGCCAGGACCTGGACGCGTGGTTCCATGCAGCCACTGGGATCAGGATTGCCGCCGACCTTCCGAAGTGCATCCAGGCCATGCCAGGCACTACTAGGGATTTCTTCTACGTGTCGGAGAGCATGGTGCCGCAGCTTCTGGAGGGGTTGATGTCAATGCGGGCACCGACCTGTTCCCTCACCGTCCCGTCGAGCTGGGCATCGCCACCCAGCCAAGGAGTATGTGCTGCAGAGTCGCAATTGATCCCCGTGCGCTTCCTGTCACGCCCAAGATAGGGTGTGGCCGCTTCCCTCCAGTAGCGGAATGGTGCATGATCAACAACATGTGCGTGAATGCCCAGACTCTTGATGACTTAGTGGTGTGCTGGGATGCGGTTCTCTCAGGCCTTGAAGCCGAAGTTATGGATCGGAATGATACCTTTTGAGAGTTCCGCGCGTAAGGTCTATCTTGGAAGGGCAGGTTCACCGCAGTATGCTTGGAAGGAGGCCAAGTCGGCGAAGTCCAGCAAACCGTCCGATCTCAACGCATGGAAGACCTTGGTGAGATGGCTTCGTTACCTCAGACCGGCTCGCGTTAAGTTGCCGTCGCAAGTGGCCAGCCTCCACGAGGGCGACTTTGAGCACAACCTCATGTCCATGTCCAAGCAGTTGTATTTCCTGCATGGTTTCGCACGCAGAGCGGCCAAGACTCAGTGGGCGCTGGAGAGAGTGACGCCTGAGGCCAAGGCTTTCATGTCCGACGTGCCGAGTAGCATCGTCGACCCCGATTTCGACCAAGTGGCCCAGTCCATGATCGACCTCGCAGGTGCCAAGATCCAGGAGCTGTTGTCTGTATCAAGCAGTGAGTGGTCGGACTGGGTGGAAAAGGCTTTCAAGAATGGGGCGCGCGCTGCGCACAGGTTCTCGAGGATCGAGGAGTTACAGGAACTTGCAGCTGCTGGTACCAGGCCTCAGCCGTTCCAGCGCGCAGATGATTGTATTGAGGAGTGGGACAACATTTGGAGTATGCATCCGTGTACCGCAGCCCCGTTGCCTCAAGGTGCTGACAAGTGGGATAGCTTACCGTCAATCACGGTCACAGGCATCCGCCGTGCTGCTGCGTCGTTCCCGTCACGAACGGCGTTGGGACACTTGGCGTTCAACCCGAAGGCGCTGCTCCAGGTGTCCGACGTCGGCCTGGGTCCTGGCGTCCCTGTTCACGGCATGTGGGAGGTTGAATTCATGGCCTACAGACCGCATTCACACACGCTTGATTCGGCTTGGTAAGCCAACAGGCGGACATCGCCTCACTGCTCTGCTTAATTCGCTGCTGCGTCTGTGGGGCAAGATCAGGAAGCCAGTCTCGCAAGAGTGGGAACGTTCCCACCGTCACCCATCGTTCTGGGGAAACGGACCCAGGGCCAGCTCCACGGACGCTGCATTCGATCATAACGTGGAGGCGGAGGTGGCGACGGCGGTGGGGGAGCATTCGGTGAGCGTGTTTCTTGATATGTACAAATGCTATAAGTGCACTATAGTCCCTAGCCATTTAACCGAGGCGTGCGAGCTAGCGTATCCCTTGAAAATGATGTGGATGCTTCTTTCGTTGTATCGGTGTCCTCGTGTGGTCCAGGCATTCGGGTCTGTGTCGCGTTGTGTTGTTACTCACCAAGGGATACTTGCTGGCTGCAGCCACGCCAATACGATGATGCATCTGCCCCTTCACCGTGTGATCTGCAAGATGCGCAGGCTCTACTTGACCGTCCAGCCGCGGATCCTCATGGATGACTCTAGATTCCAGTGGGTTGGCAGACGGCTGTGTGAGTGCAATGCGCTGCTAGCCGCTGTGAGGTGGTATTGCCATCAAGTTTTTCCTTCGGTCTGGTTTTGCGGGTTCTCAAGAGTGGGTTTGTAGCTACCGCTGCTAAAGCGTCGTCCGGGGTGTCGTCGTCCGCTCGTATCATCAGATTGCGGAGCTTCACCCACATGCGGAACCTGGGCCACGAAGTCTTCTCGGGGAGACCTCAAGGGGCCCAGGAGAGTGCTAGGCTCAGTAAAGTATTTCGCCGCCGTCCTAAGCTTGCCGCGCTGCGTCGCGGTGCTCCAGGGAAGGTACAGATGCTCTGGAGGACTGGCTTGATGCCGGCAGCAGGTCACGGCGCAGGAGTCAGCGGACTCACAGACCCATCTTTGAAGGCGCTACGTACTTTGGCTGGGTCTCTCGTAGGTGCCAGACGCTCTGGGTCCCTAACAGCGTGGCTGGCCACGCAGGTTGACCCATTCTACGATCCCATTTTCGATGCGACAGTGCCTTTGGTACACCGATACGCCGGCATGATTTGGGATGCCAGATTTTCGTTAGGACGTTTGCAGAGAGCGTGGATGCAGATACGTGAAAAGTGGACCTGTCAGCGCGGTGCTTCTCTCGCTTCGCAGAATCGGCTGGTCCGTGGCAGCAGCGCACGTCGTCACATCAGATGAAGGTGTGGCTTACCCCTGCTGCGCAGCTCTCCTCACGACTTGAGGATTGAGCTCCAGGCAGGCATCCAGCGCTGGCAAGCAAGGTGCATTTTGAAGCACCTGCCCGAGGCCGTGGGCGGTGAAAAGCTCTGGCTGCGCTCGATGCGTATCGGGGCGTGGCGTGAAAAGCTCTGGTTGTGCTCGCTCGTAGCGGTGAAAAGCTGTGTCCGTGACGCTTCGCGTAGAGAGGCCCTTCGATGCCTGCTGGGACATGCGATGCGGCCTCCACAGCGCAAGTTCGAAGCGGGATACGCCAGCAGCGATTTATGCACGTTTTGCGACAGACAGGTGGTTGGGTCTCTTTGTCACCAGATTTACGATTGCGATCCTGCGCTTGACTTCCCAGGCAGGAGCGATCAAGCTCTCCCAAGCGACGTCCTGGAGCGCAGGTCTGAGCTTAGGGGCAAGGGGGAGTTTAGAGAGGGTGTGCTTCATTGAGACTCCCTTGAGGTTCTTTATGGGATCCCGATGGTCGCCTTCCCCCTCAGCCCCGCCCCCGACGAGCTCCCTGTCTGCCCCTGGGGAGCCACCGAGGCGCCATGGGGAAGGATCATCTACGCCGACGGATCGGGACTGGCCAGTGCCAGTCCCGCACTGCGAAGGTGTGGTTGGTCGGCGGCCGAATTGGGGCCTAGCGGGCCCCCCCTTCGGGCCGTCTACGGCGGCCTCCCTGGGCGCCACCAGTCGGTGCCCAGGGCCGAGAGGTTTGCGATCTACCAGGCGCTTCGCGTTGGCCCCTTGGACGCCCATGTTGTTTCAGACCACTTGAGTGCTGCGCGTGAAGGCGCTTCGTGGGGCGTGGAGCTGGCCGCGAGCAGCGCGAAGCGCGCGTGTGTTTGGATAATGAGTTTCGGCTTGTATGGCGACAACGACCCGACCCCAAGTTTTGAGTGGACCCTTGCCCACCGTGAATGGGACGACGTCGATTGTGTCGCCACGCCGACCAGTGTGATGAATTTCCTAGGTAATCTTTGGGCCGGTGACTTTGCTAGGTTAGGCTCAGAGTCGCATGCGGTCTCGGACAGCCTTGTGAAGTGCCAGGCTGCGTGCATTAAAGACGCCAAGCTGACCTTCGATTTTCTGGCCAGAATGTCGCAGGCGATCGCGGGGCTGGCCCGGGAGCTCTCGGCCCCGTCTGCGCCCGCGGTCGCGAGGCCGACCCCTAGCAGGAGGAGTGAGGACCTCTTGGCTCTGTCCGAGCATGCGTTGTTCCACTTTCCTGCGCTGGGTGAATGGCGGTGTAGTGCGCGCAATCTGCATGCCAAGACGCCCGCATCTCTCGCCCAGCTTTAGACGGGCAGCAGGCGAGTTTGCGGGCCTTCCACTTTCCAGAGGTGGAAAGCGACGGCTGTCTTCGCGGATAGATCGGAGGATCGCATCCCCCGCACTTCGAAGGCGGTGCCTGTGGCCCTGGAGGCTGCGGAGGCGGTCCTGGGGCCCGAGTTACTGGTTGGCCAGGCTCCGCCTTTGCTGGTGCTGCAGGAGGGTTTGGGGCTCTCGGCCACGAGATGGAACAGGCTGGGCGTGTTCTTTCCTGCTCCATCTGCTCCGCGTTTACGATTTTGCCTAACGGGAATTTGCGGGGCCTGGGCAACAAGTGTCAGGGGCGCCCAGACCACCCGTCGACCCGAAGCTCACAAGCCACTAACATTACATGCGCGGCTCGTGGGCTCCATCCGAAGTCAGGTGAGGCTCTCGACCCGATCTGACCTCTCGTTTGGGGGGGGGGGGGGGGGCGCGTCGTGGAACGCATGATTGGCCCCCTATTATAACGCGCGTGTAGCTTTATGCCGCACGCGGGCGCGGCCAGCGTAGCGCGGCGTGCCCCGCTGTTCCTTGTCCCCTTTCAAGCTCTCGGTCGCGGACGCGCTTCCGATCAGCGGTGGCGCCTCCCCCTCCTCCTCTTCCTCGAATTCCTCATCCTTCCTCCTCTTCCTCATCCTTCTACTCTTCCTCCTCTTCCACCTCCTGCTCCTCCTCCTCCTCCTCCTCCTCCTTAACCGCGGCGGCCCAGGCATGCTGCGTGGGCGTGGCAGCGCGTTTCTTCGACGCGGCTCGCGCCGGCGGGCCCCCGCGGCAGGGCGGCGCCCGCCGTGGCCCCGCGGCCACTTCGCGAGGCGCTACGGGGCGGCGTTTGCCAACTGTGCCGATGCCGGGCGCGCCCCCCATACAGGGGGATTTTCGACGAAACAATAACATTGCCCCAAACAGATAGCAAAAATATAACAAACATCCAAAAAGTAATCCCCCGATTATTTTTGGTGTATTTTTTTAGTATTTGGGGGGTGCTTTTTTGTTTTTCGACGACAATCCCCCTATAGGGGGACGGGCCCGACTTAACGCTCTGGGACGGCGTTTGCCAACTATGCGCTCAGATCGTCGCGCGCTAGGCGGCGGCAAGCAGACGCCCAAAGGTTCACCGACGAGCAGGAGCCAAATGCGCCCCAGAGCACCTGCGAAAAAAGGCTCCATGGCAGAAGGCTCGCTGGGAGGACATGGGCCACCACCCAGCCTGCGCCGCCGCGCTGGGGAGCCTGGGCTGGGACATGGGATGGGCATGTTTACATCGGGGGTGGACAGAAACCCCAACAGTGACACGTCGATTCGTGAATTGTCCGTTTTCGGTTCTCGAGAGGGCGCCGCGGCCGTTATTTTCCAGGCTTGCGCCCGCCAGGTTTGGGCCTCAGGTCGTTTTCACTAAACCACGTTTTACTAAAGGGGAGTCTGTCCATCCCCGATTACAAACATGACAAAAACCAAAAAGGGGCGCCGATGATCCTTGCACAGCCAACGCTCTGCTCGGGACCATGGTCAAGGCACATAGGTGAGATCGGAAATAGTAGCCAGCTGAAGCTCGAAAACTGGTGTTGGCGTGGGACACGGCGCTGGGCACCGAGGCAGAGGCGCACCCGCAGCCCGTGCAGTGCAGAAAGTATTCGTCGTTCCAGCTCGGACAGCGGCTGTCCGACAACAACGCGACATTTGAGAAAGCTGATACAAGGCTGGCCCAGTGCGAGGAGGGCTTGCTTCACGCGCCGCAAGCCCGAGCTGCTGAACTCGCCGTCGAAGACAAGGAATCGGGAGCGGTAGAAGAACATAGAGGACGTGAGCAAAAGGAGCTGTTTTCCTGCGTGAGGTAGCCAGCAAGCAGCCTGCCAACCCAGCTGTCAGCTCCCGCGGGAGAGTTGCCACCATCCAGAATCGAACTGGCTTCGAGGGCCTTCTCAAAGCAGATTGCGGAGCAGAAAGAGCAGCATCAAACAGCAGCTGCACCCGACGTGCCTCCTGCTGCGGGCGACCTGCCGATGATGTAGGCGATGCACTTACGCCTCGGCAGTCAGGAGGTGTTGACCTAATAGTATCCGACGAGGACGACGTCGCGCAACTATTCTAGCAGTTGGGGCTGAAGCTGGGCGGAGTCACCGACGAGGGTGAGATCCAGAAAACCAAGAGTGAGATGAGGAGGGTCGTCGACGCGATCGCGGTGGCTCAGGACCTCGCCAAGAAGCGAAGGGGCTCGCTCCCAGCCCCCAAGCCGACAAGCGCCCGATGGAGTCTGGAACCGAAGATGCGGAGTCTGGGGGTGGGACAACATGCTTCGGGGTCCGTCGGTTTCGGTGGGCGAAGAATCCCCTCCAACCCAAAGCATGTTAACGATGGTGCGCGCTGAGGCGGAGGACGTGGCACAGCTAGCACGCTCATCGCATGACGCAGGGGAAGGCGGCGCGCCTCGGACCAGGACGTGGAGGATTGCCACATCAAATATCACCGTGGCCCAGAAGGACGGTACCCAGTTGGCGACGTTAGCAGATATCGCACTTCAGCTCCAGTCCAATGTCGACGGGCTGCTTGTTCAAAGGCGCGCAAGGGCACGGGGCGCCCAAGACTGGCGTCGCCGACGCCATCGCGAGGATGCAGCGCCAGGGCTGGATCTCCAGGATCACGCCAGCGATGCAAGGTGCAGCGCAAGCAAGGGCGAGCTCAGGAGCGGCAGCTTCAGCGCGCCAAGATATTGCATCTGCCGCGCCGCCAGACACGGGGGGAACTGCCCCGACATCTACGACATCGGCTATGCAATCGGCTGGTGCTTCCTGATCGGGAAGCAAGGCGAAAGATGAAGACGCACTCGATGGCGGAGGGCGGCAAACGTCGTTTGAAATTTGCCCCCCCCCCCCCCCCCCCCCCCCCCCCCCCCCCCCCCCCCCCACCCCCCCCCCCCCCCAGCGGGACATCAGCCTGATGGGGCTGGGCAGAGGAAGGCGGTGGCAAACATCAGCGCCTTGGGGATCCCATTTCCCACCAGGGCGAACTTCAACGCGGAACTGCTGAAATCTCGCCTCGCCGATGATACTTTATTCCGGGAGAAGGTTAAGAATAGCAAACAGGAGGTCAGAGCGAACCGTTCGCGTCGGAACCAGAGGCCGCTTGTCCAAACCCTGGGGTCAGAAGCTCATTCAGTCCATGCGCCTGATCGCGCTGAACTGCTGCGGGGTGGCTCTTGAGCACTCCACCTGTTTTTGGGGGTTATTTCGGATGAGTGCGAATGGGGCGTACTTCTCCTGCAAGGGGTGTTCGCTGTTTCGCACAGTCGACTTTTAAAAAAAAACTTGGACATTTTGGTCATCGCATCTCCTGGCATGCTGCGCACGCGCGGTTGCGCTACTGTCATCAATCCGAGGCTTTTGCACACTATGCAACGCGTGCCTGATCCTGCACGTCTTCGCGCTGCGGTGGCCAGGGCCACCCTCAAGTCCAAGTCATTCCTTCTCGTGCCCACGTGCCTCCCTCAACCCTACTACGATGAATGTTTCAATGGCACATCCCCATCGTCTTCAGCGATCTCTCGCAACGGTACACGCCTGGATACACTTTAATATTGGGCGTTGCCTTCAATGTGGAATTGACCCCGAAGGATGTACCTCTCGAAGATCAATACATTGGCATCAGAAATGAGCTGGGTTATTTGTTGCTGAGTTCCACTGCAGCATGGCTTGCATTTACCTGGCGCGCTACGTCGCCAAGCTGGCGCGCCTGCCAGGCCCGCGCGCGGCTCGCTTTTTCAACCTCCGCGCTGCCCCCGGCGCCGGCGGCCCCATTGATCCCGAAGGCCCGGCGCGGTGGAGTTCGACGGGCCACAGTTCCGGGCGCTGTCGCCGCCGCCGCGGATCGCCGGACGCTGATCGCGCGGCGTGAATGTCGACACGGGCGCGCCTGGCGCGAAAGGCAATGTCTTGGCTTGCGGGCTCAGAATCCCGACGGGTCCGCGCGCCCAGCGGCGACGACGGTTTCTTCGGATCCGGCGCTGGCCCCGTCGACTATTTGAGAGGCTGCGCCGTCTAGTGGCCTGATTGTCTGAGAAATTGGCACCTGCTTTCTCTCGGCGCCCTGGCAGCCCGACGCGGCCCGCCCAGGGCGGCATCCCAGACGGCCCTGGAGCACCCCGGGAGGGCCCCAGGTCGGCCTGGGGGGGCCTCCGAGACGCTAGACGGGCCAGGATAAGCCGCGGACCGTCGAAGAGGCCCCCGAGTAGCCCCCAGAGGCCCCCAAGATATTTCTAAAAGTCTTCCAGGAAGCCCCCTGGGAGGGGGCTCCCCAGAGGCGCCCGAGGCCCCCCCCCCCCCTCCGCCTTTCCCCTTGATCTCCCCCGCCATCCGTCCCCGATGTCCCCCCGAAGGGTCCCTACTTGTTTCTATGGTGCCTCCTTCATCTTCGGCTATCTCAAGCAGCGATGCATCCGTGGGGGCGCTTGATGTTGGGCGCCTGTTTCAATGCGGAATTGGGTCCGATGGAATTGCCCCTCGAAGATCGATATGTTGGTGAATTCTCTCGCGGCATCAGGAGCGAGCGCCGTGGGTGGTTCATCTTATTCGCCGCGCAGCATGTCTCCCAGCTGGCGCCCTTTCTTGGTTTGAAATTCGTTCGTTTCTCAACCTCAGGGCTCGGCGCGGCGGAGTTCGACAGGCCGAAGCTCTGGGCGCCGCCGCCGCCGTCGCGGATCATCGGATGCGGATCATGCTGTATGAATGTCAGCATTGGCGTGTCTGGCGCGAAGAAACACTCCTTGACTGGCCAGCTCAGCGAACCGAGGTGTTCGCGCGTCGAGCGGCGACGACGCTCTCTTCGGATATGGCGATGGAAGGTGTTTCATTAACTGTTAGGCGGGCTGCGGTGTCCAATGGGAACGGCGCGACTGCTTCTGCTGCTGCGCGCCTGGGCCGCGCGCGCCTTCTCGTCTTCAAACTGCCTGGGGGCGGGCGAGTGCTCCGGGCGAGAAGATTGCGCGCGCCTGTGGAGCGCGGGCTGCGAGGCGGCGGCCGCGCGACCAAAGGCGCCGAGCGGTATCCCAGGCTGCGCTGGGCAGCCGGCGCGCTGGAGGCCGGGGCAAGATGGCCTCCGGAGACTGGGGCCGGCGGGCCCCGGGCGATCCTGGAACAGAAAAGTGGCCCAGTGCCAGTCTGTCGGAGATAATTCATGAGCGTCAGAAGTTCCACCGCAACCTGTTCGCCGAGCCCAGCCCCGACCTGATTAACGCCCCCACTTGGATCTATAGCAACTTCGACTTCGGCAAGGCATTTAAGGCAAGCATCTCGCATCCTTCAGCGCACCGTGCAACTGCGGCCCTGCGCGCGCAGCTGCTCTGTGGACACGCTTGCGTTTGACACGTCGCAAGCTCTCGCCATGCAGGGCGCCGTCGCCCCCGACAACGCGCCGAAGACCATGGGCAGCGGGGATGTGGAGTCTGGGGCCTATGGCAGAGCAGGGGTGGGACAGTTCGATGGGGCCCGTCGTGACTCGTCTAACGCTGGACGCGGATGCGCTCTGCGCGATGCTACGGGGCGGGAAATGGTCAGCTTGTCTGCTCGTCTCCTTCCTGGGAGCTCTTCGTTAAATGCTGGGCGGCGCCGGGTCTTCCTGCTTGGGCCGGCTCTTGCTTATCGCAACGAAGGGATGTATGACCTTGTCGTGATTCCAGTGGCTGGGCTCTCGTCTGTGCTAGATGGATCCGCGCTGGCTCACCGCGCGTCGGCTCTGGCCCCAATGCCAAATTGGAAGAGCTCGCGTCCGTCATGTCCGTCGCCGTTTCAACCGGGTCGCGGACTCCCAGGCCAGTGAAGCGATGGACATGTATGATTATTGTGCCCCGATCATATTTTAGCCCGACACTCGCGCGTTCACCGCTGCCCGTGCATGCGGGATGTTTGATGGGTTAGCACCAGATGCACCTCTCTCTGCGGTCTCACCGCCGAAGCAGCTTGCGGCCGAGAACCCTTTTGGGATTTTGAGGGGGGCAATCGGCAGAGATCTCCGAGGCGAGTTTCGCACGGCCATCCCGCGTCGTCTACAAATGGAGCGGTCGCACGAGGTTCTGCGAAAGAGGCAGCGCCTTGCTGATCGACCTCTCTACGCTGCTGCCACGCGAATGGAAGCCCAGAGGGCCTCGTGTGGCATGGTGTTGGTTCCGAAAGAAAGCGTGGTCACGTGGTCTAACTTGCTTCTGCCGCTGGCGGTCATGCCCGCGCTGCCGAAAGTGGTGAATTGGGCGCCCCCTGAATCCATCAAGGGTAAGCTCGCGGGCAGCGCGCCGCGGCAGCGTGCGCATAGAGAGGGGCACGGCGTGATGGAGATGGTTGTCGCCATTCGGTTACCGGCGCAGAAATTATTGCAAAGCGGTCTCGGTTTCGCGAGTGGACCTGCCGATCTCCCACAGTTTTTTCTCGTTTCCATTGCGCGCGTGTCACGTAAGAATATTTCTGTCGCTGCAACGACGGGGGGTTTTCGATGCAGTGCCTGCCTGGTTCCTTCGGCATCTTCGGTCTACCCGTTACTCTTCGCGCATGGTGGGTGCAAAGCTCACGACTGTCCCGATCACTCGCGGCGGACATCAGGGGCGTGTTTGGGGGCCAGCATTCGTCGAGATGGCGATCGCGGGTTGTCTGCATCCTGCGCGGCAGACGTTGCGAGAGATCGTTTGGGCGCGGCTCTGTTTAATGCGGCGTATTGCGGGCTTCGTTGTTCAAAACGGCGCAGAGTGCGCAGCGTTACGCTCATTCCCTTCATTGTTTGTTGCGGCGGTATCTTTCAATTTTGGCGAACAAGATTGCGGGCGCGAGGGAGAGTGAGATTTCGCGTCCGCACCAGGCTGCCTTTTCTCTTGCATGTTTGGAGCTTTCCAGAGGACCGCATCAAGCTGTTGGTGAACAGCGCGGGGGAGATATCCATGGAGCAAGGCATTGCCGGCGATTGAGATCGCCTGTCATGGCGCAGCGTTGGATATCACTTGTATTTGAACGAATGCACGTGGACAACTTGATCCAGAGACCCGCGCTAAGACGTCCACGGCTTCTTCGGCAGTTGGTTGCATTCAGAGTATTCTCTCGAGTCAGTCGAGCACAAGGGTGTCTATCTTCCGTCTTATCCATCGCATTGTGTCATCGACGTGTTTGTGGTGCGCTCCTGTATGGAACTTGAGTCGGAGATCGGCGTGATTGTTGACAGCTGCTCTGACCAAGCAACTTGCGCGACATATAAATTGGCCGAAACTGAAAGATGATAAACGGGTGAGGCTTGCCCGAGATCGAAGAGATCGCAGATAACAAGCTGGATGGGTGCTGAACATGTTTTGGTCTCGATCGCATAGTGCAGCGTCGTCTTCCCATATATGCATATCACATTGCGCGAACATCTGCCGCCAGCGCTGAGCCGATCGTGGTTTACGTTCGGAAGTGTAATGCCCAGCAACATGCAGCTTCGGAGCTAAGAGAGGAAGCTGTTTTTAGGAGAATCAGCTGGCTCGCTACTACTACCCCTAGAGGGTTCACTGGATGGAGGTGGCCCAGGACAGGAATCTTTGGAGAAGGAGTGTGGATGCTTATGTGTCTTGGAGTCTGGGAGAGTCTATGGAGAGATCTGGTATGTGATGGTCGCGTATAGCTTTGTCGTCGTATTCCCCTGCGGTCTTGTGCCTGTCGCCCCGCCTCACCCCGCTCGTCCGCGCTTAGATCAGTAAGACATGCTGGACGGCCCCCGTCACTCAGAGCATGCCACCACCACCACCACCACCACCACCACCACCACCACCACCACCACCACCACCACCACCACCACCACCACCACCACCACCACCACCCTCCTGCTCCCTCCTCCTCCCTCCCACCCGTTCTGTTCCCTCCTCTCTCCCCCTCCTCCTCCAGCCCGTTTTGTTTCCTCCTCCTCCCCCTGCTCCCCCTGCTCCTCTCCCTGTCCCGCGCACCGCGGCCGGCACGTGGCGCCCGCCGCGGGAGCTGCGCGTCCGAGAGGCCAGGGGCCAGGGCCCCGCGGCCGCATCAGCATAAGAGCTTGCCGCGCCCGCGCCGCGACAAGAGCCTCCCGCTCGCCTTCTCGTCGTCCTCCTTCCTCCCTCCTCCGCCGCCCTCGCCTCCGCCTTCTCCTCCGCCTGGTCCTCCGCGTCCCTCCTGCTCATATTACTGCTCCTCTTCCGATATCCTCCTCCTCTTTCTCCTCCTCTTCCTCCTCCTCCTCGTCCTCCTCCTCCTCCTTCCCCCTCCCGTCCTCCCTCCCGACCTTCCTCAGTTTTTCCCCATCCCCCCTCCCAACCCTCCCATCCCTCCTCCTCCTCCTCCGGTGGAGGAGGCGGGGGAGGTAGAGGGGGAGGACGACGAGGCAGGTGGGAGGCGTGAGGCAATGGGGGCGGTGGGGATGAGGGGGGCGGGGGCGCGTTGAATGGAGGCGGGAGGCGGGAGGAACAAAGGATAGGCAGGGAGGAAAGAGGATAAAAGGAACAGGAGAAAGAGGGGAGGAGTTGGGAGCAGCGGCAGCGGCAGAACGAGGGTGGAGAGGGAGGAGGAGGAGGAGGAGGAGGAGGAGGAGGAGGAGGAGGAGGAGGAGCGGCAAGGGAGAAGGACGGAGGAGGATATGTAAAATGAGCAGAGGGAGTAGGAGAGGGACGGGAAGAAGGAACCCCCTATGTTGCATGCGGGCTCCAGCCGTCTCGTGAGTGCGAAGTTGATGGGGCGCGGTCGTGAATTTGGTCTGGCAGGGCGCCACAGATGGTGTCCACAGTCACCGATGTCCTACCAACATGTGCGGGTAATCGTGACACTAAAATGGACGAGGAGCGGGAGATGAAACAGAAACAGGCGTTGCTGGTGGTTATCTTGCCCCGCGTCTTTGTTGCTGCTCTTCATCCTTCTTGCCACCTCCTACTGCTCTCCCTCCGCCTCTTGTTGCGGTAGGCAAGCTTTGAGCTAATCGTCCACCTGCTACTTTCCCTGCTCCTCTTTATTATCCGCCTCTTCTGCTTCCTCTTCCTCCTCCTCCTCGTCCTCATTCTTCCTCCTTCTACGCCTGCTCCTCCAGCTCCCCCAGGCCCGCATAACACTCATCCTCCTCCCCGTGGCTCCTCACCATCCTTTTGTGCTGTATCGTCGGCTCTGTGATGTTGGGTCCTCGTTTTGAAGAAACGGTCCCCGCGTCTCCTCCTCCCGTGCCCCCCCCCATTGGGGGTACCACGTGCGTCCGCCACACCCGGTACAGCGTTTCGTTGCCCCATAGGGAGCTCCACCTGAGGCCCCAGTGGAGTTGGCCACATGCGTCCGCCACACCAAGTACAGCGCTTCGTGGCCCCATAGGGAGCTCCGCGTAAGGCCCCAGTGGGGGTGGCCACATGCGTCCGCCACACACAGTACAGCGTTTCGTGGCCCCATAGGGAGCTCCATGTGAGGCCCCAGTGGGGGTGGCCACATGCGTCCGCCACACACAGTACAGCGCTTCGTGGCCCCATAGGGAGTTCCACCCAAGGCCCCAGTGGGGGTGGCCACATACGTCCGCCACACCCAGTACGGCGTTTCGTGGCCCCATAGGGAGCTCCACCCAAGGCCCCAGTGGGGGTGGCCACATGCGTCCGCCACACCCAGTACGACGCTTCGTGACCCCATAGGGAGCTCCACCCAAGGCCCCAGTGGTGGTGGCCACATGCGTTTGCCACACCCAGTACGACGCTTCGTGGCCCCATAGGGAGCTCGACCCAAGGCCCCGGTGGGGGTGGCCACATGCGTCCGCCACACCCAGCAAGGCGCTTCGTGGCCCACTAGGGAGCTCCACCGAAGGCTCCAGTGGGGGTGGCCACATGCGTCTGCCTCCAGTACAGCGTTTCGTGGCCACATAGGGAGCTCCGCGTAAGGCCCCAGTGGAGTTGGCCACATGCGTCCGCCACACCCAGTAAAGCGCTTCGTGGCCCCGTAGGGAGCTCCATCGGAGGCCCCAGTGGAGGTGGCCACATGCGTCCGCCACACCCAGTACAGCGTTTCGTGGCCAGTGGGGCCGTCCGCATGCGTCCCGCACACCCAGTTTGGCATTTTCGCCCGCCCAGTAAAGCGATTCGGGGCCCCATGGGAAGCTCCACCGAAGCCCCCAGTGGGACCGTCCGCACGCGTCCCGCACACGCAACTTGACATTTGCACCCACTCAGTACAGCGCTTCGTGGCTTGCCTCAATAGGGAGCTCCACCGAAAACCCCAGTGCGACCGCCCACACGCGTCCCACACACCGAGTTTGGCAGTTTCACCCACCCAGTACAGCGCTTCGTGGCCCCATAGGAAGCTCCACCGAAGCTCCCATTGGGACCGTCGGCATGCGTCCTGGAAGCCCAATTTGGCATTTTCGCCCACCCAGTATAGCATTTAATGGCCCCATACGAAGCTCCACCGAAGCCCCCAGTAGGACCGTCCGCATGCGTCCTGGAAGCCCAATTTTGCATTTTCACACACCCAGTACAACGCTTCGTGGCCCCATATGGAGCCCCACCGCGGCCCCCAGTGGGACCGTCTGCATGCGCCCCGGAAGCCCAATTCGTCATTTTCACCCACCCAGCACAGTGCTTCGTTGCCCCATAGGGAGCTCCACCGAAGCCCCCAGTGGGACCGTCCACATGCGTCGTCCCACACACACACACAGACACACACACACACACACACACACACACACACACACACACAGGTGGGCAGTTTCACCCACCCAGTATAGCGTTTCGTGGCCCCATAGGGATCTCCACCGACGGCCCCAGTGCTACCGCCCGCATTCGTTCGCTCCACCCAGTGCAGCGCTTCGTGGCCCCACAGGGAGCTTCACCGAATAATAGATTCACAATTGCAGTGCCCACAACTGCATATGGTTGGGTCCTTCGCCAGGATAATTCCTCCCCCCCTCCCCCGCCCCCACTGCCTCCTTTTTGTCCCCCCTCTTTCTGCCCAGCATCGCGTTCTTCCTACTTCTCCACTGCCTCCTCTTGCTTCCCGCTAGCGCCGCCAGTTGCACAGTCACGGCAGGCCCCCAGTCGGCGAATCTCAAGAGAAGGAATCGATGATATGGCACTTTCCCACACCACCGGGCATGGACTGTTGCTTGAATGGGATCGCGACGAACTCCTCCTCCTCCTCCTCCTCCTCCTCCTCCTCTTCCTCCTCCTCCTCCTCCTCCTCCTCCTCTTCCTCCTCCGCCTCCTCATACTTCCTACTTCTCCTCCTTTTCCTCCTCCTTCTCTACCTTCTCCCTCTTCTGCCTCTCCTCCTCCTCCTCCTCCTCTTCCTCCTCCTCCTCCTCCTCCTCCTCCTCCTCCTCCTCCCCCTCCCCCTCCTCCTCCTCCTCCTCCTCCTCCTCCTCATCCTCCTCCTCCTCCTCTCCTCCTCCTCCTCCTCCTCCTCCTCCAGCCGTTCTGGCACAGGTGGCGACCCTGTGCTTGCACGCGCGCACTTCAGAGCGGCTCGCGCGTGCGGGCCATCCCTCTCGAACCTCTGGCCAGCGGGCGCGCCCGCGGCGGATGGGCAAGGCGTGGCAGTGCGGCAACTGTGCGAAGCAGCATGGCGGGGCGTTCGAGAACTACGGGTTCAGGACGCACTGCTACCGCTGCGGGCATGCCGCCCCGCGCTCGGCTCAGCAGCAAAGCTGGCCTTGGAGGTCGGGCTATGGCTATGGAGGAGCAAAGGCTGAGAGGCCGAACCGCTGGGCTGCTGGACCGCCCCGTCTCGGGCGCGGGGAGCAGAACGCCGAGGCGGACGCTCAGGCACGTACCACTGCAGCTCCTGACGGGGACGCCAAGATCATCGAGACGGACCCTGAGACAGCGAGGACCATGCTGGCCAGCATGGCCAAGGCGCATGGAGACGATCGATCGAGCTGGCCTGACGGCTGCAAGCAGCTTGTTGCCGTGTGGGACAAGGTTGTGCAGTCCGAGCCAAAAGAGGACGAGGTGTACCAGGCACCCGACTATGATAACATGTCCTCGTTCCAGCTTGGCCAGCGCATGCTGGGGGTCACTCAGAAGCTGGACAAGGCCAAAGAACGACTTCGAGACCGAGAGGCAGAGCTCGAAGCGGCGTTGGAAGCCAGAGACGCCGAACGTGAGATCGTGCGCAATCATGAGAACAGGAGGCAGAAGATCAAAGAAGCGCAGGCTGCTGCTTTCATGCGCGAAGCCGCCGATGGAGGACACGCTGAGACCGCGCATCCAGCTATTGCTCTCTGTGGGCAGGTGGCCAACCTGCAGAAGCGTTTGGGCAAGCCTGGGATGCCTGATGAACTCGCTGGGCCTCTCAAAGCACTTCAGCAAGCGCTCGAGTCGCTCGACAAGCAGCTGGCCGAGAGAGAGCAGCAGCAGCAGCAGCAGCAGCAGCAGCAGCAAGCGAATGTACCCAACCAGACACGTCAGCCTGTGCATGCTGACGTTGATGATGATGATGCTGATATGGCTGTTGACATTCCCGTACCTGACGAAGCAGATTATGAAGAAGTCTTCGAGCAAGCTGGACTCAAGCTGGATGGGGTCGACTCAGACGAGGAGAGCAAGCGAATCAAGGCAGCCAGAAGCCGCATGCTCGAGACAATGGTTGCAGCCAACATGGCCGATGTTGCAAAGCGGCGCAAAACCCAGCCCCCAGCTACTGAACATGCGCAAGACGGTCAATTGTGAGGCTGCGAGACATGGTCAAGTTGGCTGGGGGCAACAAGATGATGTACGTATACTTATGCGGGGCTGTGTGAAGCGGATTAAGGAGGGCCTGAAGCAAGGTCTTCTGGACGTACATGACGGGAGTGGTCGCAGAGGTGACGCAGTGGGCTACGGACGGTTGGTTCACGCTTTGGATCAGGTGCTCGTGCTTTTGGGCGTGCCTTTGGGAACTGGAGATGTCTCTAGTACTGGTGGTAGGGCTGAACCCTCTGAGCTGGCTGCCGACGGGCAGGTGGTCGTTGCCCAGGTCAGAGGCGATCCGCCCTGCGGGTCCTCCGACGGGAGGTCAGCCCTCGCAGGGGAGTGCAGAGGAGGCCCTGCCACCCATGAACGACGAGCACGCGACAGCGGTGGTGCTGAACCCTCTGGTCTGGCTGCCGACGGGCAGGTGGTCGATGCCCAGACTGGAGGAGATCCGCCCTGTGGGTCCTCCGGCGGGAGGTCAGCCCCTGCAGGGGGGTGCAGAGGAGGCACCACCGCACATGCACTACGAGCGCGGTCAGATGGCACTGGGGAGCTCGATGCTGATGCGGCAGTGTCGACGCAATCGCGACATGAGAGAGACTGGAGTTTTGTCACGGTGAATATCACGGCGGCGCAGAAGGAAGCTGTCAAGATGGTACTAGTAGCCACAGAGATCACAAAGATGTTTCCTAACACGGATGGCATTTTGTTTCAGGAGCACAAGATTCTCAAAGGCAACACAGGAGACGCGCAGATGCGTCTACAGCACCAAGGTTGGAATTGCCATATACCGCCTGCTTACAAAGGTCAAGGACATGCCGCCAGCTCTGGAGTCGCGGTTGGAGTCAGACAAGATATTGCGTCGGCGGTGCCGCCTGACCTTGGTGGAGTATGTGCACCACAGTGGAGATGGGCTATGCAATGGGTCGATGGTATGCTGCCAGGTGGGTTCATTCTTGCGTCCATATACTTGATATCAGGGCACAAGGTGCGTGATTATGAGGACGAGAACAAGCGAATCATCATGCTGGTGATGGAGCAGCTGCAGAGGCTAGGAAGGCCTTTCATCATAGGCGGGGACTGGAATATGACTCCGCAAGAGCTCACCGACCTTAACATCCTTGCGCAGGTACCAGCGATGATAGCAGCTCCCACGCAATGGACATGTGCATGTGGAGAAGGGCGAGTGCTCGACTACTTTGTGGTCAGTCAGCACTTCAAAGGACTCATTATGAATGTGGCCAGGATTGAGGGGCTCTCGATAGCGACGCATTGGGGTGTTCGGCTCACGCTTTGTGTGGGACCAGGTGCAGCTCTTGTACAACAGCTCAAGGTTCCAAAGAAGTTGCCGAAGGCATGCCCGCTAGGAGCAGCGCCCCCGCCGCCATCATATCAGCAAGTTCAGCGTGAATGTGAACATGCCACAGACCGTGAGGACCTACATTGGTGTTTTTCTCAATGGCATGCCTTAGCTGACCAAGAACTCGTTCGCCGATTTCAACTAGAGGATCGACACGGACGAGCCTGCAGGGGGCGGGCACAGTTCACAGAGCCCGAATTCAAGATGGTGGCTGCGGTCCGCAAAGCGCCAGGACACTCACCTCCAGGAGATCCAAGGTCCAGGCAGTGGAGGCGCGCTTCAATGGTCATGGTTGATCTCATGCATGCAAGCAAGCGGAGTTGGTCCGCAGACTGCAAATTCATTCAAGACAGGCTTAACACCATGCAGAACCTCAAGAGGAAAAGGCTGGACATGGGCAAAGCTTGGGACATATGGTGTTACAGGTATGATAACGAGTTCAGTTGGGAGGATGAGTGGCTGAGAGAAGCTAGCTGGACTGCGGCCAAGGAAGCTACTATCTCGGAGGTGAAGTTTGCTAATAGCCGTGTAAAGCAGTGGCGCAAGTTGATTGCCGACGTGATTGAGAAGGGCGGTAAGCAGGCTCACAGATGGTCTAAGCTACCCGCGATGTGGACACAGGCCGACATACACCCCGCGCAAGGTGTGAGATCCCATGCGCTCCGTTTACAGTCAGACTTGGAAGAATGGAAGCAGGTGTGGAGATATCAACAAGGGGAGCGAAGTTTTGGTGAAGGTTTACGATTGCAGACACATGACGAGGAGGTGAAGATGTTAGATCCTGCGTGCATCAGGAAGGTGGCCACTACGTTTAAGGTGAACACTGCTTCAGGCATTGACAACCTAGGCCCCAGGAATGTCGCCCTGCTCCCAGACAACGCGCTCACAGCCTTTGCAGAGCTCATGCACAAGGCCGAGGAGGGCACCGACTCATTGGGTTGCTACCTGACCTTCTACGAGTGTACAACAAGTGCCACAAAACGGACCAGCAGGAATGGCTCAATAAGAATGTCAAAGACTACCACTATGCTGTTGCCGGGCGAAGTTCTGAGCAGGCGGTGCGGTCGCAATCACTTCTTGCAGAAGCTGGGCTTGCTCTCAAGAGGCACACCGCAACTGTTATGATTGCTCTCAAGAAAGCGTTCGAAAAGATTCCCCATGCCAATTTATGGGACGTTGGCTGCCGACATGGTTTCAAGAAGTCAAGATTGGCGCTGCTACTCAAATCGTACGCTGGTGGCCGCATGATCAAGCATGGCGACATGGTGTCAGGGGCGGTCAAGACGAATCACGGTGTCATTGCGGGATGTGGTTTCGCGACAACGATGATGATGCTATTCACTTTAGGGGCTTGCGAACAAGTGTACGAGTTGTGGCCGTCACTAAGTCTAACGCAAGTGGTTGATGACGGGAGCTTGCAAGCTACGGGTACTCACGACCAAGTGCTCAAGATTATCATACCAGCTGCCCGCGTGCTGTGTAAGGAGTTGGTGGAGCTTGGACTGGAGCTAAGCCCCAGCAAAGGACACGTAATAGCGACCAGCACTCAGTTGGAGAAGCAGATTGAGGCGGCGTTAAAGCAGCACAAATTTCGGAGGCATCGCAAAGTGCGACAGCTCGGTCATGATCGGACGTTACGACAAGGATCAGGAGGAGAAGTACAGCATGCTCGGGTACTCGCCACATCTAGAAGGATTTCTCGGTGCAGACGTTTGGCCATGGGTGGACGACAGATGGGGCGCCTATTCAGAGGAGGAGGTTTGGCGTCAGTCACCTACACTGTCAAGGTGAAAGGGATGTCAGATACACAATTAAAACAAGTCAGGAGCATAGCTGGTCATGCACTGTTTGGATCAGCGCGTGGCAGGTGCAGAACAATGGAGTTTCAACTATCCCACTGTCCCCGAGCTGATCCTACCTTTGCGGCCGATGAATATCCTGTGGTGTACTGGCTCAGAGCGATGCACGGACAGTGGGTGAAGCATCGCGCGATGGCCTTGGCCTTTATGCAAGCACAAAACAACGGTGGTACATGGAGGAGCGTACGAGGGCCAGCGGGTGCAGTCGTGCCCACTCTCAAGCGACTGGGATGGAAGGCAACGGCGTGGGACTGTTGGCATACTGAACGTGGGATGAAGTTAGATTTGCACGACATAGGCCCTGCGACGCTTAAGAAGATAGTCAATCAAAGTACGCAAAGACGCCTACTGCGCGAGATACCACTTCCTAGAGGTATGGAAGGGCTCACTGGCCCGCCTTTGCTTGAACCTGCCAAGCGCTTCATCACTCAGCTCAGGGCACAGCAGGATTTCAAAGGTGCTGGGCTTGTTCGTACTTGGTTGGCTGGAGGTTTCTTATGCCAAGAGCGGTTGCATCAATTTCGCGCAGTGCATAGCCCCTTGTGTGCAAAGTGTGGTGTGGAAGCTGGCACGGATACTCATCGCATCTATCGATGTGACTGGCACGCGCTGGAGCGTTTCAGTTGGACAGGGGAAGAACGTGCCTTGCTACGATGGGGACGTAAAGAACATGGGCAGCGACATCCTCACACAATGATGACGACAAAAGCCTTGATGGAGGACCCCACTTTCAACTCACCCATGCCGACCAGCGAGAACATAATCAATTGGCACAAGTGCACTGTTATTGGACTCATCAGTGGTGTGGTGTGCATTGATGGCAGCTGTATTTTTCCACACTGTGAAGTTCGAGCACGTGCTGGATGGTCCTTTGTCATGATTGATGAGGCTGGTGCTACAGTGGCGGCGGCTTCGGGACCTGTACCGTATCCCTGGCAGACCTCAGGTGCCGGTGAAATCTGGGGCGCAACAAAGGCCTTGCAGCACAAGCCAGCAGGGCGCATCACTATTGTCACCGACTACAAAGATCTCAAGACAGCATGGACGTTGGGATTTCCATACGGGTGCCAGGCTGGGCATCAGTATATGGAGCTGTGGAAGATTTTTTGGCGGGTTGCACAAGACATCGGAGTTGACGAGATTGAATTCGAGTGGATTCCCTCGCGCATGACGAGGAGCAAAGCTAATGATCAAGGTATCAATATGACGTACTGGAACGGGAACAGAAGTGCTGACTACTATGCGAGAATGGGGGCGGACGGCCACCCACGCGAGAGGCCCAGTGAGCAGGTCAGGAAGCTGCGGGAGGCCGCCGTCCCGCTCACCTTGAGATGTGTGCTGCGCATCTTGCGGCTGTGTCAGAAAGGAGGATGGAGTGATGCACAGGTGAATGAGAGCAGAAGAGTAGATCGCAGTTCCTTTCTTGTCCTCTCTGAAGATGGAGGACATGTCATTCATAGGTTTAGGGGGCGATGGGTGTGCGGAAGGTGCGGAGATAGCCGTGCTCGGCGGTGTGACCTTGCGGGGCTTCCGCGCGGTGGTGACCCTAAAGGGGTCAGAGAAGCGCGCCCGTCCCATAAACTCTGGCGTGCTGGCCCAATGATCTGGTGTTCAGAATGTGCTGCTAGGTGTGTCTCGAGGGCTTTTCTCATTTCTAAGCCGTGTTTAGGTAGGCCGCCCTTGGGTTCTCCGAGGCATTTCAAGAGGAGGTACCTCATCCAAGGGAAAGGGCCCTCTGGAGAGAAGGTTGGAGGTGGTTTCTACAGGCCTGTTCCAATCTTCGTTTGTGTTGAACGCTGTGTTCGGCGTCTCTGAGGTTCTTTTTGTGGCCTGGTGCATCGTTCTCGGCACACCTCGTCGTAATCCAGAGTCTCCAGAGCCTCCTCCACCTCCTCCTCCTCCTCCTCCTCCTCCTCCTCCTCCCTCCTCCTCCCTCTCTCGCTGCATCTACCTCCACAGGCCTCGGACGGCTGTTGGCAGATGCGCCAGGCGAGGGCGCGCCGCGACTCTGCCCTGGAGCCTCCTGCCTGTTCTGGTCGTCGTCGTCGTCGTCGTCGTCGTCGAGCGCGGAAGCGTCGAGCATCGTCGAGCGTCCAGCGCGAAGTCGGGCACGTCCCTATACAGGAGGAATATGCTTCCCGCTTCGCGTGTCCCCACCAGCTCCACGTTTTGCATTCAATTCATCAGCAGCTTGCAGACCCTGGCCGTCGGTTACCCTGGCAGTCAGCACCTGCAGCTCGCTGCACTGTTGCAGCGCCTGGCAGTGTTGCAGCCCCGCCCCCTCTTTGGCGACTTCCTGGTCCCGTTCTAAGTGGCGGTGTTAGGCCTGCTTCTGCTTGGTTAATTAGCCCCCCGCGCGGCCCGCCTGGACTTTGACTCGCCGCTGTTGCGCTCCTGCCTGCGGCTGCCGACAAACAAGTATCCCCACCAGCCTACCTTTCTCTTTCGTGTGCAAGTTAGGCTCCGGCGTGTTAGCTGTAGCTCTGGACGGCGCGCGGTCCTTCGGTTGGCGCTCGCGAACAAAAAAGTATCCCCACCAGCCCATTGAGAAGCCCCTGCCCATGAGAGCTGACGGGAAAAGGGACGAAGAAACACATCTAGGGAAACAAAGCGAGCAACCATGGTGAACCGAGAGATCTCTGGGAGCAAGGGGGTGGCCTTGGAAGGCCTATCAGGCCATCCCTGGGGACCGCGTGGGGGCGAGGGGAAGAGGAGGAGGAGGAGGAGCAGGAGGAGGATGAGGACGACGAGGAATAGGAGGAGGACGCGGATGAGGACGAGGAGGACGAGGACTCGGCTGCTGCTGCTGCTGCTGCTGCTGCTGCTGCTGCTGCTGCTGCTGCTGCTGCTCTGGGAGTTTTGGGGCCCTCCTGGAACCCTGTTGGTAACCCTGGAAGGCTTCTTAGGATCACCTTGGAGGCCATCGATTACAGGATGGGGGGGGCTCCAATTCAGCTCCCCCCTCAGGAGCCGGCAACCCGCTTCTTTGGGCTCTTTTGTAGCGCTTTGGGGCGCTCTTGGAGCGGTTGGGAGCCATCTTGAGCCAGCTTGGGCTATTTGAGCCATCTTGGAGGTCATCTTGGGATCTCTGAGGCCGCTCGGGGGCCTCTTGGGGGCCTCTCGGGTGCCTCTTGGGGCCCCCTTGGGATCCGCTTGGAGCCATCTCGGTGCTCTCTTGGGAGCCCTGGAGCGCCTCTTGGGCCATGTTCGAGGCTATCGATCAAAGGAGGGAAGCTCCCGATCGAGGTTCCCCCCTCGGGGGCCACCATCCTCGTGAGGGGTGTCAAAAATTGGCCCTCCCAGGGGCCGAAAAAGGGCCCTCCAACCACCCGCGACCCCCCAAAAAAAGTCCAGGGGAGGGGGTAGGGGGAGGAGTCAAGACTCCCTCCCCGCCCGCGAGCCGTCTCGCTCACCCCCCCCCCGCCCTCCCAACACATACGTATCACCCGAGTCTGGCCCGAGCCTCAGCATATTCAGCAGTCGTCTTTGGATGGGCAGCTACTGGTGGCGAATCCGCCGCCGCCGCCGCCGCTGCCCGCCGCCGCCGCCGCCGCCGCCTCCGCCGCCGCCGCCGCCGCCGCCGCTGCCCGCCGCCGCCGCCGCTGCCCGCCGCCGCCGCCGTCGCCGCCGCCGCCGCCGCGCCGCCCGCCGCCGCCGCCGTCACCGCCGCCGCCGCCCCCGCTGCCAAATCGCCGCAGCCGCTGCCCGTCGCAGCCGCTGCCGCCACCGCCTCCGCCGCCGCCCGCCGCGCCGCCGCCGCCGCTGCTCGCCGCCGCCGCCGCCGCCGCCGCTGCCCGCCGCCACCGCCGTCGCCGCCGCCGCCGCCGCGCCGCCGCGCCGCCGCCGCTGCCGCCGCCGCCGCCGCCCCCGCTGCCAAATCGCCGCAGCCGCGCCGTCGCAGCCGCTGCCGCCACCGCCACCGCCGCCGCCGCCGCCACCGCCGCCGCCGCCGCCGCTGCCGCCGCCGCCGCCGACGACCCCGCCGCCGCCGCCGCCGCCACCGCCGCCGCCACCGCCGCCGCCGCCGCAGCCACCGCCGCCACCGCAGCCGCCGCAGCCGCCGCCGCCGCCGCCGCCAAGTGTACTTTGTATTGTTTTTGGACAGGGATGGTTGGGGTATGTCGCATCGGGTTGGCTGCGCATGCTCCGAATTTGGAGGCGGAATGTGTTTTGTACGTTTTTTTACAAGGAATGGTGGGGGGCTCTCATGGTTCCTGGTTGGCTGCCAGTCGCCAGGGGGAGGGGGTCTTTATTAATAGGGAACAGTGATAAATCCCTCCCCAGGAAGAGGGGCTTTTCGAAGAGGAAAGAAATAATCCCGTTAGACCACCTACGCCCAGAGGGCTGGTGGGAGTCAAGAATAGTAGGAAAGTAGTGCGGTGTCGATGTTTGGTGTTCATCCCGCTGTGTTTGGTCTTTCTTTGATTCGTACGAATTGTTCCACCAAGAACCGCCTGTGGGAGGACAGTCTCGACCGAAGTCTAGCGTCGAGCGCAGTCGAGCGTCAAGCCGTCGTCGAGCACTTGCGCGTCGTGCGCCAGAGCGGCCCTGCGCCGAGGAAGACGTGAAGGGCAGGCAGCCCTTCGACCTGATGATCGAGAGGCCACCCGCCGCAGAGAGTTCGCCCGCCCCCGCGAGTAGTGGACCACAACGGGCACCTCCAGTCCGCGAGGTGTCCCGGTGGCTGGTGGCCTTCGGCCCATCCCGCCACCGTGCCCTGGAGCGGTCGTTTGGCGACCCGAGGCCCTCTGAGACTGTCTGAGAGGCCTCGTTGGGCCCTCCTGGCCCGCCTGTGGGCCCTTCTGGCCGCAGGCATCGATGTTATTTCGTTCGGCCTTAACACGTTCGCTTTCACCCTTCATGTTCTCGACGCCAGACGAGGGTTCGGGCGGCGGCGCGTTCTGCGCGTAAATGAACGCGCGGGAGCCACTCAGTTTTGTCCTGCGTGCCAAGCTGAAGATTTGGAGGGGGGCTCAGAGTGTAAATTCACACACGGCATGCACTTTCTGTTGTATGGCGGAACCACTCAAGGATTGGGCGGGGCCGCGTCCAGTATGTTAGCTCAGACGCGGGATGCATTTTCTGTTGACCAGCGATCCCTCTTGACGATTAGAGGGTGGCAGGCTTGGTGTGTAAATTCAAATTCCAGACGCACGTCTCGTTATGCGGCGCCTCCACTGAACACTGAACGACATGTGTTTTTGGCGCTTGGTGCAATCTGAAACTAGCACTGGAAGGGTCGATCGTCAGGGTGAGTTTATTGACGTTAAGAGAATAAAATATGTACATGTGTACACATACAAAGATGTTACACATCAGAACTCCACGCCCCCACTTAACGATCGATGCTCCCTCTTTCTAGCATCAAGCGCAAAGCAACATCTCGTGAAGTTGCTACGCAACCTACGGATAAGTGCCCTGTGTGTGTGTCTGAATGTGCACACTAAACTTGTCACCGGCCGATCGTTAAGTGGGACCGTCAGACAACCAGAAATGTTGCCCGTGAGCTAATTTACACAACGGACGCGCCCCCCGCCCAATCGTTAAGTGGGTTCGTTGGTCGGTGCGTGCGTCCCATGCTTGAGTTTACATACCGAGCGCGCTTCGGGGTGCCTGGAGAGAGGGCGCACGAAGACGACGACAACGACGACGACGTCGACGATGGAGGTCCTCGCGAACCTGCAGGTAAAGGCAGGTGCTTCGGCGAAAACACGACTGCGAATGCCCTCCCATCTCACCTTCCCCTTCCGGCTTTCTTTCCCCAGTTCCCTTGCCTCCCTATTTCCTCCCTCGCCTCTCTCCCCTCCCTCCCCTTGTCTTCCCCTTCCTCTCCATCTTCCCTGCCGCTACCTCCCCCTTTTCCATTCTCCCCTCCAGCCCCCTCCATTTCTTCCCTCGTCCCTCCTTCCCTTCACCCCCCCCTCCCTCCCAACGCATCAGGAGGTGTCAGAAACCAGGAGACACCAACGGAAACCACGGCGAGCCCCACTCAAACCACGAACGGTTCTTGAAGCAACACAAGCCGAAAGCAGGTTCGACATCCACACAGCCAGGGACATTCTTTCAAACTGAACTTCGGAAAAGTATATCGTTGAATGATGTGCCAACGGCGACATCCACAGGATGATCTTTAAGTGATGTTCGCCTTTCAATGTTGGCAACGTTCGAGGGTGCACATGATGGCCGCGCCATCGATTCACCCTCTCTTGGCGTGCGCGCCCGGTGGCAACGTTGAGAGGCGGATATGACTTCATGCCCAGATGTTGTTCCAAGTAGATCTTTTCAGACAGAGGTGAATGTTTCTGAGGGGGGCCCTCTACGATCTCATTTTGGGAGGGTCCAGGTCTGCAGCTCGGGGCGGCGCGGGGGTGGCCGCCAGCCGGGTCGATTTGGCCTGGCCAAGGATCGGGCCGGGCGAAAGGGGGGGATTGGGAAAGGGGGGGTTACGAAATTTGCTGCATGCAGCTGGTTTCGGCCTCACCGAGGGGCCCGTTCCTCGATACATGGCGCCTCCCGGCGCCGGGAGGCGCCGGGAAAATCAGCTACGTGAGCTGATTTTCAAACCCCCCCTTTGCTATCCCCCCCTTTCGCCCGACCCGAAAGGAGCGGGAAGTTCGGATATCTCTTGATGCCCGGGTGTGGTTCCAAGTTCACCGGGCTCGAAAAAAAACATGCGGGGAGACGCTTTGGGACCTCGGGAGACTTGAGAATATGTGGGGCCCGGGCCCTTCAAACATATTTTCAGGATGGAGGAGGAGCAGGAGGAGGAGGAGGAGGAGGAGGAGGAGGATTGAGGAGGAGGAGGAGGAGGAGGATTGAGGAGGAGGAGGAGGAGGATTGAGGACTGTTCTTCAGGGGATTGAGCAAGACATCTCCAGACTCTCCAGTTCGTGCCTTGCAAGCACGGCGACGGCTTTCCCCTCTCTTGCGCTTGGGCCATGTCTCCCGTTTTTCTTCCGTCCGGTTTCAACATGTGCGCCTTTTGGTTCCCCGCGCGTTCGTCCGGATGTTTGGTTCTGCTCTGGCCTTTGTTCCGCCTTGTCTTTCGCCCATTGCCAAAGAGGGTCACCCCTGGGGGGGGCACCAACTGCTCATGGAAGTCAATGTTCCAGTATCGAATCTCGAGGAGTCGAGCTGTGGATCGACTACAAAATCTATTTGACCCCGAATTAATGTCCCCCATCACATCTACGACGAATGCGTAGAGTGCTCGTACATTGACCGGGAATTCTACGAATCGTTCTGTAGACTCGATGGGGAAATTGATTGGGGGGCAAGTCGATGTTGTAGCCGATCCTCTTTCCGAAGGAGGTGTTTGGCCGTTGGAGGGTCGTCTGGAAGGCGACGGGGTGCTCTCTTGGGAGGCCCGCCTCCTCGAGGGGAAAAAAAGCGTCCCCTCGAGCCCGTTGGAGAGACCTGAAGGGGAACTGGGACACACAAATAGATACACACAAATAAAAATATTCCCATATTTCCCCATATTTTCTGGGTTTCTGTCTTCCCCCCCACTTCCCATATTTTCCCATATTTTCTGGAGATCGACGATTGATTGTGTCTGTGTGTTTCTTCTCCTCCTGAAGACCACCCGCTTCGGCTCGCCCGCCCAGCCCCGAGCCGCTCGACGTCGGGGCTGCTGCAGCTGGCCATTGCCCAGACGCCGGGCGCCCCGGCAGAACTTCGAACCGGCGGTCTTCCGTCGCCCTCGGGGCCCTGCAGGCGAGACGGAGTTCGGTCGGCGTTCTCGGCCCCCCCGGGGCCCTCGCCAGGCCCCGGGGCCGTCAGAAAACGCCTCGGGGTGAAGAACGGGTCCCCGGGGATCCCCCTCCTCCTCCTCCTACTCCTCCTCCTCCTTCTCCTCCTTCTCCTCGTCCCCTCCTCCTCCTCCTACTCCTCTTCCCCCTCCTCCTCCTCCTCCTCCTCCTCCTCCTCCTCCTCCTCCTCGTTCTCCTCCTCCTCCTCCTCCAGTCATCGGGAGGTCGGGGATTCGCGTCTCGAAGTAGATCGAAGCGTCGGACGTCTGGGTGTGGGGCGGGGCGTTCCAGCCAGGAAGTGCATCGCCGTCGAGGGATCGGGAGGTTGCCGCCTCTTCCTCGGCGGAGGGCGGCGGGAGTAACGAAAGCGAAGGCGCCTCCACCGACGGAGGCTAGCGGAAGGCCAGCGGAAGCCAGCGGAAGTAAAATGAGCCTCCCTGAGACCGTCTATACGCAAGAGCGACCCATGGGTAAGAGTGACCTTTGGTGCGCGGCATTAGGGGGGCGCGGGGGAGCCAAACCCAAGCGCGCAAGCCGCTGATATCGCAGCGCGTTCGGCGATTGGGGGACCCATGGGAGCCCGCACCAAAGATCACTCCAGCGAAAGGTCACTCTTTCGTCTAGCCGACGAGAGGTGGCGATTCGTTGGTCTGCGCTCATCTTTGATATGTCTTGGGCATTTTCTTGTTACAGCTTTCACTTCGGCATGCTGGGAACCATTGTCGGCTCCAGCACAAAAAACGAACATGCTAAAACAATGTTGTTTGTACGTGTTCAGGTCTGTCGCCCCCCCCCAGCTGCTCATCGTCGCACTCTCCGACGTCCGAGCGTCCTTCTTCCTCTCGGCCCCCCCCCCCGCCCCCTCTTTGCCCGCCGGCCAACTCGCTAGTCAGGCACCTTTCTACAGTCGGGGCCCTGAAGAAGGAACCCTTTTCGTTGGGGAGGGGCTCCGCGTTCCTTGAGTGTTTCACAGCTTGCCTCAGGTTTTCCTTTTGTTTCCGATGGGAAATCGAAGTTTAACTTATGGAGAAAAGGGGCCTCGTTTCTTATTTTGGGTTCCTCAGGTCAAGGCCCCGACTGTAGCTTCTCGCTGGAGCGGAGTTCGCCGCCTCGCCGCCGACGGCAGGAACTGCTCCGGCCTGGCGGTGTCCGTCGACGGAGCCCGCCTGCGGACGGGCCGGGGGCTCCCGGGCGGCGTCAGACCGCCTCTGCTGCCGCTCTCCAGCTCTGCGCACGGAAACCATTTTCGGCGCTGGGGCTCGCACGCGGCCCCTCCTCCGAGGGGGCACGGCTGTAAGGGTAGCCTTAGGTCGGCCCTGTCCCCCTTACGGGGGGATTCTGGACGAACAGTTTTTTTTGTTTTTTATAATAAAAAAAAAACGTTCAAAAATACCGAAAACATGCCCATCTGTGGATGTTGCGGCGAGGACGGGAGAGCGGGAGCGAAGACGGCAGGGAAGACAGGGAGCAGGCTCCGGCGAGAAAGCGAAGAACGGCAAACACGTCGCGTGTGTTTGTCTGCGTCTTCCGTGTGTCCAGGGCAGATGAGGAGCGCTAGACAAACCCCGAGGTTTTTGAAGAAACATGAGCCAACCTTTTGGGACAGAGGGTTTCCAAGCAAACAGCGCTAAAAACGTCGCATTTGTTCGTTTGTGTCTTCAGTTTGCCAAAGAAGATGACAAAACAAAACGATAGACAAGCGCCGAGGGCCCTTTTTTTGAACCAGCTTTGATGAGCCCGTTTTCCACCACCACTCGGACAGGGAGGAGGAGGCAGAGGAGGAGGAGGAGGAGGAGGAGGCAGAAAACGAAGGAGGAAAAGGAGGAGAAGGAGGAGGACCTCCCGTCTCCCCTGTTCTACCTGTGGTGGTGGTGGTGGTGGTGGTGGAATGTTGGCCCATCAAGCCTGCTGGGGCAGAGGAGAGGACTCCCGGACCCCCGCCAGGTGGCAGCGGGCCCGCTGCCACGGGAACGCCTTCCTGGGCGTGGGCGACGGCACCAGGCGAGCCCCCAGCTTCACCGCGCCGCGCCGCCCCCCCCCCCCCCTCCCCCCTCCGGCGCCGCTCCTCCTCCTTCTCCTCCTCCTCCTCCTCCTCCTCCTCCTCCTCTCCTCTCCTGCTCCTCCTCCTTCTCCTCCTCTCCTCCTCTTCCTCCTCCTCCTCCTTCTCCTCCTCCCCCTCCTCCTCTTCATCCTTTTCCTTCTCCTCTTCCTCCTCCTCCTCCTGCTTCTCCTCCTACGCTCGACTGACAGAAGGTTTCCTGTGGCGTTCTTGGGGTGCCAGAACAGAAGCAATCGAGTACGGCTCGGTTCAAGGTGCAACTTGCGGGCGGCGCGGAAAATGCAAGAAGGACAGATAGGCCGAGAATAGTATATAGAGTAGGCGCCCGCCAGGTCTTCGAGTATAGCACTAACCGTAGTAACCAAGTACACCCCATGAGTAGTAAGACCTATCCCCCCACGTTATCCATTGGCAGTGCCTCCTGGGATGGCAAGAAGCAGCGAACATAGAAAGCACAGAGTGACGCCGTGTCGGCGTCAGCCTCGATAGCTGTGCCAAGCAAAGTGCCGCTGCTAGAATATGCAGCATGTACCCCTTGATGGTAAGACCCACCTCCTGTACCCTATTATGTAGCCGACGCCTTCCCTTCGTTTATTTTGTACACGCTGCGGAAAGAGTGCATTGTTGCAAGAGAGAGTATTGTTGAGCGAGTGCGCCTTGACGTACACGTGGGCAAATTGCTCACGTGTGCGTCATGTGACGCAAAGCGGCCAAAAGAAGTGCCCGATCTGTGGGCAGGGCTTTTTGTTCACCTTCAACCTCAAATGGGAGGGGAGTGTACACAAGCACGACGAAGTATATCGTAACGTGAGTGGGGAGGATGGCCAAGGAGCGAGTGACAGGTTTTTATGGTTGACCCCGAACGTTAGCAATTAAGGGCGGTGAGGCAGCGATATGTGCCAGAATAAAAAAGTCCGAGCTGTGGGCAGGGGTTTCAGGTTGACCCCAAACTTTGAATATGAGGGTCTCTGGTTGACCCCGAAACGTAGCTGACTGGAGCAGTGAGTCCTCCACTTCCACCTCACCAGTAACCGCTCGCCAATTCCCAACCCGAGGCTAGAGTGAGGCAGGGTGCGCACAGTGAAGGGTTGCTGAGGTCGGGCAAGAGAAGGTATGGTGGCTCTGCGGGCTGCCTGTCATAGCCTGTGGATAATACAGGCTTGCAGGTAGCCAAGTGGGCAAGACGGTATGCTGGCCACTGGGTTGCCTGTCGTTTCCTGTGGATAGAGGCTTGCGCAGTAAAAGCATGCAAGTTCTTCCATATGGTAAGTAGACGCCTCTTCAGTAGAGGAGTGAGTCACGCGAGCTGCAGAGTGCAGCATTGAATTAGACAAGAGCATAGTGTGGCAGCTCTTGGGTTGCAGCCCAGGGTTTTCTGGGTTTACCCTGAACCACCTCGGCACCAGGACCCACGTGAATGTTGAAACTAATATTCTTCTCGGGTTTAGTGCGAACCCATGTTTTCGAGCTGTCTGTGATGCGATCGAAAGTGTCGCAAGGCTGGCCTGTAAGGCTTGGCCTACTCATGTTGAGCGCTCCGTGCATTTCCCACCTCCTCCTCCTCCTCCTCCTCGTCGTCCTCCTCCTCCTCGTCCTCCTCCTCCTCCTCCACCACCACCCGAAGGCAGCGTGCGGATGCCCGCAGCCTGCCGGTCGCCACGAGCCTTCTCCGCTGTCTCCGAAATCCTTTGCCCACGGTGACCTCGCGGGAAGGGCGGCCCGCGGCATTCATTCGGCGGCCTAAATGAAAGAGAGGGAAAGGTCTTCTAAGAAGGCGGCGGGGCTTCTCAGAAGCGCTCCTGCCTTCTGAGAAGTTTTCTGCGTCTTCGGGGAAGGTTCCGGAGACTTCTGAGAAGGCTGGTGAACTTCCGAGCCTTCTGAGAAGGCCCGCCCCTTCTCACTTCCCCCCTCGCTCGCCGCCGATTCACTCGATGGGATCTGTTCACTGCTTCTTGAGGTCGGTGCCCTCGGTTGCTGCCACGGGAGTGCGGGATGCGTTTAGTTTAGGGCACATCCAGAAGCTCATGTCTTTTGTTGCGGGCAGGAGGCGACAGCACCCTATGAGGCGTTCCAAAAGTGGCCTTGCCTTCGCGAGCCACAGGAGTTGTCATCCCTTCCTGGGCGGAAGGCGGCGGAAAGCCGGCGGAAGGTCGAAGGAGGTATGTAAAACGATGTCGTTTCCGCCGGCGGAAGCCGGCGGAAGCGGAAGCCGGCGGAAGGGTGGCGGCAACCGGCGGAGGCAAAGGGCAACCCTCCAAGAGATGGCAATGCTGTTCGGGTTCCGGGTTTCCGGAGCCCGCCATATGTAGCAGCCAGGTCTGTGTTGGGTGCTTCTTCTCCTTGCTGTCTCTGCCGCCCTCCTGCGCCCCCTACTCCTCGCCCCGCCTCGCTCCCTCGGGGCTTTCCTCGCTTCCTCCTGCTCGGTCTTTTCCGCCTCCTCCCTCGAGGTGTGCCCCCTGATGGTTTCACTCTTGCAGTCGTCCTGTTCGTACAGCCCTCCGTTCATGAAGAGGCTGCAGCTTTGTGTTATACCCAGTGTCTCCTGGCTTGTGTGTTGGCTCGCTGTGGCAGGAGTCTCGGCACGGGCTGCCCACGAGGTCGCACTTTTTCCTTGCACGCCCCGAAGTTACATCACCACGGACTACTACCCGGACGCCGAGCAGATGACGGACGAGCAAGTGCGGGAAGTGATCGACAAGGCGGGCTGACGCTGACTTCTCGGGGAGTGTTGATGGGCAGATATGTGCCACTGGCGCAAAAAGGTGTGGCAACAGGCATGGGAGAGAACGTGCGGTGCCAGTGCTCGCCAGGGAGAGAAAGGTGGTGAGCACAGACTCGCTTGGCCACTCGAGGGCGCCAAGCGCTGCCACTCCTGGGCGGATGGCGACCCCACCAGGCGCAGAGCAGGTCCCGCGGGCGCAGAGCCACTGCGCCCGCAGACGCTGAAGGATGCAAGTCCGCTGCCACGCCCTGACTCTGCCGCGCCGTGGGAGGGGTACCCGTGGGTCGAGGGAGGAACAACCACCCAGACCAGACCATTGGCGTTTACGAAACGGCCCTGGGCGTTCACTGCACGGCCCTGCCCTGTTCGATTCCTTCTTCGAGCCGCGTTTACGAGACGGCTTCGCGTGTCGGGGTGATTAGATGGGGGTGGGTTTTTGGACTCGGAGGGGATTGGCGGCAAGGTGCGCGGGTAGGGGTGGGGTGGGTGGGGGGGCAGAACGGCGGGGGGGGCCAGAAGGCGGGTGGAGGTGGGGGGGGGAGGGGGAGGCGGGGGGGTGGAGGTGGGGGGGCGGGGGGGGAGGGGCAGAACGGCGGGGTGTGGCCACGGGGCTGATTGACGGGCAGGGGGCGCGGGTGGGGTGGGGCGGGGGGGGGGGTGCGAACGGCGGGGGGGGGCAGGCAGGAAGGAGGGGGGGCGGCACACAGCCCCCGCCGCGGTGAACTTCGCTTCCGGCCTCGCTGAGCTGTCCGACGGCAGGACGTCGGGCGGCTCGGAGCGCAGAGTCTTCGCACGCCAGCCTCGATGCCAGGCTCGGGAAAAAACAAAAAACCAACGCCTCGTATCACACACACACACACACACACCCACACACACAGAGTGACTAAAGACAGCAAGGTGGCGCAGCAAAGCTGCGGATCCCAGGGGGACTGCGACCAGAGACGCAGGGCACTCCAGAAAGGGCCCCGCCTGCGAGGGCTCGAAAAGTTGAAGCCTCTCCCTGGGCGGAAGGCGGCGGAAGGCCAGAGACACGGCGGTGGTCCGCCGCCGGCAGGCGGCGGCAGAAACGAGTGAGGCGTCAACCTTCCGCCCTTCCGGCTGGCGCCGCCAACCTAGAAGGACGACGACCACGACGACCACGACGACAATGACAACGACGAGTTGGTGACCCTGAACCAGGCTCGGGGCATGGGGCGGGCGGTTGAGGGAGGAGAAGGCGGAAAAAAAGGAGGAGGAAGAGGAGGAGGAGGAGGAGGCGGAGGAGGAGGAGGAGGAGGAGGCAGGAGTAGGAGGAGGAGGAACGGGACCAGCAAGGTGAGGAGGACGAGAAAGAGGAGGAGAATCATGTTGCTGCTGCTGCTGATGATGATGATGATGATGCTGATGCTGATGCTGTTGCAGCTGCTGATGATGATCATGATGAGGATGATGATGCTGCTGATGATGATGATGATGGTAATTGTGATGATGATGCTGATGCTGATAACGATGATGATGATTGTGAGGATGCTGATGATGATGGTGACTGTGATGATGATGCTGATGATGATCATGCTGATGATGATGATGATGATGACGAGGAGTAGGAGGAGGAGGAGTAGGAGCATGATGCAAGGATGGAACCAACCTCATCCTGATCACGATTGATTTGAAATCCGCCTTTCACAAGGTAGCTACGATTTTGGTATACAATATGCAGATGAGCTCAGACGACATCGACAACATGATCGAACACATGGACATACCTAAAAGCATGCAGCCAGCTATTCAGACCCTCATGCACAACAATGACATCGTCAGCACCCAGATAGACAACAAGCATTTACTATCGATGTTGACCGACGCCCACCGCAACACATGGTTCTTCACAGAGCGCGACCCAGACTTCGCAGCACCAAGGCTAGGAACACGACCAGGAGTACCTATCGCCGATTTCACATTCAACGCGCTGACGTCTGCAGTTACGAAAGACTATCACGAAGAAGCCATCAAAGCGGACGCCACAGTCAGGGTACCAGGCAGCCCACCAGCATTCTGTACTAATCTTGAAGTACAGCATATGACGACAACATCATTTGTTGATGACGCGAAAGCAATGGCAACAGTCACCGACGGCAACGCGATCGAGACTACAGTCAAAACCATGTGGGGGATACTGATACGAACTACACTATCGCGAGGGCTACCCATGAACATTATCAAGTCCACCTTCCTTATCTTCGCCAGCAACAAGGAGGGAGCAATAATAGCAAGACGCATGCATATCGACCAGAAGCAGTACACGGTCATGGGGATGACAGTCACTAGCACGCGAACGCTTAAAGTGTTGGGCGCAATGGTGAACGATCGGAATGGTTTTACCCAGGAGGCTGCAGCACGTGCACTTGCTCTAAAGGAGGCTACCACACCACTCCGAAAGACGGTGTTCAAACGCGACAGGATCACCAATACTGCCAAGATGCATTACCTCAATGCCCTTGGCTACTCACGACTGCTATACAATGCAGGATCATGGGTACCGGCAAAAAGGACGGACACGAACAGGATCGCTACTGCGCACACAGCAGCAGCGAGCATGGCAATGGGCGTTGACCATCGGACAACACAGCGGGAGGCGATCACCAACATCGAGATCATCAGCTGGGCAGGCATCGCGAAACTTCAACAAAGACTACGGCAAGCAAGGCTGCGAGAGATCAGACGGCTAACTACGGCATGCCCGACCGAACTAAGAGCCCTATTCGACTACGACATCGAGAACAACGGCAGATGGTCTAGTACGATTGCACTCTACCTTCGCCACATCGAAGCGTAGACTAGCAAGCAACACAACACGCCAAACCACGACGACATACGCCAATGGATAAGTATGGCAAAAGAAGAACCGTCCAAATTCAAAAGTATGACCACACACGCTCACAAGACAGCCATCGAGCACAACAAAGAAAACGCATCCATAGTTGCCCGGAGAAGACGCATCAATGACATGTGCGACTGCACCACCATCCTGACGCTTGACAGCGAAGACCTTCCTGCAACATGATCGCAGGTACCTGTGCTACAAATGCGGGCAAACCTTGAACGGCAAGTCAGCGTATGAAAAGCACACGAGCGCGAAGCACACCGATGATGAAATCACAATCAAGTACATCCACGGGACTACATGCCAAGTCTGTGTGAAGGAGTACTGGACGGTGAACAGATTGTGCAAGCATAAGTGCGCCAGCAGACGCTGTGCATCACTCGCCATGAAGTTCAGCAAGCGGTTCGACGACGACGCAGCACATGACATACCCGAGGAAATAAGGCACATACGGCGGACCAGCAAAAACAACGGACTACGTGAAGATTACGCAGAACGCCGATGCGTCCAACTCCACGGACCGTCACTCCCACTACGTAGCGACGCTCAGCACGAACGCACCTCGATGATTTCTGCAGCAGCCCCTCCGCCACCGCAACAAGATGAAGGGCGAGATGCGCGGCGAGGACAGAGGGAAGACGCTCTTCGAGGCGATCGATCCCAACGACATACGCGAGCTGATGTAACCGACTGAGGTACAGCAGGGCCACGCACCGACGGGATAGATCAGACTACGATCCTGATCGCCACCGACAAGAATGCCAACAGCGACGACACTATGCGCATCGTCAAAGGCATCGAGCAGCAGTCAGAACCACAGCATCAACGAGTACGTATACTCACCGTGGCCAACCACACAAGCCAGAAGCACAACGAGAGAAAGGTTGACTACATCAACGACGCTATCTACGACGCCATGCGAAATGGTACAATCGACGCCACCGAGTACAAGAAGTCCGCTCCGAGCATCGGCAATAGCAACTAATTACGCGACGAACAACACCCGTGGGGCAGAAGAGACGCCATCAGGCACGACCACACGACCACTACGGAAGATAACGCTAAAGTGCGAGACGTCATCTCCCTCATGTACACGTGCATGGCCACTGGCACGGCTTGCATGACAGACATCGGGCCTATGACGACAATTGCCCCACGCGGATTTCAACACCTGGGGAGAAACAACCTCGTCACCATGACCGACCGATCCATCACTAGCAAGCACTTCCACAACACCACCGACGACGACGACCATATACGCATCCTGGCGGCAGCACGCGGAACTAGCCATACAGACAGAAAGGCGATTGGCGGCCTCAGCGAGTACGCTACACAGTGCGACCGCTAGTTCGCGGCAAGCGAGCAGACGAGCCCACGAGCCGACCCCGCAGCGCACAGCGCCGAAGGATGGGGTGCGACGTGACGCAGCGCACCCTTCTACTCATAACAGAACGCAAGGCCCAGCGGAAGGCACGCAGACAGTCGCTTCCTGGGGCGCCCTCTGGTACACATCTTGGAGCCTGCACCCCTTCGGGGGATAGTCAGGTGACGAGCGTGCCATGGCGTCTCGGGGAGTCGTCGTTCTCCCCTCGGAGCCTGCGCCCCTTTGGAGGGCTTTTATGGGGCCGGGGGCGGGGGCCATGGCTCCATAGTGCGAACGAGGGCTGCGTGCTGACTGCAGGGCGCACGTCGCCTCGTTTTGCTGCCCGTGACATGGGCATGGGCGCGAGATTATCGCGCTCAGCGGCCACGTCCTGCGGCTCGTCAGCTGGAGGGGCTGGACGACTGGCACATCGCCCCCCCCTGAAGGCGGGGGGGGGCGAGGACTGCGCCTTCCTGCGGCGACAGCCCCGCGGAGGCGTTCGGCCGTGTTCGGCCGCAGGGGTCCCCGTGAGGGCCCCTGTGTCTCCCCTCCTTCCTCGCGGGCCTCATTGCGCCTTTGATCCGCAAGGGCTTCGCCCCCTGCCGCCGGCCCCCTCTCTCGGAGAATGGGCCATGGAAGAGCTAAGTCATGAGGCTTTGGCGCCGTCGTGCAGCAGTGTCGGAACTTCATGCGAGGCCGATTCGCAATCGGCAAAACCAGCTGATCACAAGAGGGGGCACCACACAGGGCGATTGGTAAGACGTGTATGGTTCACGAGCTTGGTTACCACACCTTGGGATTAAGGGGCCGAGGGAGTACTCGCAGTTTGGGTTACCACGCCTTGCGATGGATGTGCGTGAGGGGTGGCACCGAATTTCAGAAATGTGGCAAATCCCATATGTTTTTGGACCCTGATCCTGCGGATCTGCGTGAGGGGTGGCACCGAATTTCAGAAATGTTGCAAATCCCATGCGTCTTTGGACCCTGACCCCGCGGATCTGCGTGAGGGGTGGCACCGAATTTCAAAAACGTAGCAAATCCCATTTGTTTTTGGACCCTGACCCCGCGGATCTGCGCGAGGGGTGGCACCGAATTTCAGAAAGATTGCATATCCCATGTGTTGTTTTGACCCTGACCCCGCGGATCTGCGTGAGGGGTGGCACCGAATTTCAGAAATGTGGCAAATCCCATGTGTTTTTGGACCCTGACCCCGCGGATCTGCGTGAGGGGTGTCGATTTCGAGCCCCCCCAGCAATTCAGACAACGCGCCCAGGGGGTGCTAAAAATCCTGTTTGGGCCTCCCCCCCCCCTCGCGCGGTCAATCAACTAGTTACAGTAACCAGCAAGAAGCAGAACGGTAACACTGAAAACTACAACCTGCGACTGGCACAGGAAACTGCGAACCTCGCGCCTACAGCCTGGTGGCCCCACAAGGGGGCCGGCGGATTATGGTTTCCGCCGTGTCTCTCTCCTTCGCTGCTCTGCGACCGCTCCCTTTGCGCTCTGTTGTCCACGGGCCCCCCGCCCTGGTGGGTCCCCGGTTCCTGGCCTGGCTCCTGGCTTGGGGGCCCGTCGGACTGATGGAGAATGCGTGCCTCGCCCCCCGGGCCTCGCGGAGCTAGAGGCAGAGGCGCAGCGCTGGCCGCCGCGGAGGGCCCGCCCGCGACCTCGAGCTGGCCGCGAAGGCCTGGGCCGAGGGGCCGCGCGGCGGCGCAGGCGGGGCCGCCGCCGCGGGAGAAGAGACAGGCGCCTTCGGCGCCGAGGGAAGAGCTGCGGAAGAGTTCCTCCTCCTCCTCCTCCTCCTCCTCCTCCTCCTCCTCGTCCTTCTCCTCCTCCTCCTCCTCCTCCTCCTCCTCCTGCTGCTCCTCCTCCTCCTCCTCCTCCTCCTCCTCCTCCTCCTCCTCCTCCTCCTCCTCCTCCTCCTCCTCCTCCTCCCCTCCTCCTCCTCCTCCTCCTCCTCCTCCTCCTCCCCCCCTTAACTCCCTCTCGACTCCCCTCCGATGGCTTGCTTTTCTCGAGGGCCCTTCTCGACCCCCCCCCCCCCCCCCCCCCCCCGAGGCCCCTCCGCCCTCGAGGGCCCCCTCCGCCCCGACCCCCCCCCCCCCCCTGAGTGCTCTGGGCCTCCCAGGCAGGCGGGGTCGGAGCAGACGGAGTCGCACCGCCTCGCCGACGCATCGCCGACGCATCGCAGATGCGGCTCGACGTGGGGCCCGAGTTTCCCCGCGCTGGCGTCGCCCATGCCCCGCCGTTGCGTCGCCGTTGCATCGCCGATGCACCGCTGATGCGTCGGCGATGCGTCAGCGATGCGGCGCGATCCTCCGACCCCATCTTCTCGGACACCATCCAGGAAAGCCTCTAGGATGTGGGCCCGCCGCACGTTGGATGATTCGCCTTTGTTTGGGCTTCTCACCCACGCGCAGATCGCAGTGGGAGATCGCCTACAGGACTGATTTACCACAAACTTGGTTCTTCCGTTGGATATGCGAGAAACGCGCAGGGTGGTGGTTAATATGGGGGGCATTGTGCCCATTTGTCGTAGAGCCGGCGCGGACAGCAATTCTGGAGCAAATCAATTTTGCAGTCGACCCCCTACTCGAGCAGAGGGGGGCGGGGGGCGGGAGAGGGTTTCTTCGAAACCCCTCTGCTTCTCAGACGGCGCGGGCCTTCTCTGTAGATGTCAGGCCGGCGCCTTCTGAGAAAAACCATCCCCCCTCCATGCGCCTCTTCGCGCGCGCGCCGCCAAAGTCGTGTCGGAACAGCATCCCGAAAGAGGCGGAAAAAGAAGGGCGGATATTCTGCCGCCTCGGAAGAGTGGGGCGGGCTTTGCCTCGCAGAGGGTTGGCAGAAACAGCGACGGCGAGGCAGGGCGGATATCAACAACATCGAAGGAGCCTCAAGAAGCGGGGCAGGGAGTTCCGCCCCGCTCGCGAAGTCGCCCAGAGCAGGGCGGAGGTCGACGCCAAAGGAGTTTCGAACGGCGGGGCTGAGCTTTCCGCCCTGCGAGGCAGAACCACCCCGACCCAGAGAATTTGCGCGTAGCCTTGGGCGTTTACTGCGCTGCCCTGCCCTGTTCGGTTCCTTCCGTGGGCGCACTTACCACACGGCTTCGCTCGTCTGGGTGCGCACCTCAGAGACGCACCCAGGGGAAGGGCAGGAAGGGGAGGAGGAACAGGAAAAAAAGGGGGGAAAGGAAAACAGGCGGAGAAGGAAAAGGAGGAGGAGGAGGAGGAGGAGGAGGAGGAGGAGGAGGAGGAGGAGGAGGAGAGGAGGAGGGAGGAGGAGGAGGAGAGGAGGAGGAGGAGGAGGAGGAGGAGGAGGAGGAGGAGGAGGAGGAGGAGGAGAGGAGGGAGGAGGAGAGGAGGAGGAGAGAGGAGGGAGGAGGAGGAGGAGGAGGAGGGAGGAGGGAGGAGGAGGAGGAGGAGGAGGAGGAGGAGGAGGAGAGGAGGAGGAGGAGGAGGAGGAGTTTCTGCTCCCCCGAGGGGCCGCCCCTCGAAGGACCCCCCCTCGAAGGGCCCTCCCTCCTTCTCCCCGTCGATGAACCCCCGGTGGAGGGCCCCCCCCCTCGAGGACCCCTCCCTCGAGGGGCCCCCCCTCCCTCCAAAGGCTCCTCCCTCGAGGGGCCCTGCCTCCCTCCAAGGGCTCCTCCCTCGAGGGGGCCCCTCCCTCGAAGGCTCCTCCCTCGAAGGGCTCCTCCCTCGAAGGGCCCCTCCCTCTCGAAGGGCCCCTCCCTCGAAGGGCCCCTTTTCCTCGAAGGGCGCCCCCCCTCGAATGGCCCTCCCTCGAGGGCCCCCTCTCGAGGGGCCCCTCCCCCGAAGGGGGGCCTCCCGGCCCAGACCCGCGGCGCCGCCCGAGGTCTTCCGCGCCCCCCCCTGCAGCATCGAGCCCGCCTGAGGGCGCGGGCGCCGCGCAGCGCC
>CAUYUJ010007779.1:2154538-2173015 GCA_963575745.1 Prorocentrum cordatum
TCTCCTCCTCCTCGTCCTCTCCCTCATCCTCCTCTTCTTCCCTTTCGTCCTCCTCCTTGTCCTGGTCCTCATCCTGCTTCTCCCGCTTCTCCTTCCTCCCCCGGCCCTATCGTCCAAAGGAAGCGGGGCAGCAAGGGAGAGAGCGAGACCCCGCGAGCCCATCGGGCGTCCCTTGCCTCGGCTGCCCGGTGTCACAAGGTACACGACGGGCAGCAGCCAGCAGACCTCGCGAGAGTGTCGAAGACGCTTGGGGCGAGTCACCGCCTCCCTCTGCCAAACCTTGGGCCGAAGCTGGGCCCAGCCACTGGTTTGTGTCGGTCGGCTCCAGCGCTCATGGCTTCAGCAATTTCGGTTTCTCACGTCTGCTTCCGCCATCTTGCTCCAGCGGGCCCGCCGCCGTCTGCTTCCGTCGCGTTCCGCCCGCTTTTTCCGCCTGCATCCGCAGAAGGCGAGGTGCGACGAAGGCGAGGACCCTTCTGGTCCCCCCAGGTGCAGCGAGCACAGCAACGGCAGCGGTTGGTGGTTTTCGTAATTACCATTTGGGGCCCCTCTGGTGTGCGCTTGGGAGTCTCGGGGGTAGTAAAGTGGGTGCCTTAGGACCTCATGGAGGCATCCTGGACCATCTTGGGCTGTCTGCGGAGCCTCCTGGGAGACTCCATGCGATATCCTCGGGATCGATTGTATCTTATCGGTCGCATCTAAGGCCAACTTGAGGCCCTCTTGGAGCCATCGCGTGGCCGTCTCGACAGTTTTGGGCCGCGTTGGAGCCCTCTTGGGCTCTTGGGCCCCTCCTATTGTGTGTTCGGCCTCTTGGGACCTCTGCCTTGAGGCTTCGTTTCGAAAGATTGGAGTCTCTCGGTTTGCAATTGGGGCCGATATGGCAGTCTCGGCGGCCTCACGGGCCCACGCTGGGGGTGATGCAACAGTGCTAAAATGTCAGAGTTTCCTATGTGGGATGATCTGTTGCCTTCTTGGGCCATTCTGGGGCCTCTGGAGGTGTTCCTGGGGGCCTCTGGGGTCCTCTTGGGCCCCTGCCTTGGGACGTACAGACGCCTCTCAGAAGCTGCGTCATGGACTTCTCAGGCCCCTCGGAAGCGATCACGGCGACAATGCCGAACTCGATGACACCCAGTGATGCATCTCAATTTTCCAGGCCTCCTCGTGGTGGGGTTATCTTTCTCATTAGAGCACATGCTGCTCGCCCTCCTTCGGTACGCCTTTTTGTTTCACCTCCTGTAGCCTCTGTTGTCCCCCCCTCTGTGTATCCGCTCCCCTCCTCCGCTATGATGCCCTGTGTTGGCAAACGCAGAGCTCATCCCGCTTTCCTGCTCACCTGCGTGGTCCAGCGGCGTGGCGTGTTCCCGGCGCGGTGCCATGCGCACAGCTGTCCCCACTTACATGTGACCGCAGGAGGTCCAGCGGCGTGCCGTCCCACGGAGGTCTGTTGAACTATCTCGGGCGATCTTGGAAGCATCTTGGGGCATCGAGACCGGGGGCCGTGTTGGGCAATATTCGGACCATCTCGATGCCTCTTGGGAACACCTTGAGGTCCATGAGGGTTTTGCCAGGGGCACATCAGGCGAGAACTGCATTCCGACGATAATAACTAATCCCCGATTTAACCCCTTATATCTGATTGCAGTATCCCTGGGCTCCACATGGTTCAAATTGCCACGACAGGCGGGGGGGCGAACTGCATGATCATCCCCAAAGTTCGCTTCGTAGCTCTAATTTTCATCTCAATCATAGCACCATAAGTAGTCCTTATCATCATTGCTGTGAGGATGTTTCAAGCGAGACGCCAAGTTTCGAATATCCGCCGAGTTCACGACCATCAGCTTTTCTAGGATGTGTCAAGGAGCCTCCCTCATGGAGGCTCTTGAAGACCAATGCAGACATGCTAATAGTGGTATATACGAGGATTTTGTAGCATCCTTCCTGGACCCCGAGCTTTATTATCTCTGCGGGATTTTTCTCGCCGACACAGGGTAAAGCAAGTCCAAGCACATTACCACACCCTAGTGGTACTTTGAATTCTCCAGTCTGCAACACACCTGCCACGAGGATTAAGGTACGTATCAGCTGTGGAGGGGTGAATCCCCCTTTCGATTGAGATCCGTACCTCTGAAGGCTCATCCGGTGGGGTACATCCGTCGTGTGTTGAGACCTCAGCGACGGGGCTTCTATTTCTTGGTTGACGTTCGTGTTTGGTGCCATCCGTGGGCCTTTTCGGGCCTCCAGGATACCAAGCCTTCCCATGCACGTCCGTATACGTACACCAACGATTCCTATACCACGCAGCACTGCTCCTTGCACCGTATCGGAGCCTCTTGCCGTGCACGCATAGCTCCCAGCGCCGCGCTTGCGCGAGGGTCTGCTGTGGGTGTGCCGCGACTTTGCCCTGGTGCTCGGCCGGGGGCCTGCCGCTCGTGGGCGCGCCGTGCGCCGGGGGTGCACGGCAGGGTTTCGCTGGGGATGCCGGGCGGGCGGCCGCTCGGGGGCGCCTCGCGGGCGCCCCGTGCGCGGCGGCTTGCTGTGGGCGCGCGCCACATCGCCTGCACCACGCAGCTGGCACCACGTGGCTTGCACCGCACAGCTGGAGCCAGATGACCTGCACCACATAGCCTGCGCCACGCAGCTTCCATCTCGTAGTCTGCATGCGGCAGCTTACGCCCATTCAGCGCACACCACGGAGCCTGCGCTGGACAGCTCAGGTCGCACAGTCTGCATCGCGCAGCCTGCACGAAGCTTGCAGCACACAGTTCGAACAGCATGGCTTGCACCACATAGCTTGCACCTCATGGCTTGCACCACACAGCAGATGGCGCACACTGCATAGCTTACACCAGACGTTACGCATCCATAGTACACTGACGCACTGGCAGTTTGGGGCTCACGCTAACCAACATATGCTATGTTGCCCCATGTTGAGACACATTAGAACGTCAGACGCTGTCTGCTCAACCACCCCAGGGCACCCAGCGGCTGCGAACATGCGGCCGGGTGAGTACCGCTTCCGGGCCTGTGGAGGGCGTGCGCTCGGCTATACAGGGTTACGGAAATACGTCATGGATGCAAGTGCACGACCTTTCTTTGCTTATTGTGCACATTAACCGACTTGCACGAAACACGGGTAGCACGAAACCTCCATTACGGTGGCCAATTTGCAGGAAGCATTCGAGTGCACATGGAACGTAGCTGCGGGAGCCTGGTCTTCCAAGCTTGGCTGCCTTGTAATGCGGCATGCGGATCTTGCTCTGGTCCTTGATACGGCTAACGCAGCGCGCGCTGGGGCAACTGGCAGCATCTGGCGCCGCCTTGCGGTCGGCGCCCCCGAGATTGCCCTGGCGAAAAGGAAAGCACCATTAGGTTTCTGGAGCGGTATGTGTTCCTCTGCATGGCAGTGTGGATTATTCAGTAATTGACCCCTCCCTCCTTTCCAATTCTTACTCCCCCACCCCTCGTTCCCCACTACTCCGCTCCCGACCCTTCCACTCCACTCCTCTCCTCTCCCCATCTCCCTTCCTTCCCTCTACATGAACTTCTGCGTGACGTAGTGACATTTGCAGTTCGAGGATATCAGGCGCAGAAGTGAAGTGCACGATACATCACAAACCTCTTTGTTGACTTCGTGAGGTTCGAAGCTTTCCGAACATATTTTGTCTTAGGCCTTGCCAGACTTTATGCCATGCATGTTTGGTCCAGTACTTCTTCTGCCACGGAAGAGAAATCGGAGGAGGAGGAGGAGGAGGAAAAGGAGGGACGAGGAGGCAGGACGAAAAGTGAGAAGGACAAGGAGGAAGTGGAGAAGTGTGGAGGCAGAGGTGGGAGGAGAAGGGGGTAGAGCGACGACGGATGAATAGGGAGATGAAGCACGGAGGGAGGGAGAAGGAGGGGGGGATGGGCGGAATGGGGTAAGGGGGAAGAAGGGGGGAGGAGGACGAGGATGAGTAAAAGTGGAGGAGGACCAGGATGGGGACCAGGAGTAGCGGGCGGGAGAGGGAAGGACAGCGAGTGGATAGAGGGAAGGAGGATTACCCGACGGCGCATGCCGTGAATTGTCGTCCCGTTTGGTTTTGCGCCTCGCCTGCCGTTCTTCCTCCTCCTTTCCCTTCTCCTCATCCTCCTCCCCCTCCTCATCCAGCCGCTGTGGGCCCAGACCATTTTGGCAAGGGCCTTGCATGTGCGAACTTCAGAAAGGCACGCTGCACAAGCGAACCAATCGATATGCCAAGATCCCTCTGCCCCAATGCCCGAGGTCATCCCTCCTTGGACTCGGCAGCATTGCCCGCAGTGCGCGAGGGCGGAAGCTGCAAAGGGAAGGCAGGACGGCTACGGGTAAAGTGTGTGGAGCTACTGGAATCCGAGTGTTGGCGGAGGTGGCTACGAATCAGAGAAGTGGACATGTCGTTTCTGCTCCTGTGGCAAGAGCAAAGCATCCTGGTGCTTTTGCAAGCGTTGCCGAGCACCGAGAGCGGAGATGCCAGAGCAGCAGCACCACGAGGACGGATACAGCAAACAGGTTTCTCGAGGTGGGGCGGTGGATCGCTGGGCGAGAGGACCACTGGCCTTACGTCCAGGTCTCCTGCTCGCGCCCCCAGACGACTGCCTCAGCGAGACGGAGTTGCTGCAGCTCGTGGAATTGGCCACGATGCTCGGCGACGTCCCGGCGGTCGCGCAGTACCAGGTCGCACTGCAGAGGTTGATGCACATGGAGCCCGAGCCGAAGCCTTTAAAGGAGATGTCGGCTCAGGCCTACCAGCGGATGTAGCATGGGGAGAAGAAGTTGTCAAACGAGCCCGAGCAGCTCGAGAAGAGACGTGGCTGGGTCGCCGAGAAAGAGGCCAGCGTCAAAGGTTTGTCCGAGGAGCTCGACAAGGCAGGTGCGGAACATAAATCGCTCGTGGTCGAGCTGCGCAACAACGCAAGTAATTCCACGGAGTCCAAGCAGCCGCCTCTCTCTGGGTCCATGGATTACAATATTACGACGTGTCTGTGCGATGTCGCACATGGTAAGCTCAACCGCAACAAATTCTCCGACGCGCAGGAGCTCTTGAACGCTTCGGACACAGAGTACACGCTGCAGAAGGAGGGCAGAGAGCCCCCCAACAAGGGCCCAAGGAGTCACACGAGGACATATTCGGCATCCTTCGGGGCCTATTCGGGGAGGTGCACAAGAAAGCCGACGAGCCCAAGGACACGGATGCCGACCACGTCTTGCGCATGCCCAACAAGAAGCGCAGGACAGAGGACGCCAGTCTGGAGCAGCAGCAGCAGCACCAGGAGCAGGCCACGAATAATTCAGTTGTTCAGCTTCGGGAGCTGCGGCATCTGCGCCAACTGCGGCCCTGCCTGCGCGCGGGCCTCCCGCGTCCGATGCCGCCGCTGCCGCTGACGCGCGAGAGCGAGCGCGCCAGGCTCCGTCGCCGGAAGCCCCGTCCCCCGCGTTGTTCGCCGGGGGCGCCGATGAGCGAGATGAGCGGGGTCCCAGGCGGGCCATTCGCGGGGGGGAGGCAGACCGATTCCTCGAGTTTTCTGTGAGATCGGCTGCGCCGCCTGCCGATCCACGACAAGGGTGCTGCATCCTCGGGTGGATTTCTCGGGGCCCCCACGTGCCCTGGGCCTAAGAGTTTGGAGCTCGCCGTAGAGACGGCCCACGTCGCAACGCGGGGCTCGCGAATGCCTGCGCCGCGGGAGAAGCGGGCCCGCGCAGTGATCGTAGGGGCGCAAGCTGGCCCGCAAGGAGCAGCTGGACGAGGCGCCGAGCTGGGCCAATAAGATCGCATGGACATCTAGGGTTGTCGCGGCTGGCGCGGGCATGGGCTCCGGGGCGTCTGGCGGGGTGGCGATTTTCATGGGGGAGTTCGTGGTTTGCTATGATCTGGAGGCTTGACATCTTATATGCCCCACGAGGCCCGTGGCGCGCTGGGTGCCAAGCGTCGGTGGCGAATCGGTCATTTGCGCATCGGATTATTCCGGGGGCGCCGGGGGCCTCCCCCGAGAGAACCTCCGGATTTTGATCTCCACAGGATTGGTCGCGCAAGCGCTGGCCGCCCTGCGCATCGCCGGGGGAAATCTAAACATGGGACCGCGCGAGTCTCACGAGTGCAACTTTGCCAGCAGCCTTGGGCGTTATTGCAATTGCCCAGAAGAGCGAGGCACGCGTCAGCTTCAGACAACGCGCGCTGATTGGGCATTCGCATCGGAAGGCCCTTCCAAGTGCGCGCAGTGTCCACTCGCGCCCTCGGGCGATGCGAAGACCCGCGAGCCCGCGCGGGCGTGTTTTACATGTTTTTTTGTTGTTCCCCCGCGTTTGGTCGACATGCCGCATCCGGCGCATGCCGAGCCCCGGCCCATTCCAATTGGGCCCAGCCCGCGAGCGCGAGGGCAACGCGCGTAGGCAAGAGGCTCCGAGAGGCAAATATCAACGGCATCTGAAATTTACTGACAAGCTGCGGACCAATCTCGCCGATCAGGACGCAGTTGACAGCGGGCAGGCGAAGCGGCCCAGCCCCCGGGCCAGGGCCGCCCGCCGAACGCCGTTTCGACGGGAGGAAGGAAACGCATCGGCCAGAGCTCTTCGCTTTCAGGTGGGCGAAGGGCACGCCTCGCACGTCCATCTGGGCGGCCCGCGCGCCGCGGGCGAATGCCGTCGCCGCCGTCGCCGCGGCGACGACGCGCGCCTGCCGCAATCCAATTGGCGCGCGTCGCAGGGCCAAGCTCGGCGCGGGAAAGCGCGACCGGGTCGGCTCATGCAAGAGCCCGCGGCCCGCGGGCTTCGTTGCATCCGCGGCCTGGCGCGCGCCCCCGCTCACGCATTGCCTCGAGACGTCCAGGACAGTCCCGCGCCGCGCCAGCCTGCGCGGCGAGGTATCTGGGGTTCCGAGGATATGAAGGAGTTTTAAGGCATCTGGCCGTTTTTGAGGCTGCGCGCGGCGTCGACGGCGCAGGTAATTCTTTCGATCTGGGCGCGGGCTGCGACGCGCTAAAGAAGATCTCCGAGGACCTGGGTGGAATCGTTCCAGCGATGGAAAGCAAGGCACCCGAAATTTCGCGCGCCGATTGCCGCCCTGCCCGCCCGGGGGGCCTTTCTGGCCGACCCGAAGTCCCTGCTCGACACAGAAGCTAAGAGGTTCGCGCCCCTTCGGCAGGATGGTAGCACCCCTGGGGCCATGGAGAGCCCAGAATACATTCAGCTGCCGGTGTTCCTCAGCCCGAGGGACATCTTGACATTTCAAGATCGCGCGGGCGGGCGTCGCCGACGTCGGTGCATGGATTCCGTGAGACGCGTTGCCAGTATGTCAGACGGGGCCCCGGTTGCCACGATGACGCGCGCGCCCTTGATGGAAGCCGCCCCCCCTTCCCCACCAGGTCCACGATTGCAGTGCCTTAATTAGCTATGCCGACGGAAGGGTGGAAGCCAATCGGTTCGCTCAGTTGTTCACGCGCATTCTAGAGAAAGCTCAGGAGACCAGTCTGGCCACCCCGGCGGCCCCCCGTGATCGGCCGCGCCGTCGCGGCGCGGGGGCAGGCGGCCACAACTGAAGAAGCTGTTCGAGGCCCAAGAGACAGAAGCAGCCACATATCAGGTGGGAGGAGGAAAAAGCAGGAGGAGACGGTCGCTTGCGCTGCGCCGCGAGATCTGCCGAAGTTGCACGAGCCAATCGACCTCTGCGAGTTGCCCAGTAGATGCGGTGATTTGGGATATCCGCAGGAACTGCCGCGCGCAAGGATTGTTTCTTACAGGGGCCCTAGCTTCCCCCGTGCAGGGGGGTCCTCCATGGGCCCCAGCTTGCTGCCAGAGGTGCCGTAGCAAGGTGTTCATGAGTGACTACGCACTCGCGCGCGATTATCACGCCCACTATGCGCGCCATGAACCTTCCTTGGCGCACGTCTTTAGATTTCTACATTCGCGACCGTGGATTTTCACCGGCTGGTTCGCCCAAGCAGGTCGCTCAAGCGGCCTTCCACGCGGCTGCTTATGTCGGCATCGCTCAGGACATGGAATGCAAAGCTGTCGTTGAGACGGCAACGGTCACGTGTTCTTCCAGGCGCAATGGAGAGGTTGCCCACCGGGCCCTCGGATAGCGCGGCGGCGTTGAGTCCGTAGATACAGCGGTGGACCTGGGAGCGGATGGCGCGGCCGGGGGGGGGGGGGGGGTAAGAAGGCGGCGAGGCAGAGATGAGAAGTTCATCGTGGAGGGGAAGGAGCCATTGCAGAAAGGAGCCCAGATATTGAAACGGGACCAGGCGATTTTGGGCAAAATCATGAAGCATCCGTTCCTCAGGGGCACCCTGGCGGGACTGAGCTACGGGGCCGATGCCCGTGGGCCGTCGGCGCGCGGGCTCACGCGTGTCAGGGGTCTCTTGATGCTGCGTTGCGACCTCCGGCCGGTATGAGATCATTGGCGTCTCTGCTGATGTTGCTGGCGATGCAGGTAGGAGCTTCCAGGCGCGCGCTGTCTTCCGGAAGGTTGAGAAGAGCTCGGCTCTCGGCTCCTGGCCGCCACTCCGCAGGAGCAGTTGTCTTGGAGGACGTCTGTAGGCCCTTGTCGCCGCTTCGCATGAGTCCCCGCGCGTCGAGCTTCCCGACGTTGATCACCGATTCCAGGGAAGAGGCTGCAGTCATTTCGTGTCTGCCAGAACCAGTGCGCATGTTCTGTTCCACGAGCAAGTAACGTCCACGATGTAGCAGAGTGCGCGGCAACTCTTGCCTCCCAGCTCCGCTCTTCTGGTTTGCATGGTTCGAGAAAGGCTGCGTCGAGCCTTGGATCTGCGGAGCTGTTTGGTCGCTGCGCGGAGCTACTGCGTGGAGAGGTGAAGTGCCATCGCCTCGGCGTGCGATTTGCAATTCTTGCGCAGGCTCGATCTGGCGCCGGCTGTGGTTGATCGGTCGCAAACCTCGGGGCGACACCCAGTGAAGGACGAAGTTCTGGCCGAAGCGCCCGCCCTGGACCATTCGAATTCTAAGGGCCCGTTGCTGCTCGCGAAGGGCGGATTGGAGCACCTCGGAGATCAGGTTCTTCGTCCTCGGCAGGAGGGCGGGATGCATATTCGCGCGTGTCCAGATCCCCCTCTTTGATTCTGAGTTGAGGAGCGGTCATATTGAACAGGCAACGTGTTTATTGATGGTTCTTGCGTTGGACATCCCATAACAGAACTAACCGCGGCCGCGTGGGTGTATGTAAATACCGACGAGGGGTCTCTGGAGCTTGTTTCTGTGCGCGGCCCTGTGTGGGCCCCAAGACCCAGCGCGATGTGGCGATGGTTGTACAAAACATATCAGGCCCCGCTTTGGGCTGCAGCGGCTGTGAAAGGCCAGGCTTTCGCACCAAAGAGTCCTTTCAGGGGCGACGACTGAAAGCACAGCCCCTTCTTCTCACCTTTGTGCACAAGATGCAAGCGCACCTTGCTGGCTGCTGGCTCGCCCGGTTCAACCCAGCAGCAACGCTGGGATACTGCAGGCAGTGATGCGGCAGATTTGGCTGCAAGCACTGGCCACTCCTCGCATCCATCTTTTTTTTTCTCTTTCTCTCTCTCTCTCTCTCTCTCTCTCTCTCTCTCCCGCCGCAGGAGTTGCGTTCCATCGAGCACAAAGTTGTAGTTGCGAGGGTTCAGCCTTGCGTTGTCGCTGAGCTTGCTGCTCGGCTCTTGCCCCTTCTGGCCCGCCACGGACCTCAAAGGCTGCCCCCTGGCCCGTCGGGCGCCCGAGCCCGGGCCCAGGCCCGACGTCCAGGAAGTGTTCCCCCATGACTGCGAGTGGTGCGCCAATTGTTGGAAATGTCGCAGGCCGTGAGATTGATGCCAACACCAGTATCGGCGGTGTGCCTCCACCGAGGGAAGAAGATCCCGATCTCGGTGCTGGTGGTAAGATTCTGGCTTCCAGGGTGGCCGAAACATGACCCCCAACACCAAAATCTAGGATCATCTTCCACCTATGAGGGCCACCCCCTGTGTTGGTGTTGGTGCCAATTTCCCGGCCCCCACAAATGCAGGGTTTGTTCGATGTTTCGCGAGCTACGTGCATGGATATTCGGTGACTCCGACCGACCCTCAGACGCGGGCTGCCTTGGTCCTCCCCCCCCCGAGCTCGAGAACGTTGGCGCCCTGGGGCCATCGCGGGCTCTCCTTGCAGTGCTCGGACGGGAGCCGTTTGCTCGTGTGCGTCGGCTGCAAGGCGTGCACCACCCTTGGGCTTAACGCGTGTCTCAGGGACGCGTGAAGGACGCAGCCACCCCGCGACCACTAGCCTTGAGAGGTGGATGCGCAAACAGCTCACAAGGGCAAGCACCGGCGTCGCAAGGACGCGTTGGTAGAAATCCCACCTGTCGAGTGAACACACGTCGGCAGGAGATGTCATGGTGAACTCCTCCTCCTCCTCCTCCTCCTACTCCTCCTCCTACTCCTCCTCTCGCGCTTCCCCTCCTGCTGCTTTTGCTCCGTCTCCTCCGTCTCACCCTGCTCATCCCGCTCATCCTTTCTCGCCCTCTTCTTGCTGCCCCATCCCCGTCCTCGTCCTCGTCCTCCTCCTCTGCTCCTCCTCTTCTCTTCCCGCTGCGCCTCCTCGTCGCCCTGGCCTGCTGGTATCGCCTCCTCCCCCCATCATCGTCCTCCCTTTTCCTTCCCCTCCTGCGCCTCCTCGTACACCTTCTCCTCCTTGTCCTTCCAGCATGGTCAAGGTCTTGAGGCCCCAGGGTCCCTCGAGCGCTCCTCGGGTTCCCGAGTGACTCAACGCTGGCAGTTGCTGGCTGCCCGTGGGGGAAGCCAGCTCTCGCGAGACACGCAAACTGCCGATGCACGGGCCCGGACGGACTCTCCTCCCTGGTGGCTCGAGGACCCAGCGTCTCTCCTACAGCGTGGGCCTCAGGCCTTGCTTCGCGAGGTTCGTCACGTTTCTATGCCATGCCTCCTCGCCGTTCCACGGCTCGTTTGCAACGCGTTGGCTCGTCGACGTCGCTGTTCCGCGGCCATCCTGCTTCATCCGTCTCACGCCATGGAGCAGCTTCGCAGGAGAAGGAGGAGGAAAACATACAGAGAAAGTGAGGAGGAGGAGGAGGAGGAGGGGGAGGAGGGGGAGGAGGAGGAAGGAGGAGGAGGAGGAGGAGGAGGAGGGAGGAGAAAGGGACGGAGGAGGAGGGGAGGAGAGAGGAGGGAGGAGGAGGAGGAGGGGGAGGAGGAGGAGGAGGGGAGGAGGAGGATGAGAGAGGAGGAGGGGAGGAGGGAGGAGGAGGAGGAGGAGGAGAGAAGTTCAGGTCTGCGTGTGGAAAAAACCTTCGTGGCTCGGCCCCGCGGCGCATGCAGTGTCCCCGCGAGGGCCTGCCGGGCATGTGCCGCCATGCGTGGGCCTCCTCGCGCCGGGCACCACCCCGGCCTTCGTGCAGGCGGAACAGGTTGGAGGAGGAGCAGCAGGGGAAGGAGAAGGAGGAGGGCGAGGGGGGAGGAGGAGGAGGAGGAGGATGGAGGAGGAGGAGGAGGAGGAGGAGGAGGAGGAGGAGGGAGGGGGGAGGAGGGCGAGGAGGAGGAAAAGGGGAGGAGAGGAGGAGAGTGAGGAGGAGGAACGGCGACGGCGACAAAGTCAAGGAATGACGATAATATTGGAAGGAGGAGGAAAGAAGGAGGAGTATTGCAGGGAGGAGTGAGGAGGAGAAAGAATAGGAAGAGGAGGAGGACGGACGAGGAGGAGGAGGACGAGGCGGAGAACGCTGAATCGCGAGATCTCGAAGTCGTCCGGCTCTGGAGTATGAGAGGAGATTCAGCAGCAGGACGGGGAGGGGGAGAGGCAGAAGGGTGAGGGGAGCAGGAGGAGCAGGAGGAGGGGAAGCGGGAGGAAGGAAGGGGATGGATGAGGCTGAGGAGGAAAAGACGAGGCAGATCACGAGGAGGAAAAGCGGCAGGAGGACGAGGAGGAGGAGGACAGGGAATAGGACGTGGAGAAGGACGAGGGAGGAGGCGGAAAAATGGTGGGAGGATTGAAAAGAAGGAGGAGGAGAAGGAGGCGGAGGAGGATGGGAAGGAGGCTGCGAGGGGGAGGATCCTGAGACGAGAACGGGGAGGAGGAGGAGGAGGAGAAGGAGGAGGCGGAGGAGGAGGAGGAGAAGGAGCAGCAGCAGCAGCAGCAGCAGCAGCAGCAGCAGCAGCAGCAGCAGCAGGGGAAGATCAGAAGAAGCAGGAGGCGGAGGAGCACGGCACAACAACCCCCCCCCCCCCCGAAGAGCAGCGGCTGCCCTGCGTCGCTTGACATCGCGTGGCATGGTTTTGCACTGCTTTGGGCTGCTTTGCACGGCTGTGCATGCCGATGGGCTACGTTGCAGCAACATGCGTGCAAGCATTTTTCTTCGTCGGGCGTTTTCCTGGCCGTCGCGCCCGCGGCAAACCGCCCCAGAGCCCCCGCGACTCAGGCGGCCCAGGCATGCCTGCCCGACGACGTCCGAGGGCGCGGGCGGCTCAAACGAGCGTTAAGACGGCCCGAGAGGCACCCTGAGCGATCCCCTGTACTCCCCAGTCGTCCCCAAGGCTCACTCAAGGGGCCCTCCAAGGCGATCCTCGCGCAAGAGCCATGTGGGGCAATGTTGGCAGCAGCGAGACCTCGAAAGTCCGCCCCGGCCACGAGCAGGGCGCCAGCGGAAGACCGCGGTGGGCAGCAGCGCGCGGCCTCGGGCGGCGCGGGCGGCCCCGGGGAGGCTTTTGTGCCTCCTGGCCCATGGGGCTGCTGGAGGTCTTCTTTGAGTCAGTGAGGTCTCCCTCACTGCCAGCAGCGCTGTCCCAGCCGCCGCTGCTGTGTTCACCAAGGCTGTGCGGGCGTTGAGCTCAAAAAAAAGCCCCGGGAGGCCTCGCGGCGGCCCAGGGCGCGGTCCAAGAGATTGCCGCTGGGGCGCCCCGCGCGTGGCCAGGGCGCTGGCAAGGTGGCCCCGCGGTGGCCCTGGGCGGCCTCGAGAGCGCCCGAGAGGCGCCCGGCGCGCACTGAGGGCGCCGAGAGGACCTCCATTGAGGGCCGCGAGAGGGCAGAGCCACGTCGTTCGCCCGCGCGTTTCACGGTGAGGGCGCCCTGGTCGTTTCCGCGCGCGGGACAGGCCCACGCGGCCCAGGAGACAGCCCGGACTGCTGCTGATCTGTCCGCAGCCGGAGCTCTTGCCCTGCCCATCTGGCCCAGACCAAGTTTACGTGGGGCCAGCAGGGCAGCTCGCTGCTTCCATGGCGGTGATAAGGGGGATCCGCGCGCCGCCCGCGTGCCAGGCCAAGTGCGGGCCAATGGCGCGCTCTGCGGGGTCTCCGTAACTCCGCCTTGCTTCCGAGGGAAGCCAAGCGGGAGCGGCCCGCGCGCCCGCGGGTGTCAGCGGAGATTATCACCCGGAGCGTGCCCTGTTTCCCGATTGTGCCCGCGGCGCCAGTGGTCTCGGCAGCGGGCTAGCCTCGCGCGTGCGCCGTCGAGGCCGACGGGGGCCTCGCTTGCCGCAGAGGGGGGGGCGGTCGCGGGCAGCGCTGCGCGCCCGCGGACCTCGGCCCAGTGCTCCCCGCGGCGGGCTGCGATCGCACGCGCGCCACCAAGGCCGACGGGGGCGTCGCTTCCTTCGGGGGGACTCGTCGCGGGCAGCGCCCCGAGCCCGCGCACCTCGGCCAGGGCGCTCATGCGCGGCGGCGGGCCTTCCTCGTGCGCGCGCCACCGAGGCCCACGCGAGCCTCGGTTGCATCGAGCGGCAGGCCTGCGGGCAGCCTTCGGTGCCCGCGGACCTCGGCTTAAGTCGGGCCTGTCGCCCTACAGGATTTTCGACGAAAAATAAAACAGACCCCAAAAATAATCAAAGAATCGTCCCGCAATAGTCTGGGGACTATTTAGGGTTTTTGTTTTAATCTTTTTGTTGCATGTTTGTGGTATTTTCTATGTTTCATCGAAAATCCCCCTCTAGGGGGACAGGCCCGACCTAAACCTCGGCCCGGCGCTCTCCGCGGCGGCGGGCTCTGTCCACCCCCTGGCGCGCCAGCGACGCCGGCAGGCGCGCGCTCCGGAGGGGGGGGAAATGCCGAGGGCGAGCTTTTGTCGCGCCCGGCGGGCTCCGGCCCGGGTCGCCAGGACAGCCTTATTTCGGGCGTGTCCCCCTACAGGGGGACTGTCGACGAAGAATAAGCAAAATACCCCAAGAATGCCCCCAAAAAGGCAAAAAAAGAAAAACAAAAAATAGTCCCCAGACTATTTTTGGACTCCACTCCATTTGGATTATTCTTGGGGCATTTTTTATTTATCGTCGAAAACCCCCCTGTAGGGGGACAGGCCCGACTTAAGGACAGCCCCGCGCGTCTTCGGCAAAGGAGCTCCTCTGACGGCTGCTGCGACCGCGGGAGGACTCGGCGCGCTGGACATTCAGGAGATTCAGCACAGCGAGCCGCCTGACGACGTCCCGCCCGCCCCAGGCAGCAGAGGTGGTTCGTCGCCAGCGGTCTCAGGCGATTCAGCTCCCTGCCACTGCATCGGGAGCAGCAGCCCCGGCGGCCCCCATCATGGATCCAGGAGTCGTTGGTGCCCCGACATCTTGAACGGCTTCAGCACAGACACCAGAGTGTTTGATGACGCGTGTGTGCGCGCGTTTGGGCGAGGAGCTGACCTCGCGCCGCGACGGGGTTGTCTCCCCGGGATGAACTAGCTCCTGAGCGCGATTTTCATGATTCGACTATATTCGCCATGCGGCTCCTGATGCGTGGTGAGCGGCTCGTCGTGGCTGTGAATCCCAGTGGAGCCGGCCGTCCCACTGCATGCGTCACGTTGACCGCTGCGCATCTCGCGAACGGCGTTAAAGCATCAGATGTGGCAACATGAGGGTCACCAAGCTCGGCTCTTTCGGCAGACGCCTGTTTTAGCCGCCGAAGTTCAGCCTGGAGATCTCGCGCGTGGACGCCGTCGCCAGCAACTGGTTCACGCGCAGAGCACGACGTCCAAGACTTGGAGGCGGTGGAGGCGAAGGTGAGTGACGCCCAGGGTGCCTTCTTCGTGGGCGAGCTGGGAACGACGCCAGATACATGTGTCAAGGTTTGCGGCGCCATGTCTCCGCTCCAGGCGAATTTGGTGGATATCCTCCGCGGCCGCCGCGGGGGGCATTTCCAAAGCTGCGATTCCAAAACATCCAGAGCTGGCTTCGTGCGCGCAGGGTTTGGAGGCGTCTCGCTACACCGCGGGCTCGGGCATCGCGGCCCTCGAGCCGGCCGAGCTGCTTGTCAGGGTCGACCGAGCACGGCATGTAATCATGGCCCTGTGTCAACTTTGTGCGTCAAAGGGGGGGGCAGCTCAAAATCTCCGACGTAGTCGTGAGCAGAGAGTTCAAGTCCATAGTTACTAACCCATGGAGTGCAACAGCCTGCTCCGCGGGCCCACCCAGACGTCCATGAGGAGATTCCGAACCTGGGCTGCGCCATTCGCGAAAGCAACACCGTCCACGACGTCTACATGTAATCGGCCTCTACTGGCGCGGCGGCGCATTCGTCAACTGATGCCCTCAGTGGCGCGCATGGCAACCCTCGAAAGCGGAGTCGGAATCCATGAGTTCGCGTTCGCACGTCAAGGGCTCATTGTGCAAGCGTCATGCCTGCAAGTCTGACGACGTCGGCCAATTGAAATCGGTGAGCGAACTCGGCGATGTCAGTCCTGGTTCGGAGGAGGACGAGGAGGACGAGAAAAACGAGGACGAGGAGGACGTGGAGAACGAGGAGAACGCTTGGCCAGGCCTGTTTTTTTTTCTGTGCCGTACATATGCTCACAGCATAGCAGCGCCAGGCGGAGTTCGAGGGGCATCGGAACGGTGAGCGCGCCGCCCATGCGTCTGTGCTGACCGTGGCACGCGTAATGAGCAGCCGCAGCCGTCGAGGCCGAGCTCGCATTAGTGAGCTGGTCGCTTCCTGGATTCCAGCCCCCAACAACCTGTCTTCATCGTTGTGTTCTGCCGTTTCACCGATTGCTAAGTCTAGGGATGCCCACGGCATCGAGCAGTATTGCGGGATGTATGTTTCCCAGGGAGCTGCACAGTCCGCGCGTGGCGTAGGTTGTCGCCAACCTTGGTCCGCGTGAGCATCCTTGAGGTATGCTCATAGGACAACGCGGTAAGTCGATGCGTGACTTTTGAATCGGCAGGAGGAGGAGGCGGATGAGGAGGAGGAGGAGGAGGAGGAGGAGACGGAGGAGAGGGAAAGAGAGGAGGAGGGGGAGGAGGAGGAGGACGACGAGGAGGAGGAGGAGGGCGAGGGCGAGGAGGAGGAGGATAAGGAGGAGGAGAAGGACGCACGAGAAAACCACAACGAATCGGTCCTCACGAGGCCAAGGGAGCGGGAGGACGACTACGACGACGACGACCTCGATTCGACTTCGATCTCGACCTCGATGACGAAGACGACGACGACGACAAGGAGGGCGACGACGAGGGCGACGATGACGACGCCGACGACGACGACGATGATCGACGGCGACGACGACGATCGACGACGTCGACGACGACGACGACGACGACGACGACGACGACGACGATCTGGGCCTCTGGCGACCTCGAGGGGCCCTCGGAGGCCGATTGGGGGAGCAGCAGCGGCAGGAGAGAAGGGCAGGCGGGGGCCCCCTATCTCGAGGCGAGGGCCCCTGCCGTGGCGAAGCCGCTCGACAGCGCTGCGGTCGGCCAGAAGGCCCAGTGCGGCCGTCATCGTGGTCGTCGTCGTCGTCGGTCGTCGTCGTCGGCGTCGTCGTCGTCGTCGCCCGTCGTCCTTTTTCCTCGGGGTCGAAGGGAGGAGGGCGAGGAGGTAAGGGAGGGATGACGCGGAGGAGAAGGAGGAGGAGGAGGAGGAGGTGGAGGAAGGAGGAGGAGGAGGGAGGAGGAGGGAGCAGGGAGGACGGATGAAGGAGGAGTAGGATGAGAGTGATGAGGAGGGAGCGGAGGAGATGAGGTAGGAGAGGAGGGGTTGAGTGAGAGGAGGAGGAGAGGAGTAGGAGGAGGAGGGGGGGGGGAGGATGAGGGTGTGGGCGCGAAAGGATGATCGGACTTGGCATTGAAGCAGTATGCGCGCCGACTTGACAAACAACTCACACCGAGCGTCCAGGGGGGTACTCTAGTTGAGGCCAGCACCCTCCCCAGCGAAGAGAGGCCCAGCCCAGAATTCAAGGCGGCAGGGAGGAAGACGCAGCGCGTCTCGGGCAAGGCCCCTTGGCTTGCAGCCCGAGCATCTGGCGACACTCCTCCTCCTCCTCCTCCTCCGCCTCCTCCTCCTCCTCCTCCTTCTCCTCCTCCTCTAAGTGAGCGCCTGACCAAACTGGCTTTCGGCTGCCGCTCGCTCCTTCTCCTCCTCCTCCTCCTCCTCCTCCTCCTCTTCATTACCATCAGCATCATCATCGTCATCATCATCATCATCATCATCAGCAGCATCATCATCAGCAGCATCATCATCACCAGCATCACCATCATCATCATCATCATCTTCATCATCACCACCATCATCATCATCATCATCATCATCATCATCATCCGCATCCTCATCCTCATCCTCATCCTCACCCTCCTCGTTGGTATCGCAGTACTGAAGTGGCAACCATTGTGGTACCCAAATGAGGTGCTACAGGAAAAAACAACAACAAGGCCTCGTATTCGTAGGATCGTGCAGTTGGCATCCTTCACTCGACGGAAGGCCCGTGGACGTCTGCGGAAGTACAACGAGGGAGCCTCCGCCGGCGAACGTACGGCGGAAGCCAGCCGAAGTTAAAGGTGTGCCCCCGAGAGATGACAACTTTTTAAGATCCAGGGCTTCCCGGACCGACCATATATGGCAAATATCCCACGCGGTGTTTCACGCTTCGCTCTCTACTGGATGTGGTCCAGCCTTGGTGCACGAGTGCTGGCCCCAACACAACCAAACATACATGTACTATGTGCGCGTCGACCCCGCAAGGGCAACGCGCCCGCTCAGAAATCCTGTAGTACAAGCTCTGTGGCGTGCGCTTTCTGGCCATACCGCTCGGGAAAGTGTACATATACATATACATATATATACACACATTGATAGACGATAAGATTTGCGTACTAGATGTTCGTGTTGGACGTCCGCCTGTAATATCTGTCTATAGTACTAGTGTGCCCGTCTGTGTCCCATTGGTCAAGGGAGGCAAGACCACCCAAGCCTACCCTCGTCGATTCCTTCCTTGGGTGCGTTTACTCAGCGGCTTCGCTTGTTATGGGGGTGAATTTCCTGCTCTCTAATTGGCCCTGCGAATGTGCTGTCCCAGACATTCGACGTCTCGATTTTTTCGAGACGGGCCCCCGACCTCCCCACCGCTTCCCCAGGACCCGTTTTTCATCCCGAGTCATCTCTGGACGGTCCCTAGGCCAGGCGAGGGCCCCGACAGACCGAAAACGAGGAAAAACCTCCGTCTCGACTGTTTCGAGACGCCCGATGTCTGAGGTCCTCCCCGTCGTCGCCGTGCAGTTTCGAGCGGAGGGCGCTTCGTCGTGAGGGCGCGCG